>ML663565.1:20804541-20984754 GCA_007570785.1 Antilocapra americana
ATATATAGAGTGTATTAGTTCAGTTCAGTTCAGTTGCTCAGTCATGCCCAACTCTTTGCGACCCCATGGACTGCAGCACACCAGGCTTCCCTGTCCATCACCAACTCCTGGAGCCTGCTCAAATTATGTCCATCGAATCAGTGATGCCATCCAACCATCTCATCCTCTGTCATCCCCTTTCCTCCTGCCTTCAGTCTTTCCCAGCATCAGGGTCTTTTCGAACGAGTTAGCTCTTTGCATCAGGTGGCCAAAGTATTGGAGTTTCAGCTTTAGCATCAGTTCTTCCAATCCATATTCAGGACTGATCTCCTTTAGGATGGACCAGTTGGATCTCCTTACAGTCCAAAGTGCTCTCAAGAGTCTTCTCCAACACCACAGTTCAAAAGCACCAATTCTTCATCACTCAGCCTTCTTTATAGTCCAACTCTCACATCCATACGTGACTACTGGAAAAATCATGGCTTTGACTAGACAGACCTTTGTCAGCAAAGTAATGTCTCTGCTTTTCAATATGCTGTCTTGGTTGGTCATGGCTTTTCTTCCAAGGAACAAGCAACTTTTGATATCATGGCTTGCAGTCACCATCTGCAGTGATTTTGGAGCCCAAGAAAATAAGGTCTGTCACTGTTTCCATTGTTTCCCCATCTATTTGCCATAAAGTGATGGGACCAGATGCCATGATATACTATATAATTTACATATATTTGTATATACATATATACCATTTGTATATATATGTACATTATATATATACATGCCATATATATGTGTGTGAAATGAGTGACAGCACTTATAAAAGAAATGGAAGGAGGAATTAGAATGATCAGGTGTGCTCATACTCTCTGTGAGCATATCAGCTATACTTTAAAAAATTAATTAATTTATTTTAATTGGAGGCTAATTACAATATTGTGGCGGTTGTCGCCATACATTGATATGAATCAGCCATGGGTGTACATGTGTTCCCCATCGTGAACCCCCTCCCTCTTCCCTCCCCATCCCATCCCTCAGGGTTGTCCCAGTGCACCAGCTTTGAGTGCCCTGTTTCATGCATCAAACTTGGACTGGTGATCTATTTCTCATATGATAATATACATGTTTCAATGCTATTCTCTCAAATCATCCCACCCTCACCTTCTCTCACACATTCCCAAATTCTGTTCTTTTTATCTGTGTCTCTTTTGCTGTCTCACATATAGGATCATCATTACCATCCTTCTAAATTCCATATATATACATTAATATACTGAATTGGTGCTTTTCTTTATGACTTACTTCACTCCGTATAATAGACTCCAGTTTCATCCACCTCATTAGAACTAATTCAGATGTGTTCTTTTTAATAGCTGAGTATATTGTGTATATGTACCATTGTGTATATGCACCACAGCTTTCTATCTATTTGTCTGCCGATGAACATCTAGGTTGCTTCCATGTCCTAGCTATTGTAAACAGTGCTGCAGTGAACACTGGGGTACATATGTCTCTTTCAATTCTGATTATACTTTTTTTAAAGACTTTTTTTCAGTAGTTGTCCTCCAGTTTGCAATATACATTATAACTAATCCAAATATATTTTCAAATATACAACTTCACAGTGTAATTGACCTAGCAATTACATTCTTTCATATTTACTCTAAGGACTGAAAATTTATGTCCACACAAAAACATGTACATAGATGCAATATATCAGCTTTGTTCATATTGGCCAAAACTTGGAAGAAATGAAGAAGTCCTTCAATAGGTGAATAAATAACAAACTGTGGTACCTTCAGACAGTGGAATATTACCAGCACTAAATAGAAAAGATATATCAAGCCAGGAGAAGACATGGGGAAATCTTAAATACATATTATTAAGTGAAAGAAGCCTATCTGAAAAGGCCACATGCTGTATGATTCCAACTATGTGACATTCTGGAAAAGAAACTATGGAGACAGTAAAAAGGACTATGCTTGTCAGGAGTTATGGGAGAAGGAGACAAGAAGAGATGGAGCACAGACTTTTAGAGCAGTGAAAATATGCTCTAAAAATGCATAAATTTTTAGAGCAGTATGATGTCATAATGGTGGATACATATCATTATACATTTGTCCAAACCATAAACTGTATAACTATAATGTAAATTATGAATTGATTGATTACAATGGGATTAATGTATCTTCATCAGTTATAAATGTAAATCAATCCCCCACTCTGGTGGTGGATAATGCATGTATTGGGGCAGAGTATGTGAGAAATCTATGTACCTTTTGCTCAATATTGCTGTGAACGTAAAACTTCTGTTGAAAAAAGTCCATTTTTTAAATGAAGGAAAAAATGTGAAAGGGAATCTATAGATTAAATATGTGGTTGTTCCTTGAATGGATCCTGATTTTTTAAAAACATATATATATACACACACATATAGGGGTGCGTGTGTGTGTGTATGTGTGTGTGTGTGTGTGTGTTTGTGTGTTGTGGGTGCTAAATTGCTTCAGTCATGTCTGACTCTTTACAACCCTATGGAGTGTAGCCAGCCAGGCTTATCTGTCCATAGGATTCTCCAGGCAAGAACACTGAAGTGGGTTGCCCCTCCTCCAGGGAATCTTTCCAACCCAAGGATCAAACCTGCATCTCTTATGTCTCCTGTAATGGCAAGCAGGTTCTTTACTGATAGTGCCACCTGGGAAACCTATATATGCATATATATATATATATATATATCCACACACCCCTTTAAAAATAATGGCATAACAGGGAAATCTGAATTTAAATACTGGCTATTCAATAATTATGAGGAATTAGGTTTAGTTGTGTAAGGTGTGACAATGGAATTGTGAGGTTTTTTTAAATAAACTTTTTTAGACATAAATATAAAAATATTAATAGAGTAAATCATAAGGTGCCTGAGATTTGCTTCAAAATTATCAAGGGCAATCCCTGGAGGAGGAACTGGTAACCCACTCCGGTATTCTTGCCTGGAAAATCCCATGAACAGAGGAGCCTGGCAGGCTACAGTCCATGGGGTTGCAAAGAGTCAGATACAACTTAGCATCAAGGGAATAATGTGAGCAGGCATTGAATTAAATGAAATTGTCCATAAATCAATCTGCACTGATACTGGGTGACAGGAACATGAAGTATATTGTACTAGTCTTTCTACATTTGAATATGATAGAAATTTTCTTCAATAAAAGATAAAACAATTCAACAATATCATACCTACCTAAAATGCACCTACCATGCTAAGAATTATAATAAAAAATTAACACACTTTACCACGAAATTTAAGTTATGATACCAGTACTGTTACCTCTAACTGGTGTCCCTCAGTGATCTCTTTCTCTTTTAGCCATTATCCTGACCCTAAATCTTTCATCACCATTGTCAACGTTATTATTTCATTGTGTTCAGAAGTATCCCTAAATATTTGGTTGTGCTTGTTTCTGAGCTTTTCAGAAATATTGTCATAGTTTAAGTAATCTTCTAAGATTTGCTTTTCACAGAACATAATTCTAAACTTTGTTCACACAATTCATTTCACTTAGTTCATAAAATATGATTTTATGAGAGTACTTGCTACATAATCATAATTAATAATTTAAATATCCATCCCCTAAGAAAACCAAAAAGTGTTAGAGAATAGAGACCATGAGTTTTTATCAGTTGTCTCTTGTTATGCAAAAGACAGGCTACATAGTAGGGATTTGCTAAATGCACATTTAATGAATAAGTATGAATGAATAAGTGCATGAACAAAACAGATAACAAGTGTGCTTCAATAGCAACAAAAGAAGTGGAAATAGTGCCTTGTGAGATATATATTATTTCTAAAATTTTAAAGGCAATTTATTAGGATAGTTGTGAAAAAATAGAGGTTAGAGACTTTTCTTACATTAGACGAAATTGAGAAGTTGAGCAGAAATCCCTCAATCCTTGAATTTGAGACCCCCATTTCTAACTTATAACATACAGCATTAAAATATATACTTGATCAAAGAACAATCTTCTCAATTTTAGGATTCAATTACATAAAATGGAAATGCTGATTTTGGTAGTAATGCAAAAAAAAAAACCAAAGAAACTGAGTATCAGCCCAACAAATGAATAATAACTAATGAACTGAGAACAGATAGCTGGCACTAAAATTTATTGATGCCTTAAAGTCAAAGCTGATGCATGAAAGATTAGTTTTTAAAAAAGAATGCGACTGCTTTTCTCTTTTTCAGTCAGGGAAGATTTTACGCTTGGGATAGAGGCCACTGATTCATTAGGTTAAGTTTTCGCTCAGTAGCACCCAGGTCACTCTCAGAATTCAAACATAATAGCTTCATGGTACAAACCCAAGCACTGTATTTTATTTTTATTACTTTTAGGGGATGGTAATAGTATTGAATTTAGAAAGGAAAGACTAATATCCTCACTGACATTATTGTAGATCAAAGTACTTCCTTGCAAGGTGTTATGTGTCTTTTCCAACAATGACTAATGGTTCTTTAGTCAAAACTTTATAAAAAGTTCAAAAGGGAAATAATGAGCTAAGATTTTAACACAGTAACAGGAATCACTGGCCACTATGACTAAGAACTTTAAAGTCTCAATAAAATTTCACCAACCCAAATATGGAGAGAGGCAAATTTCTTATTAAATATTTCCAGTCTTCTTTCCAGATACTTAGCGGAAAGAATTTCCCTGTTATTCAGTGATAACGTATAGTTTGGTTTTCTTCTGCTTCTTTTACAAAGCATAGAGAAACTCTACTTTCAGAGAATTCAGGGCAGGGAAAAGACAATATGATTTAGAATTTTTATCTCTTTCATTCAATTATAAATCTATCTTTATGTCAGACATAATCATAGACATAAAGATATGCATGAGTCTCAGAAGTTATCAGGTACTGACCCTATGACAAGTTATATATTTTCTGCTTTTGATCATTATTCCCATCTGGCTACCATTTTTCATGGTACTTATGGTTAGAGCATCAGGTCTGCCAAAGTTTGGTTAAAAACTGTGTTATAAATTAAGCTTTGTTGCTATTTCTTACCACTATCATGACAAAAAATTATAAGGACTTGATACATGGATCTAGAATAATGCTGATAGTCATTGTAATGACCACACTGAGGTATTTTGGCTTAATGTGAAGTTTCTCAATAAGGTGAGCATTACACTGATACTGGTCTTCCCCAGAGGCTTAGCAGTAAAGAACTCACTTGCCAAGGCAGGAGATATAAGAGACACGGGTTTGATCCCTAGGTCGGGAAGATCCCCTAGAGGAGGGGATGGTAACGCATTCCAGTATCTTTTCTTAAAATGTATTTATTTTTTAACTGAAGGATAATTGCTTTATAGAATTTTGTTGTTTTCTGTCAAACATCAACAAGAATCAGCCATAGGTACACATGTGACTCCTCCCTCTTGGACCTCCCTCCCATCTGCCCCTCCATCCTTCCCTCTAGATTGTTGCAGAGCCCCTCTCTGAGTTCCCTGAGTAATCCTTGCATGGAGAATCCCATGGACAGGGAAGCCTGGCGGGCTACAGTCCATGGGGTTGCAAAGATTTGGGCACAACTAAAGGGACTTAGCACCATGCATGTCTATGGGTAATGATTACTCAAAACTCTCTGGGGACTCTGGAGAGCCAGAGACAGTGAGAACTCCTGGGCCCATCAAGCAGCTTCATCAGTTAACCTCAGTACAGCACACTGATATGATGATATTCTCTGTGTGCCATATATAAAAATGATTGTAAAGAATGGGCCAACAAAAAAGGAACTGTCCTAATGTATTTAAAACTTAATTGAAAGAAATCTTTCCTCAATGATTACATTTTCAATTTTTAATATACTCCCATGGGTATTAATTAAATATTATAATTATAACTTTTAAAGTAAATGAACAGCCTGTACATATAAATTCCAAATATTTTGTAACAATAAATATTTATATAACAATACAAACTATAAAAATCCTTTGTTTGAGAGATTTATATTGTCATCCTTACTTACTGTTAGATAATTAGAGATATCCCATTTATCTAATCAACTTCTTATATTATAAATAAAATCTGGATCCACAAAAAAGAAAAGAGTACTAGAAAGAGTAAATACACAGACAAATACAAAATACCTTTCTCCTTATGTAGGTTTCATTAAAAGATAAACTGTTTAAAATGAAAACAATAACAATCTAGTATGGAGTTTCTAACAAGTGTAAATTAACATACATGACAACAGCAACACAAAGGTCCAGAAGACAGAAATGGAAATGCAAGATTCTTGTAGTACTCGAAAATAAACTATACTAAGTTAAAGTTGTATACCATAAGCCATAGAGCAATCATTAAAATACACAACAAAAAGTATAGATAAAAAGGAAACAAAGAAGGTAAAATAGAATAAGTTTATACTAAATTAATTCCCCAAAGGGCAGAAACGTGGAGAAAGGGGGGAATAACATAAGGAACAAATAGCAAATAGCAAGATTAAATATTTAAATTTAACCATATCAATAATCACATTGTAAATGCTCAAATTACCTCAACTTAAAAGCACTAGTGCCTGATGAACTATGGATGGAGGTTTGTGACATTGCACAGGAAACAGGAATCAAGACCATCCTCAAGAAAAGAAATGCAAAAAAAGCAAAATGGCTGTCTGAGGAGGCCTTACAAATAGCTGTGAAAAGAAGAGAAGCAAAAAGCAAAGGAGAAAAGGAAAGATATTCCCATTTGAATGCAAAGTTCCAAAGAATAGCAAGGAGAGACAAGAAAGCCTTCCTCACTGATCAGTGCAAAGAAATTGAGGAAAATAATAGAATGGGAAAGACTAGAGATCTCTTGAAGAAAATGAGAGATATCAAGGGAATATTTCATGCAAAGATGGGCTCGAGAAAGGACAGAAATGGTATGGACCTAACAGAAGCAGAAGATATTAATAAGAGGTGGCAAGAATACACAGAAGAACTGTACAAAAAAAGATCTTCACAACCCCAGATGATCACGATGATGTGATTACTCACCTAGAGCCAGACATTCTGGAATGTGAAGTCAAGCGGGTCTTAGGAAGCATCAATATGAACAAAGTTAGTGAAGGTGATGGAATTCCAGTTGATCTGTTTCAAATCCTAAAAGATGCTGCTGTCAAAGTGCTGCACTTAATATGCCAGCAAATTTGGAAAACTCAGCAGTGGCCACAGGACTGGAAAAGGTCCATCTTCATTCCATTCTCTAAGAAAGGCAATGCCGAAGAAGGTTCAAACTACCACACAATTGCACTCATCTCACACGCTACTAAAGTAAAGCACAAAATTCTCCAAGCTAGGTTACAACAATATGTGAACTGTGAGCTTCAAGCTGGTTTTAGAAAAGGCAGAGGAACTAGAGATCAAATTGCCAACATCTGCTGGATCATCAAAAAAGCAAGAGAGTTCCAGAAAAACATCTATTTCTACTTTATTAACTGTGCCAAAGCCTTTGACTGTGTGGATCACAATAAACTATAGAAAATTCTGAAAAAGATGGGTATACCAGGCCACCTGACCTGCCTCTTGAGAAACCTGTATACAGGTCAGGAAGCAACAGTTAGAGCTGGACATGGACCAACAGACTGGTTCCAAATAGGAAAAGGAGTACGTCAAGGCTGTAAATTGTCACCCTGCTTATTTAACTGACATGTAGAGTATGGGCTGGGTGAAGCACAAGTTGGAATCATGATTGCTGGAAGTAATATCAATAACCTCAGATATGCAGATGACACCACTCTCATGACAGAAAGTGAAGAACTAAAGAGCCTCTTGCTGAAAGTGAAAGAGGAGAGTGAAAAAGTTGGCTCAAAGTTCGACATTAAGAAAACAAAGATCCTGGCATCTGGTCCCATCACTTCATGGCAAATAGATGGAGAAATAGTGGAAACAGTGGCTAACTTAATTTTGGGGGGCTCCAAAATCACTGCAGATGGTGACTGCAGCCATGATATTAAAAGAAGCTTGTTCTTTGGAAGAAAACCTATGACCAACATAGAAAGCATATTGAAAAGCAGAGACATTACTTGGCCAACAAAGGTCCATCTAGTCAAGGCTATGGTTTTTCCAGTAGTCATGTATGGATGTGAGAGTTGGACTATAAAGAAAGCTGAGCATTGAAGAATTGATACTTTTGAACTGTGGTGTTGGAGAAGACCCCTGAGAGTCACTTGGACTGCAAGGAGATTCAACCAGCCCACTCAGGAAATCAGTCCTGAGTGTTCATTAGAAGGACTGATGTTGAAACTGAAACTCCAATACTTTGGCCAACTGATGCGAAAAGCTGACTCATTTGAAAAGACCCTGGTGCTGGGAAAGATTGAAGGCAAGAGGAGAAGGGGACAACAGAGGATGAGATGGCTGGATGGCATCACTGACTCAATGGACATGAGTTTGGGTGGACTCCAGGAGTTTGTGATGGACAGGAGGACTGTCATGCTGTGGTCCATGGCATCGCAAAGAGTCAGACACGACTAACAACTGAACTTAACTGAATTGAAAGGCACTGGTTGTCAGACTGAATTTCAAAAAAGCAAGATCCCTGTTATGAGCTGAATTATGTTACCTGAAAAAAAGATATGTTGAAGTCCTACCCTCCAGGGCTTCAGAATATGATCTCATTTGAAGAAAGGTTCGTTTCAGAGATAATCAAGTTAAAACAAAGTCATTAGGGTGGGTTCTTAAAAGATACGATTGGTGTCCTTTAGAAAGGAAATTTGGAAAGAAAGACGGAAAAAACACGCATAGAGAAAAGAAAACATGAAAATACAAGGAGAACACCTTGTGGAGATGGAGGATTAGAGTGATGTATACTATCTGCAAGCCTAAGAATGTCAGAGGCTACCTGGAGATAAGACAGAGGCATGCAACATCTGGGTCCTTCTCTAGCATGATAGGAGGGAACATGGCCTTGCTTACACCTTTACTTAAAACCTCTGGTCTCCAGACCTGAGATACAATACATTTGTAATTTTAGCACTTCCTTCTTCATAATAGATTAAATGGATGGATTAAATAAAGCAACTTGATATAATTGACATGTATAGAATGTATGCTTTTATTGATTACAGCCAATGAAAGTATAATATGTATTCTTTTTAAGTGTAAATGGAAGATAAGTCTATTCTGAACCACAAAGTCTCCATAATTTAAAATGACACATATCATGAAAGCATGTTCTTTGACCACAATAAGATTAAACTTGACATCAATTACAGAAAGAAGATGTATGAAAAAAATCCAGCAATATTTGTAATCCAAACAACATAATTCTAAATAACTTGTGAGTTACAGAAACAAATCAAGAATACCAAGAATAAGGGAAATGACATCACTAGAAATTCCATGATGTAAAAAGGATAATAAAGAAAGGTTATGAACAAATTTCTTGTCAAATTTGATTAAGTTAGATTAAAGGAACAAATTCCTTGAAAGACACAAGCTGTCAAGGCTAACTCAAAAAATAATATTTAATATGAATAACAATATATCTATTAAGGGAACTGAACTTTACAAACTTTCCACATAGAAAACTCTAGGCCCAGATAGTCTGTCTCCTGAAATCTATCAGTTATTTAGGAAAAAGTAATTCTGATTCTATATAAATTTCTCCAGAAAATTGAAATTAAGGAAACCTGATATTCCAACCAAAAACATTAGTAGAAAAGAAAAAATGCATACCAGTCAACAATGGCCATCATCAAAAACCCTACAAATAATAAACGCTGGAGAGGGTGTGGAGAAAAGGGAACCCTCCTATACTGTTGGTGGGAATGTAAATTGGTACAGCCACTATGGAGATCAGTACAGGGGTTCCTTACAAAATCTAAAGACAGTTACCATATGATCCAGCAATCTCACTCCTGGACATATATCCAGAAAAGCCAAAAACCCTAATTTCAAAACATATATGTATCCCAATAATACACACCAGTACACCAGTACCATTTACAATAGCCAAGACATGGAAGCAATTTAATGTCCATTGACAGCTGAAAGAAGATGTGATATATATATACTGAAAGCCGCTCAGTCGTGTCCGAATCTTTGTGACCCCATGGACTATAGAGTCCATGGAATTCTCCAGGCCAGAATACTGGAGTGGGTAGCCTTTCCCTTCTTCAGGGGATCTTCCCAACCCAGGGATTGAACCCAGGTCTCCTGCACTGTGGGAAGATTCTAAACCAGCTGAGCCACAAGGAAAGCCAGAGAATACTGCAGTGGGGAGCCTATGCCTTTTCCAGTGGATCTTCCCAACCTAGAGATCAAACCAAGGTCTCCTACACTGCAGGCAGATTTTTTACCACCTGAGTTATCAGGGAAGCCCTCATATATATATGTATATATTACTCAGCCATAAGAAAGAATAAAATAATGTCATTTGCAAAACATGATCTACCTAGATATTATCATACTAGTGAAATAAGTCAGACAAAGACAAATATCATAGAGACAACTGATATATGGAATCTAAAAAAATGATATAAAGGGACTTATTTACAAAACAGAAACTCAAAGACATAAACAAATTTATGGTTACAAAAGGGGAAAGATGGGGGAGGAATAAATTAGGAATTAACAAATACAATACACTATATATAAAACAAACAAACAACAAGGACCTAATGTATAGCACAGGGAACTGTATTCAGTATTGTGTAATAATCTATAATGGAAAAGCATCTGAAAAAGAAAAAATAATATATATATATATATTTAACTGCATCACTTTGCTGTACACCTGAAACACTGTAAATCAACTATATTTCAACTTTAAAAAAATTGTTAAAAGAAAACAAGCCATTATCTTCATGTTCTTATTAAAATTTTTTCAAATTATAAATAAATAAAAAGGACAACATACCATGACCACATGGGGTTAATCTTCTAATGCAGTTAGATTAACATTAGGAATTAATTAGCACACTTCTCAATATCAACAGAAAATAAAAAATGAAAACCATATCATCATCTCAATAGTTGCAAACAAATCATTTGAGAATATCACTCCAATTCTTAAAAAAGAAATCTGTTAGCAAACTAGAAATGTAAAGGAACATTTTCAATCTGATAAAAGACATTGTATTAATTTTTTGTTGCTACAATAGCAAATGCCATAAACTTAGTGGTTAAAATAACAGGGTATATTCTCCTTTAGTTCTGGAGGTTAGAAGATTAAAATAGTTGGCAGGGCTGTTTCTCCTGGAGGCTCCAGGGAAGAATCCATTGTCCCTTCCTTTTCCGATTCTAGAGGCCCCCTACATTCTTTGACTTGTGCTGGATAGATAAATACATTGTGGTATATCCATGCAATATAATACTATAATACAATAGTAAAAAAAGAAATAGACTACTGATACACATAAAAAGAAAAAGGATGAATCCTAAAATTACTTTGCTGAATGACAAAAGCCAAACCAAAAAAGACTACATGCACTATGACTTCATTTACTAAATATTCTAGAAATTACCAACTAATTTGTAATGATAGAAACCAAATTAGTGATTGTCTAAAAATGGTGGGGAGCAAGGGGAGTGGAAAGTGTCTAGAGACAGATATTACAAAGGGGCATGAGAACACTCAGCTCCATCACTCCATGTTTGTGCGCAGTCGTGTCCAGCGCTTTGTGACTCCATGGACTGTAGCCCGCCAGGCTCCTCTGTCCATGGAATTTCCCAGGCAAGACTAATGGGAATGGGTTGCCATTTCCTTCTCCAGGGGATCTTCCCAACCCATGTATTGAACCCATGTCTCCTGTGTCTCCTGCACTATAGGGGGATTCTTTGTTTATTTTCTTGACCTCAGTTGTAAAGGATATATATACACGAGAAAACCTCAAATTGTACACTTAAACATGAGCAGTTATTTCATCAGTTATACCTCAATAAAAGTTTTTAAAAAGATTAACTAAATCCTTTAACAGTTCTTGGTCTTTCATGTTCCAAAATATAAAATACATATTTCAATAAATAGTAAGCATGTTAGCTTATTTTATATCTGAGAGTTTGGATACATATCCAAGATGCTTGACCTCAAGGGTCATATGACCAGATGTTACATATGGATTAGACTCCACAGAATTTATACACGTGTAGGACTTCTGAAGAATGAATCTGAAATGAATCAGAAACAAATTAAATTTAATGATATTTAAGGGAGAGCTCAGATCTATGTGATTATTTGAGTATTCTTAGACATGAAGATCTTTTAGATGTCTGAACACATTTATTTAGTGCTCTAGAATTTTATTAAAAAAGGAATGTCTGTTGTTGGGAAGAGGAGGGAAGAGGAGTTAGGCTAGGAAGGGAGAATTAATGGTGAAATTTAGTTTTTTTTAATGAGCACAAAAAGAACCCCTGAGGTCCAGGAATAGGCTCAAAAACATGTGTGAGTATTTCATAGACACATGTATATTTCCTGAGGAGAGAGCCCATAGCTATGATCAAAGTATTGGGAGGTTTAATAATCTAAAATATTAATGACTACTCAGTGACTTGTATCAAGAAAATATTTATGGCAAAATCTGATGGAAGCAATCTAATCTGATTGTCAGTTCTTTACTAAGATGGTTTTATGACCAACAGGCTGATTTTTATGTGCTTTGTAATATATTGTAACCACATATTGTGTCTGTTGGGTTCTTTTGGTATGGAAACTAGGCCCTCACCACATGTGTTATTCAAGCTTCTTTCCCCATTAAATGCTAGTCTTGCTGAGCAAAAGAAAACTGAACCAATCAGATCTTTCCAACCAGTTCTCTCATCATATACAGAGTTATCAAATTTAGTAGATACAATCAACAGTTTAAATTATTATCTCAATATTTTTATTACAAATATCCTGTTAGGATGACATTCAGTAAATTAGTGGGAAGTCATGCAATTTTATTGCCAGGAGAAATATCAATAACCTCAGATATGCAGACGACACCAGCCTTATGGCAGAAAGTGAAGAGGAACTAAAAAGCCTCTTGACGAAAGTGAAAGAGGAGAGTGAAAAAGTTGGCTTAAGGCTCAACATTAAGAAAACTAAGATCATGGCATCTGGTCCCATCACTTCATGGCAGACAGATGGGGAAACAGTGGAAACAGTATCAGACTTTATTTTTCTGGGCTCCAAAATCACTGCAGATGGTGATCGCAGCCATGAAATCAAAAGACACTTACTCCTTGGAAGGAAAGTTATGGCCAACCTGGATAGCATATTGAAAAGCAGAGACAGTACTTTGCCAACAAAGGTCTGTCTAGTCAAGGCTACGGTTTTTCCAGTAGTCATGTATGGATGTGAGAGTTGGACAGTGAAAAAGGCTGAGTGCTGAAGAATTGATGCTTTTGAACTGTGGTGTGGGAGAAGACTCTTGAGAGTCCCTTGGACTGCAAGGAGATCCAACCAGTCCATCCTAAAGGAGATCAGTCCTGGGTGTTCTTTGGAAGGACTGATGTTGAAGCTGAAACTCCAATACTTTGGCCACCTCATGTGAAGAGTTGACTCATTGGTAAAGACCCTGATGCTTGAAAGGATTGAGGGCAGGAGTAGAACGGGAAGACAGAGGATGAGATGGCTGGATGGCATCACCAACTCGATGGACATGGGTTTGGGTAGACTCTGGGAGTTGGTGATGGACAGGGAGGCCTGGCCTGCCACAGTTCATGGGGTCGCAAAGAGTCGGACACGACTGAGCAACTGAACTGAACTGAATCAAACAATGTATCCAACTGAACCACCTGCATATGCTTTCTTAAGTCCTTACAACTTTTCAACATCAAGTTTACCAAGCATTTTAAAATGATGATTGTGAAAGGCAAATGGTATGTGGATGTATGTTAACAATGAATACTTAACAACATTTACTCTGTTTCATTTGTCCTCTTTTACTTTTTCTCTCTCAACTCTGATAGTAATTTATAGCTATTATGGTCTTATTTATTTCTGACAAGACCTTATTAAGACATTGGTCAAATTGGTTAAATAATTTATCAGTGAAACAAAATATGTAAGTACCGCTCAAATCACTCCCCTCCAGTCAATCAATTATAAATGTCTAGATGCTGAGAACTCATTCCTCTGTGCAGTGATAGTACCTGTATGTATATTTCCATCAACCTCTTCTATCCCAAGTTGTTCAAAGCAACATCTTAGAAATGAGCTGGAAAACAGATATGAACTCATTTGGAGTGACTATGTTTTCAAATATTTATATTCAGTAAAATCATTGCAGTATTCTTTGAGTTATCCTCTCTTTTTAACATCATCTTTCTGCAATCCTTGTTTTTACCCAATTTTAACACAGTTTTCATTTTTTTTATAACAACCTAAGCCCTCTTCCACTCTCTCACTGTAGCTCTTTCCCAGTATGCTTTCATTTACCTTTCTAAAAAAAAATTTCAAGCAGCAAGTCTATATCCTTTGTTGTGTTCATCTGCCACCCCCTACCCTGCCTCTTCTATCCTGACAGCCGAGAGATGAGGTTCTGCTTAACTGTAGTCTCATTGGTATGACATTAACATGTGCTTCTTTTCTTTTTCATGTCTGATTCAAAGATATATTAACAATAAAGAAATAATTTACCAATTAAATTATCTCAGAGGAGGAAATGTGTAGATTGTAGCAACTGACTTGATCAAAGTAAGTCTGTGAAAATATTAGGGCTTCCCAGGTGGTTCAGTGATAAAGCATCTGCCAGCCAATGCAAGAGATGCAGGTTTGATCCCTGGGTTGGGTAGATCCCCTGGAGGAGGAAACGGTAACTCACTCCAGTATTCTTGCCACGAAAATCCCATGGACAGAGGAGCCTGGTAGGCTACAGTCCATGGGATTGCAAAGAGTCAGATATGACTGATCACAAACACATGTGAAAATATTGTTTACTAAAAATCTGTAAAAAGAAAAACTTTAAACCCAAACATCTCTTCAAAGATAATCTTTAAAAATTATTTTTGTCTCATTATTTTTTAACATCAGACTATTATGACTCTTTTGTTTAATGTTACATAATATTCACTTTGTAGCATCTTATTCAATCATAGAAATTTACTCATGATACATTCCACTGGCTTGTCACTGGACACTTTCTTTTGTGGATCATCTAATATGAGTGGGTGGTGACCTGAGGATATTGGTATAGTTCACAAAGACATAATGTTTGTGCCTTGCATTTAAAAATGACATGATTTTATATTTCTTTTTAAGGTCAGTAAAGGATGGGGAACCACTGTGAGTCTGCAGACTGACTTGTACAGAAATGAGCAAGAGGTATAAAGGGTGTGGCCTTACTGTATTTCTTGTCTATCACAAAACCCAGGAAAGGCTGAGTCTCTCTGTACCTAAGAAACAGTCTTGGGTTTACAAATACAAAAGCCATAGTGAGATTACTAAAATAAAAAGAGCACATTTAGGATCAAATGTAGGTTAGATTTTAATTCTATGATGACTTTCTGGCTGTAGAATCTTTGTTATGCTAAATGTCTGAATCTCAGTTTTTCCAAATGAGATTACTTATTTCATAGGGCTGTTTTTTCAGTTAAGAATATAAAATGTGTGATCATGTTCATATAGAAGGCACTCAATTAAATGGAAAGTATGATTATTATTGGATATTGCTTATTATTCTGATACTGCGGGTTGAAGAGGCAGTCTGCATGTATCTTAATTTTAATTCCTATGCTGGGATCAAGATTTTGTTGTTCATTTATTCATTTTCTGTGTTTTGGGCAAAAAGAGGACTTTTAACGTTGTTATAAATCAAAAATTACTCCAGGGTATGTATGTGTGTGTAGATACACACACTGCTTTTTATTTACAGCTTTCATTATGACTAATTCTGATCTTGATGAGATTTCTTTTCTGCTAAATTTATTATCACTGTATTGATTCTCTATTCTTTTAAGTTCATGTCTTATCTTCTGTATTATAATTTTCTTACTTTTGCCCTTTCCTACTATGTTTCGGAAAAGTTTTGGAAGTTTCTTTAAATAACTGATTTAATTTTATGCAATTTCACTTCTGCTTCTTTGCTTCTGCAATAAATTTTAGTCATGCTAATTTTTCTTACTTCCTTGAAATCTTTAGTCATCTCCCTTTGTACCTGTTTGCGTTATCCTTTCAACCGATCATGTTTTTCGCTTAAGAAAAGGCCAAGACTTTTTGCATTTTATTGAGAATGTCTACTCATTTTTCTAAACCTTAGAATGGATTATATTTTAGTGGGTTTTTTTTTTTTGGAAATTTTCCCTTCCTATGCTTTAGTTGTTTCCTTTACTTTCTCAGCAGCATTTTTATATTGCTCTCTCTTGCTTCTTTTTGAAGCAAGAGATTGAATGAAGCTAAATCTTTTCAAATTTTATGCTTCTCAAATAACAAATTGTATGGATTATCCTTGGTTCAATTCGTACATTCTTGGATAATGGTTAAATCTCTTTTTCAAATCTATACCTGGAGATTAGGTTGTTATAAACAGCCCCTGAGTCAATTCTCAGTTTCTTTCAAGGATATGCCTAGTTAGGCTACGTACCACTCTGGTGGCTATTTATCCTACAAAAAATTTTTCTGTTCTATTCTAAATGACAAGCTAAATACATTACTGCATTTCCTAAGACATATTCTTTCTAGGAATTTCTGATAGCATCCAACTCTTGCTTTAGTGTTCTATTTTTGGAAACGATCTCTTGGACAATAATGCTTCATTACAAAACCTCCATGAAGTGTAACAATACAATTTTCATTGTCCCAAAATGCAATAAATGCATGATAGAAGGATAATAACCTACTATTCTGCTTGCTACTGATGTTGAGTATTCAATCACTGAAACTGAAGTGGGTTGGGAGCAAAGCATCATCTCTAAAAGGTGAAATCTGGTGAAATTTGTATTACCTAGTGAAGTGAACTTAAGTAAGTTTTTTTTTTCCTAATCACACCAACTCTTACATATTTAAATAAGGACTGTTCTCCAAACCTGATTTTAGGTGATCTATGAACCTGAGTGTTCCACGTTGTTTTTGTAACATTTTCTACCATTGTCTTCATGGATATTTCAGTGGGGGGTAAGGGAGAAAACACTAGGAACCAGCAGCCAAACGCTATTTGAATGAAAAGTTTAGATGGGGACATTTTTGCTTCATTGATTAACAATTTTTCATTAAAAATATTAAGAATTGGTTCCATTAGTGGTTAGCTAGGTGTTTATTCAATGTTTATTTATAAGCATCTTCTGTAACTTTGTCTTGAAGTCCCCAGGTTGCTTTGTTGTCAATCTTGTATTCCTATCATGTGTTACTGCTAAGAGTTATAGTGTAGAAATAATAAAGAAGAAAATACAGCAGGAGATTGACAGCATCTGACAGGCTTGATTTTGTATAGTTTTTCATCTGAATAAAGCATTGTTTATTTTTGATAAAAATAACTAACGCATTTTGGACATCTATCTGATCAGCACCATGCTAAATACCTTGGCGAATCTTTTCCTATTTAAACTTTTGAAAAAAGGGACTTCTAACTATCAGAAATAGAAGTGAGACAAAATCAGCCTCAGAGAAGTCAAGTGAGATGGTCGTCATGCAAGTTGTAAGTGGCCATCTAACTTTTTCACTCAGTTCAGCTCTGTGTGACTAGTTCATCCCAGCCCATTCCAGCACACCATGATGAACATTTAGCATATGGAAGCAATTCACATTCACATTTTGTGTACTGTCTTTAAGCAAATCCTTAACCAGATACAGTCATTGAATTGCATGAAAGATGACATTTCCAGATCTTCATTATTCTGCCTTTTGCTGAAAGAAAGTTTGGCAAAGTAAATAGTTTTGAAATGCTATTTGAAATATTTTTGAAAATCTTTCTACTCTCTCATAATACACCATAAAGTAATTGAAAAATTAAGTATTTGAATCACTTTCTCATTATGCAATAACACTCTATTCTTTGGAAGTATTTTGTTTTGATAGCTGGAATACATAATACGGGAAAAACAGAAGCTTTGGGATAGAAGGAATTTAGAGAGAAGTGGGTTTGGGTGCCTGTCCCTACCCTACCATCTGGAAATGCTATGGAACCTACCCCTACCCCTTTGTTATATTAGCCATAAAATAGTCAACTCTAACTTCCATCAGGATGCTACACCACTATCTCTGCTGACCATAAAGCCTTCTGGGAAGGAACTAGGGTCAAGTTTTCTGGAGTGGAATTACTATCAGTATATATGAGGTAAAACAAGGATTAAAGCTGTCGCCCTAATAGTGGAGAGGAAGTACCTGAGAAACAGCCTCTAAAGAAACTCAAGCAAATACAGAATATTTACGGACCAGATAGAAAGAACTTAGGAGAGATAAAGTGAGCTTCAGGGGTGAGTCATGGCAGGAATTCTGCTTTAAAATGAGACACATGAGAACAAGGATGGGGCCCAACAGACAAGCCAGTTGGTTCACTGAGTTGTGTCTGCCAACCACGAGTGCTCAGGGTTGGAAAGGCACAGAAACCCTGGATAGTGAGAGGACCTGGCACAAGGGAACATATGTCACTCCCCCAGACCTCCATCATCATATCATACACACATATACACAGGCAAGTATATTTTGCAGAAATGTGCTTCAGTTCAGTTCAGTCACTCAGTCATGTAGGACTCCTTGCCACCAAAGGGACTGCAGCTCGCCAGGCTTCCCTGTCCATCACCAACTCCCAGAGGTTGCTCAGACTCATGTCTATCCAATCGGTGATGCCATCCAACCATCTCAGTCTCTGCTGTCACCTTCTCCTCTGGCCCTCAACCTTTCTCAGCATCAGGGTCTTTTCCAGTGAGTCAGCTCCTCACATCAGGTGGCCAAAGTATTGGAGTTTCAGCTTCAACATCAGTCCTTCCAATGAACACCCAGGACTGATCTCCTTTAGGATGGACTGGGTGGATCTCCTTGCAGTCCAAGGGACTCTCAAGAGTCTTCTCCAACACCGCAGTTCAAAAGCAACAACTCTTCATCACTCAGCCTTCTTTATGGTCCAACTCATATCCCTACATGACTACTGGAAAAACCACAGGTTTGACTATACAGACCTTTGTCAGCAAAGTAATGTCTCTGCTTTTTAATATGCTGTCTAGGTTGGTCATAGCTTTTCTTCCAAGGAGCAAGTGTCTTTGAATTTCATGGCTGCAGTCACCATCTGCAGTGATTTTGGAGCCCAAGAAAATAAAGGCTCTTTCCATTGTTTCCCCATCTATTTGCCATGAAGTGATGGGTCCACATGCCATGATCTTGGTTTTCTGAATGTTGAGTTTTAAGCCAGCTTTTCACTCTTCTCTTTCACTTTCATCAAAAGGTAAAGATAAGCAAAGGATTGTGCTTATCCTTTCAGAATTTTAAAAGAGGGACAAAACAGGACAGGTAACTTGAAAGCCTTCCTATATGCATCTTTTCCAGGCACTGTTCTATAAGAAAAACAGGGGGTTTTGTGTTTGTTATGGGTTTTTTTTTTGGCGGGGGGGCGGTTGGCTACATCAGGCAACATGTGGGATCTGAATTCCTAGAGCAGGAATCAGACCTGGGCCACCTGCATTGAAACAGCAGACTCTTAACCACTGGACTGCCAGGGAAGTCCCTCAAACAGGTTTCTTAGCAGCAGTTTTCATTCTGACACTTAGAGAATCTCAAGTATCTGTTGGATCTTCTTACTTGAGTATTTCCATGAGTAACAGCTGAAAGGGAATCTTTGTCTTCTAGGCTTAACAAAGATGAGCAAAAATTGAAAATCATTACAGAATTTAGTTTAGAAGAATAAAAGAGAAATAGATATATACTGATGGTCTATTACATATAGAGTGACTATACAAATATATAGAGAATACATGTTTTGTAATAGACATCCAAAATGTGGGCATAATACATAATCACTTAGAGCTATTAAATTGTGATTCTAGTGTTAATGACAAACTTCTCCCAAGGATGAATGGTGACACTTATCCATTCCTAAGTCTCCTATTAGTTACAGAGAAACCTGGAGTTGCCAGTTTCTTTTACTAGAAGTGATATACAAGTCACAGTTATTTCTATGTCTCTAAGTTAAACCTAAGTGTAGGGGGAGCATATGGATACCCATGGCGGTTTCATGTCAATGTATGGCAAAACCAACACAATAAAGTAAAGAAAATTTAAAACAAAATAAATAAATAACTGACTTCATCAGTGGCGGTTCTCTTGCTTTAGCTGTGTCTTTATTTCTTGCCTACAATATAGATCCTTGCAGATATAAGGATTTTCACTAGATTCACTTTCTTCTGAGTCATTTTCTGAAAAATATGTGTTACAAAATATCTTCTTGGACCCCTCTAGTGGTCCAGGGGTTAAGAATCCACCCACCAATGCAGGCGAGATGGGTCTGATCCCTGGTCCTGGAAAGCTTCCCATGGAACTAAGCCTATGAGCTTCAACTATTCTAGAGCCCGTGCTCCACAACAGGAGAGGCCACTGCAATAAGAAGGCCACACATCACGACGAGAGACCAGCCCCTGCTCACCACTAGGGAAAGCTCATATGCAGCAACAAAGATCCAGTACAGCCAAAAATAAATAAATAAATAAACTTTTAAAAAATAACTTCTAAGTGAATATCAAGGACAAGATCTAAGAAAAGCCTCTCCTTTCTTCATCCCTAAAACACTTTACGATCACGTAATTTGGTTAAAAGTTGAATATATCCTTGATAGTAAAGGTTATCTGAATCAATTTTCTTATGATTTTACTGCTTAATAGTTTCACGCACTCTGAATTAGCTGTAGGAATTAGGTGATACAGAAAGGCATAAACATTTCCCCCAGAAATCGTCCAATAATACCTATTAAATTTTTAATTATGTATGCCCTGGCATTTCTATTTATATGAATTTGTCCTTATATATATATATGTACAAATCCTTAAAGATATACATATAAGCACTTTTACTGCAGCATGGTTGGTATATTGGAAATAGTTTAAATGCTCATAAATAAACATTTGGTATATTAGTTAAGCATCCTTGCAATAGCATACTAAGCAATTTTAAAAGAATGTGGTAGATTCTTATGACTCACTATAAAAAAGAAATTAAAACTATATTTAAGAAAGCAAGGCACAAATTCTTTTTTTAAATATATTTATTTATGTATTTTCTTTACATTATTGTGTTGATTTTGCCATACATTGACATGAATCCATCATGGGTATACATGAGTTCCCCTTCCAGAATCCCCCTCCCTCCTCCCTCCCGATTCCATCCCTCTGGGTCATCCCGGTGCATCAGCCCTGAGCACACTGTATCATGTATCAATCTTGAGCTGGTGATTCATTTTACATTTTATAATTTACATGTTTCAATGCCATTCTCCCATATCTTCCCACCCTTGCCCTCTCCCATAGCGTCCATAAGACTGTTCTATACATCTGTGTCTCTTTTGCTGTCTCGCAGACAGGGTTATCATTATCTTTCTAAATTCCATATATATGCATTAGTATACTGTATTGTTGTTTTTCCTTCTGGCTTACTTCACTCTGGATAATAGGCTCCAGTTTCGTCCACCTCAGTAGAACTGATTCAAATGTATTCTTTTTAATGGTTGAGTAATATTCCATTGTGTATATGTACCACAGCTTTCTTATCCATTCGTCTGCTGATGGACATCTAGGTTGCTTCCATGTCCTGGCTATTGTAAACAATGCGGCAGTGAACATCGGGGTACACGTGTCTCTTTCAATTCTGGTTTCCTTGGTGTGTATGCCCAGCAGTGGGATTGCTGGATCATATGGCAGTTCTATTTCCAGTTTTTTAAGGAATCTCCACACTGTTTTCCATAGTAGCTGTACTAGTTTGCATTCCCACCAATAGTGTAAGAGGGTTCCCTTTTATACAAATTCTTATGTATAATGCAATCACATTGTGTTTAAACATATGTATTTGAAAATGCTTATATGTACATAAAATATTTCTAGAAGAACATGAAAGATATGGTTCAAAGTGTTTTATCTCTGGAGAATATCACTGAAGTAGGAGGAGGGAAGGATGACTGTCAAGTATAAAGTCTGCATTGGTTGACATTGTTAATCATATATTATTTTTATAACAAGAAATTTCGTATATATTTTCTACCCTATTGACCAAAGAGTTTCCTGAAAGTAAGTATTCCTAACACCAAGCCCCTAACAGAGAAAAGAAATTTTCTTACTGGATAGAAGAATCCAAGAAGGAAATATTGGTATCAGTTTCCCAACCTAATACTCTCCTAATCTTCAGTCCATGCTAGTTCCTGTAAAAGTTAAAGCATTCCCCAGGGGCTTCCCTGGTGGCTCAGTGGTAAAGAATCCTCCTGGCAATGTAAGAGACTCAAATTTGATCCCCAGGTTGGGAAGATACCCTGGAGAGGAAAATGGCAACCCACTCCTGGACTCTTCCCTGGAAAATTCCATGGGCAAAGGAGCCTGGTGGGCTACAGTCCATGGAATCACAGAGAGTTGGACACAACTTAGCTACTAAACAACAACAGCAAGAGAATGACTGTAACTGAAAATGGAAATCTTGTATATGATGTCTTTTGATTCTGACTTGTAATTTTAAATTTCCTAGGGCTGCTGCAGTTACTATGAGCTGGATGGCTTAAAATAACAAAACACTATTTTCTCAGAGCTCTGGAGACAGTAGATGAGCAGGCTGGATGGCATCACCTACTCGATGGACATGAGTTTGAGCAAGCTCCGGGAGTTGGTGAGGGACAGGGAAGCCTGGCATTCTGCATCCAAGGGGGTCGCAAAGAGTCAGACACGACTGAGCGACTGAACTGAACTGAACTGAACCGGATTAGAAGTCTATAACGGAAGTTCTGGCATGGTCACACTCTTTTGAAGGCTCTAGGGGAGGACCTTTCCTTGCCTTGTCCTTGATTCTGGGGTTTCCCAGGTGGCTCAGTGATAACAGAATCTGCTTGCAATGCAGGAGACTCAAGAGATGTGAGTTCGATCATTGGGTGGAGAAGATCCCTTGGAGAAAGAAATGGCCTGGAGAATTCCACGGACAGAGGAGCCTGGCAGGCTGAAGTCCATGGCGTCACAAAGAGTTGGGCATGCTGAACACTCATGCACACCATTAGCTTCTGGTCATCTTTGGCCTTCCTTGGCTTGCAGCTCATCCCAATCTCTCCTTCAGTCTTTACAGGCTCTTATAATCATAAGATAGGATTAGGACCCCTCTAATACAGTAGACTTCATCTTAATTACATCTGTAAAAACTCTGCCACGTAAGTTCACAGGTACTGGGGTTAGGGCGTCAATATATCTTTTTGGTGGGACCCAGTTTAACCCACAACAAATTGATTTGTTGTAGATCCTCTATTTTAAATTGTTTATTCCATGAGATGAATCCTGGAGAATTGTACAATGATGTGTGTAGCAGCTGAATTAGCAGTGTTGATCCCATAGTAACCTCAGTCTCTGATGTGGCTCAGCAGCTCTGATGTGCAGCTCCTCCCCATCCTCCTCAAGAACATCTCTCACACTGTGTTTATATCAGAAGTGGAGGCTTACCATTCAATGGGCCTCGTAAAACCCAATGAGAAAATGGAATATTGTACTTAAATACCCTTCGTTCAACTATTTTATATAATCTAGGATGATGATACTCAGGAATTAAGACATTAAAACTTGCTATATGAAACACATGATCTCTGATGTCGTATGTGTTTAAATACACTCATTATCTGAAACGAAGCACACAGAGTAGAACTATTCTCTGTTAACAAGGGGAAATAGCCGTAACATCGTACTTAAGAATTTCATGATAAGTGGAAGCCAGTTTTGACTTTTGTTTTACTTCTTCAAAGGGATGACCAGAACTTCCCTTGTGGTACAGCAGATAAGAATCTGCCTGCCCATGCAGGGAACATGGGTTCTATCCCTTGTCCAGGGAGATTCCACATACCATGAAGCAACTAAACACGTGCGCCACAACTACTGAGCCTGTGTTTTACAGTCAGATATGCACCGTGAGGAGGACCCTGAAGCCCAGGCACCGCCACCAGAGGAAGCCCGTGTGCAGCTAAAAAGACCTAGCACAATCATAAATAAGTAAATCAATTTTTAAAAAAGAGCAGCGATAATCATAAAGAGTCAAATATATGGTCTCCTACTTACCCACGTAAGTTAGCCGTGTGTGAGTTTGCGAAGGCAGAATCCTTCTGCTCTTTGACTTTTGAGAAATCTCTTTGGCTGCTTAATTGTAGGAATGTTCTGGGCCTCAAGCAATCTGAAAGCCAACCAACTGTTGCATCTTGCCTGATGAAAACTCATGATGATGCTGGATAACACATTTTTAAAGTTTTTAATAATAGCAGAACTCACAAGAAATAGAAAAAGAGTTCAATTCCCAGGTGTCAGAAATCAAGAGAAAATTTAAGCCAGTGTGATAAGCAGCTGAGCAACCCAAAGAACTCTTCAACCATGTCAAGGTGGGGCTAATCATTTGTGGTTATTGTTTTATATCTTATTTACTTTTATGTGGCTAATTCATGCACTAGATTCAAAAAGTTAAAACTATTAAATAATAAGTTTTATTCTCATCCCATCTGTCACTTCCCTTTCTTCTTATAAATCATGTATTTTACTCATTTATTATGATCATTCCAGTGTTTCCCAGGTAATAATAAGTACATATCAAAGTACATTGGTTCTTCCTTAATAGGCAAAAGGTAGCTTATCTTTTTATGCAATCTTATGAAATTTGTTGTTGTCTCAGTTAGCAGTATATGGTGGAGATGTTTCCACGTCAGTACATGGAGACTTCCTTGAGCTTCTAAAACACTGCTTCTAAAACACTAATTTCTAGATAGGGGATCCTTGGGTCATAGAATAACTTCATTTTTTTTTTTTTGAGAGCTGCTACCAGCTTGACTTCCATAGAGATTTATCATTTTGACTGACTTTGTAATGAATGTCTCTTCCTCTGCAGGTTGACACAGAAAGCACTTGTCAAAGTTTTGGATTTTTTTTCCAGTCTTATAGATGAGAAATGGCATCTCGTAGTTGCATTTATTTTATTATGTGTGGTAATAAGTATTTTTTCACATTTTTAAAGAGGTTTCATATTTCTTCCTCCAAACTGTTTGTGTCCTTTCTCCATTTTTCTATTGAGCTTTCGATGTTTTTGTTATAGATTTCTTAAAACACTTCATACATAAAGAAACACTATCTAGATGTTGGTACTTCCATACTTCACAAAGAACAGAAAATACTACATAAACCCTATACTCTGCAAAGAAAGATTCTCAGAAAAGGATCAGAAAAACAAATGAGTCATAAAAGTCTATCCACTGGGTCAGGGAAGAGATAAGAATTTTTGGTTGTTTCTGACAAGCTTATTCCTGATTAGACTCTAGGGAAGAATAAAAAGTTCTCTGTGAGAAATTTCTGTGAGTTTATATTTATAGTACCCCCTTAGCATGGATATTTTCAAAGCGTAGATTAATGTAAACACTAGTCTGCCTGCTCACTTGTTCAGTACTGTCTGACTCTTTGCGATCCCAGAGAGTGTAGTCTGCCAGTCTGCTTGGTCCATGGGATTTCCCAGGCAAGAATACTGGAGTTGGGTTGCCATTTCCTTCTCTAAGGTATCTTCCCAACTCAGGGATCAAACCCAGGTCTCCTGCTTGGCAAGCAAGTTCTTTACCACTGAACCACCAGGGAAGCTTGGGTCATACATAGGTCTTAACAAACTTTAAAGATATTCTACACAACACATTCTCTGATCATAATTCAACTGAGTTAAAAATGAATTAAAAATATATATTTGAACATTTTAATACATAATTCTAACTTTTCACAGATCAAAAAAAGAAATCAATAGGTTAATTAGAGAGACTTTGAACTGAATAGTACACATATTTCATATTTAAAACTATGGTATGCAGGTAGGATTGTGCTTTTAGAACGATTTGAAGTTTTAGAAGTTTCTATTAGAAAATAAGAAAGCCTGAAGTGAGCTAAGTGTGCAAAAAAAATAATAAACTTACAAAAGGAACAATATAAATCCAAGGGAAAAAATAAGAAGGTACTAGGTAAAGAACAGAAATCAATGAAACTGAAAATAATATAGATATCAAGAATCCAACCAAGTAGACCAGTCCCTGGTGAAATTAATCAAGAGAAAAACTAGAAGATGCAAGTAAATGTATAAATCAAATCCACTGATTAATGCAAAGTTAAATGAGAGCAAGATTATTTTATCATCAATTCTAAGCCAATAAATTTAAAAACTTGGATGAAAGGACAATTTCATATAGCAGTATATCAGAAGGAAGTGGAACAAAGAGAGAGCCTAAAACAAGTAATAGGCTGAAGTATTTGATGACAAAAATAGGCCAAGTTTAAATTTATGGACTGCAGGGGAAATGGTATTTCATATGGTGGGGAAATAAGGCAGATGCCTTATTGGACAACATTTGGCTTCTAGATCCACCCATCTATTATCCTGGGTAATCTCAGCACAGCCAATTGGAAAATGTTGGGCCTTCTAAATGGAGAAGGGAACTGTACTACTTCACAATCTATTTTCTGATGAAATTCTGAGGTGTTATAATACATTTTGGAGGACAATTTCAGAATGCCAAAGAATTGATTCCTTTGAACTGTGGTGCTGGAGAAGATTCCTGAGAGTCCCTTGGACAGCAAGATCAAATCAGTCAACCTTAAAGAAAATCAATTCTGAATACTCATTGGATTGACTGATGCTGAGGCTGAAGCTACAGTATTTTGGTCATCTGATCAGTTATCTTAATTTTCTCTGAAAGGCATTCAAGTTTAGTTTTAGTTAAAATTATTAAATGAACTAAATGCTTTCAACGTCTTTCTGTTCCTTCTCTCTTTGCCTTTGTTTTCTTTTTTCCCCCTAGGCATCAATCCTAATACCCCATCTTTACTCTCTTCTTCTCACAAGTTTGCCTCATTCAAGCATTGTCCCATGTTCCAAAATAACTTCGTACTTTCTTTTAAAAGTTTAAGGATTTCTGCTTGTGACTTACAGCATTTTCAGCTGTGACATTTCTAACAGTTAAAGTTCACATCAGCAGCAGGCTCCCATGGGGATTCTGAGTATGAGAGCTTTGATTCTTCCTTTTCTCAAGAAACAATTATAGGATGCAGAGGACTAGAAAGGATATGGGTCTAAGGAAAAAAAGTCCTCTTCAGTTTTTAAAGTATGCCGTTAGTATTAGTAATAGTAGTACTATTACTAGTAACAAAAATTGTTATACCTCTCAGTTAATCATGACATTAATGTGTGAAGACAGCATAGTTAAGGGTGGCGAATTAGAGGAAGTAATTATGACTAGGCTGATTTTCATCCTAAACGCAAACATTACTGACAGTCTCTTTCAGGAAATCTAAAACATTTTTTCAACTATTTTAATTTCTAAAGATCAAGTTGCAAATTGAGAAATTCCATGCAAAATGAATGTACATTTTTGTCTCTTTTTATCTACTTAACTTGCTTTTATCTGCCAGTTTTAAGCCATATTTAATTGTAGACAGGAGGATAGTTAACGATTTAATAGGGCTTATAAGAGGGCAGGATATTCTAACTTGCCTATAGGACCTGTGAGAAAGAAACTGATTTACCTAGATGGAAATTCATTTTGTTTTGTGAAAGTGGAAAAAAGTAGAGTTAGAGGAAGACTAAAAGAGTTAAATAATATTACTCAGATACCTTGAGGATAACTATACACTAATACACAAATCGAGTTTTCTAAATAGAAAGGAGGAAGATAAGGGGGAAGAGGAAGGAAAAAAAGAAGGAAGGAAGGGAAAGAGGGGAAAAAGAGAGAGAAAGGGAAGAAAAAAGAGAAAGAAGGAGAGTGGAAGAAGTTAAGGGGAAAAAAGATAATTCCATAACAAGATATGGTGTCTTCAAGGGAACTCTCAACTCCTGGAGGAGTCAGGGACTGAATTTTACGTCATTGCTTTTTAATCTTCCTCTGAATCTACTCCAGCAGTGGCTACATGGTAAGCATCCAATATACATTATTTGTTAGAAAAATCAAATATACAAGATGTATGGGAGATTTTTGTTTTCTTTTAGAGAAATCCTAAGCTATAAAAAGGGGAAAAAAAATAATGTATTTCTCACAAAGTTGCGTAAGCTGCAGCAGAAGGAGTCATATTTTTCCTGTGAAACAGTTCCATTTGATGCTTTACACGCAGCATCAACTCACAGTTACCCTTACAAGCTCTGGCAACTCATAGGTCAGGCTACTGAGGAGAGATCTCCAGGGACTCAAACTATTAATAGGTGGAATGTGCTAATCAATCAGAGCATTCTCCTCTCTTTTATCACTGATGTTTAATCTCTCCTATGCAAAACAATTGCTCTGTCATACACGACTTTCAAGATCGAAAATGTTAGTCACTCAGTCGTGCTCAACCCTGCAACCCCATGGACAGTTGCCCACCAGGCTTTTCTGTCCATGGGATTTTCCAGGCAAGAACACTGGAGTGGGTAGCCATTCTCTCCTTTAGGGGGTCTTCCTGATCCAGAAATCGAACACAGATATCCCGCATTGCAGGCAGATTCTTTACTGTCTGAGCCACCAGGGAAGCCCCATTTTCAAGATTAAGTACCCGTAAAATTTATTGTGCCTAAAATGACTCAAAAATAAGGTTCAGACATATAGTTCTAGTCTAGTCAGGATCTGAGTAAATTAATGACATTTCAATGACTCTAAAATCAAGAGATTGTCCTTGGAAAAAGACTCAGAAAAATCCAAATGTGTAAATAATGTTGATTATATCTAATCAATGGGAACATTTTTTCCCAGATTCTTAGCTGCTAAGTTAACTATCATTCTTCCTCTGAAAACCAGCTCATGGAAATAGATTTAGCAAAAAACTATAAGGAATTCAGTTCAGTTCAGTTCAGTCGCTCAGTTGTGTCTGACCCCATGAACCACAGCACGGCAGGCCTCCCTGTCCATCACCAACTCCCGGAGTCCACCCAAACCCATGTCCATTGAGTCAGTGATGCCATCCAGCCATCTCATCCTCTGTCATCCCTTTCTCCTCCTGCCCTCAATCTTTCCAAGTATCAGGGTCTTTTCCAATGAGTCATCTCTTGCATCAGGTGGCCAAAGTACTGGAGTTTCAGCTTCAATAGCAGTCCCTCCAATGAACACTCAGGACTGATCTCCTTGAGGATGGACTGGTTGGATCTCCTTGCAGTGCAAGGGACTCTCAAGAGTCTTCTCCAGCACCACAGTTCAGAAGCATAAATTCTTTGGCACTCAGCTTTCTTTACAGTCCAACTCTCAGATCCATACATGACTACTGGAAAAACCATAGCCTTGACTAGAAGAACATTTGTTGACAAAGTAATGTCTCTGCTTTTTAATATGCTGTCTAGCTTGGTCGTAACTTTCCTTCCAAGCAGTAAGCATATTTTAATTTCATGGCTGCAATCACTACCTTCAGTGATTTTGGAGCCCAGAAAAATAAAGTCAGCCACTGTTTTCCACTGTTTCCCCATCTATCTGCCATGAAGTGATGGGACCGGATGCCATGATCTTAGTGTTCTGAATGTTGAGCTTTAAGCCAACTTTTTCACTTTCCTCTTTTACCTTCACCAAGAGCTTTAAGCCAACTTTTCCACTCTCCCCTTTTACCTTCACCAATAGGGAATGAATTAGTTCAAAAACTGTATATGAATGCTTCTTAAGGGAAGCATAGTGTTAAATGCCAGGAAGAAAAACAAGAAAGAAAGAAAAGATACTAGTTTTCTCTAGTGAATAATGGAGAGAAATGAATAGATTATTTTTCCACAAACACATCTGAATGTTTACATGTGCTAAACATATGATAGTTTCTCAAGCTGAAGAAATGGAGAAGACAGACCCAGACCTTGCTTAAAGAAGTTCAGCATTGAATCTGGGCACAGAATATAAAGAAGTGATTGGAGTATGGTTTAATGGACATTAAGGAGCTATAACCTGGATGCTATGAAAACTAGCTGATTATTGAAACCTAGGTCATTTGCAATTTAAAGTTAAGAACAATAACAGGGGTATGAATGTGTAATGTGGGAGCATAAAGGGCTTCAAAATACTTATTGGAAAAGTCAGTGAAACCTTCCCAGAGAGGAGGATATTTGAGCTGTGGTAGAAAAGACGTGTGGCTTATGCCAGGTGAAAAAAATTGAGGTGGGAATGCGGAAGGAACAATGTATCAGAAACCATAAATCTTAAAAAGCCTGGCTTGGGCTGGAAACACTAAGTAGAAGAGCAGGGTACCTATCAGGGAATGGTGTAAGTGAACCAGAATGAGAGTTTAGCTTTGGAATGTGAAAGGTAGGGCTTCCCTTGTGGCTCAGACAGTAAAGAATCCACCTGCAATGTGGGAGACCTGGGTTCAGTTTCTGGGTTGGGAAGATCCTCTGGAGAAGGGAATGCTTACCCACTCCAGTATTCTGGCCTGGAGGATTCCATGGACAGAGGAGCCTGGCAGCCTAGAGTCCATGGGGTCGCAGAGTCAGACACAACTGAGTGACTTTCACTTTCATAGAATGTCAAAGGTGGCTTGGAATAAGCCAGAGAAGAAAGCTGTACTTCTAGGAAATAGGAAAAGGAAAAAGGCAGGGAGCCAAAAGAAGCAGAGGAGGAACATGATCAACATTTTCTTTTCCTTTGTCTCTTTCTCCCTCTTCTTCTTCTTCTTTCCTTCATTCCTTTCTTCCTCATCTCATAACTCCCTCTCTCCTTTCCTTGCTTCTTTCCTTCCACTGTTCTGTAGAAAATGAACTGAATAAAAGAAGACATTGAGGAGAGAAAACTCAGTTAAGAGACAGTTGCTGAAGTTCAGATGCACAACAATAAATGCCTGAGAAAAGATAGTGATAGTGGAAATGAAGAGGTGAAGACAAAATCAAAGAGTATTTCTGTGATAGAAGTCATAGGGTTCAGTTACAATATGAGTAAGTTTACTGGAGAGTAACATAGTTAAGAGATAAAGAATAAGATGTAAGAATCAAGAAGATTGAAAAGATTTTCAGCTTGAAGTCTGAGCAACATCACTGACTTAGATGAATGATTCGGGAGACAAGTGGTTTCAGGAGCAAGAAAAGTTTTAGGAAAGAAAAAGACATGTACTTCGTGAACTTAAATTCCAGATGTCTTTACGGGTATTAAATGAAAGAGGACATCTCAAGAGGCTGATTTTTCAATGCATGATCCAGTGTACAGCAAGAGGTTCTTCTGGCTCTGCAAATGAAAGTGGAACACATCATAGCCTAGAGGTGAAGAGTGAGGTAACTGAAGGAATGTCTCTAATGAACTGTCCTTCCTCTGATAAGAAAAGTCACTGTTACCACTGAGTTCAGAGCAAAGTCAGGCTAAGGTTAACAAAAGTGAACGGGGATTGGAGAGACCAATCGAATGTGGAGAAGGAAAATTACTAAATATAAGTGAAAGGTTTACCATGTAGTCAAAGTTAAGATGAGAATGAAACACCTAAGTTGACAGCTCCATGGTTCCCTATAGCAAAAAAGAGAAAGTAATGGTTAAATTAATCTAGAAGATAAAATTCAATCCCTCTCTGGAAAACCACAATTGAAAGCTTGTTTCACAATTGAAAGTTGTGCCACAAGCTAAAAACAAATATACTAACAGCAAGGATTTGTAAATAGATTAGATTTGATTAAACACCAATTTTTTATATGAGAGAGAACTGGTAGGAACCAGGCAGACTAGAATCAGACTGACTATTGTTCATGAATATCTCAATTAATACCAAATTGCTATACTAGATCACTTTGTGTTATTTTAGACAGTTTGGAAACATGAAACTTATCTTCAAATTTATCTCAATTAAAGATCAGCTCAGTTCGGCCGCTCAGTCCTATCTTTTTGCAAGGCCATGGACTGCAGCATGCCAGGCTTCCCTGTCCATCACCAACTCCCAGAGCTTGCTCAAGCTCAAGGATTGAGGGGTTTGATTTCTTCGCAGTCCTAGGGACTCTCAAGAGTCTTCTCTAACACCACAGTTCAAAAGCTTCAATCTTCAGCACTCAGCTCTCTTTATGGTCCAATTCTCACATCCATACATGACTACTGGATAAACCATAACTTTGACAAGACAGACTTTTGTTGGCAAATGTATCATCTTTTTAATATGCTGTCTAGGTTGGTCTTAGCTTTTATTCCAAGGAGCAAGCAAGGGTCTTTTAATTTCATGGCTGCAGTCACCATCTGCAGTGATTTTGGAGCCTAAGAAAATAAAGTCTCTCACTGTTTCTATTGTTTCCCATGATTTTGACATGAAGTGATGGGACTGGATTCCATGATCTTCGTTTTTTGAATGTTGAGTTTTAAGCAAGCTTTTCACTCTCCCCTTTCATTTTCATCAGGAGGCTCTTTAGTTCCCCTTTGATTTCTGCCATAAATTTGTGCCATACATTTATGTATGTATCATTTATGTATGTATGTATCATCTGCATATCTGAAGTTATCGATATTTCTCCTGGCAATCTTGATTCCAGCTTGTGCTTCATCCAGCCTGGCATTTCACATGATGTTCTCTGCATATAATTTAAATAAGCAGGGTGAAAATATACAGCCTTGACATACTCCTTTCCCAATTTGGAATCAGTCCACTGTTCCATGTTTGGTTCTAACTGTTGCTTCTTGACCTACATACAGATTTCTTAGGTGGCAGGTAAGGTGGTCTGGTATTCTCATCTCTTTAAGAATTTTCCACAGTTTATTGTGATCTACACAGTCAAAGACTTTGACATAGTCAATTAAACAGAGGTAGATGTTCTTCTGGAACTCTCTTGCTTTTTCTATGATTCAATGATGTTAGCAATTTGATCTCTGGATCTTCTGCCTTTTTGGAATCCAGCTTGAACATCTAAAAGTTCTCAGTTCAGGTGCCTGGCTTGGAGAATTTTGAGCATTACTTTACTAACATGTGAGATGAGTGCAATTATGTGGTAGTTTGAACATTCTTTAGCTTTGCCTTTCTTTGGGATTGGAATGAAAACTGACCTTTTCCAGTCTTGTGGCCACTGATGAGTTTCCCAAATTTGCTGGCATATTGAGAACAGCACTTTAACAGCATCATCCTTCAGGATTTGAAAAAGGTCAGCTGGAATTCCATCACCTCCACTAGCTTTGTTCGTAGTGATGCTTCCTAAGGCCTACTTCACTTCACATTCTAGGATGTCTAGCTCTAGGTGAGTGATCACACCAACGTGGTTATCTGGGTCACGAAGATCTTTTTTGTATAGTTCTTTTGTGTATTCTTGTCACCTTTTCTTAATATCTTCTCGTTCTGTTAAGTCCATACTGTTTCTGTCCTTTATTGAGCCCTTCTTTGCATGAAATGTTCCCTTGGTATCTCTAATTTTCTTGAAGAAATTCTGGTCTTTCCCATTCTATTGCTTTCCTCTATTTCTTTGCATTGATCACTTAGGAAGACTTTCTTGTCTCTCCTTGCTATTCTTTGGAACTCTGCATTCAGATGTGTATATCTTTCCTTTCCTCTTTGCCTATTGCTTCTCTTATTTTCTCATCTACTTGTAAGGTCTCCTCAGACAACTATTTTGCCTTTTTGTGTTCTTTTTTTCTTGGGGATGTTTTTGATCACAGACTCCTGTACAATGTCACAAACCTCTGTCCATAGTTCATCAGGTACTCTGTCTGTCGGTCTAGTCCCTTGAATCTATTTCTCACTTCCACTGTATAATCATAAGGGATTTGATTTAGGTCATACCTGAATGGTCTAGTGGTTTTACCTCCTTTCTTCAATTTGTCTGAATTTGGCAATGAGTTCATGATCTGAGCCACAATCAGTTCCCAGTCTTGTTTTTGCAGACTATATAAAGCTTCTCCATCTTCAGCTGCAAAAAATGTAATCAGTCTGATTTCAGTATTGACCATGGGGTGATGTCCATGTGTAGAGTCATCTCTTGTGTTGTTGGAAGAGGATGTTTGCTATGACCAGTGTGTTCTCTTGGCAAAACCCTGTTAGCCTTTGCCCTGCTTCATTTTGTACTCCAAGGCCAAATTTGCCTGTTACTCCAGGTATCTCTTGACTTTCTACTTTTGCATTCCAGCTGCCTATGATGAAAGGATATCTTTTTGCTGTTAGTTCTAGAAGGTCATGTAGGTCTTCATAGAACCATTCAACTTCAGCTTCTTCAACGTTTGTGGTTGGGACACTGACCTGGATTACTGTGAGTGAATGGTTTGTCTTGGAAATGAACAGACATCATTCTGTCATTTTTGAGATTTCACCCAAATATTTTATTTTGGACTTTTTTGTTGACTATGAAGGCTACTGCATTTCTTCTAAGGGATTCTTGCCCACAGGAGTAGATAGACTAGTCATCTGAAATAAATTCACCCAATCTGGTCAATTTTAGCTCACTGATTCCTAAAATGTTGATGTTCACTCTTGCCATCTCCTGTTTGACCACTTTCAATTTACCTTGATTCATGGATCTAACATTCCAGCTTCTTATGCAATATCATTCTTTATAGCATCGGACTTTACTTCTATCACCAGTGATTTCCACAACTGGCATTGTTTCACTTTGGTTCCATCTCTTTATTCTTCATGGAGTTATTTCTCTACTGATCTCCAGTAGCATATTGGGCACCAATCGACCTGGAGAGTTCATCTCTCAGTGTCATACCTTTTTGCCTTTTCATAGTGTTCTTGGGGTTCTACAAAGCAGCTAATGATCTAATTAATTTATTATGTTTAACTAGTCTTGCCTCTTAAACTGCATGGTATCCTTAAAGAGTGTTCTATTTCAGCCATTCTCTAAAAAAAAAAAAAAAAAAAAGCATTCAATTAGTACTTCTGACTGAATGTTCCTCTTGGTCCTTGACCAATATCCTGTGTTTACACAACATGATGCATACTAACTGGTGATTGGCCTTTTGCTGACTCAGCTCCAATTAACAGTAATTACAGATGGAGAATCTGTAATAAATGGTGGAAAACACAGACATTATTTTATTCCTTTGTCCCTTGACCCTTTAAGCTGAGAAAGTTGCCAACAGAGATGTAGCAGAGCACAAACATTCACTGCTTGATATGCATGGGCTTATCTTGTGTGACCTTTTCTGAATGGCACAAAGGGAATTGCTTGAGATATTTAGGCAAAATATGCATGCTCAAGCACAGGAGTCTCCTTGTATCCTGAAAATTATATTTAGTTTTGTTTTCAAAGATGATTAGCTCCTTAAAGGATAAAAGGACATCTTAAACATCATCAAGTGAAGTTTACAATTTAGTATGTTTAAAGAATGTCTGGAAGCCAAGCACACGAGCTTGGAAAAGGACTCATCATATAGCTTAGGTCCATGTGAACGTAAAACTAGAAAAGAAAATTCTCCTCCTCTCTATTAAAAAACATAAGGAAACCAAAGTGGGGATGACAGGCTAATGGTGGGAGTTGAGACAGGAAATGAGGTTAACTCTTAGGAATTAAGATCAAAGAATGAAGATGGAGCTTCTCTGGTTGAAGGTGAAACTCTCTCCAAAGAGAGGGAGCATCAAGGGAAAATTAGAGAGTTTTCTCCAACATGGAACCCCAACTCCAAAGGAAGATAAAGCTTTGCCTCCAGGAAATATGCAAGCGAGACTCAGGCCTCCCTGGGCCCATCATGATGCCTGGCACCTGGAATCTGTGGCAAGAGATGGTGGTGGTAATAACATTTTCTTTTCTTTTGGTCAATGGGACAGAATGGCAGCTGTGGAGGATTTCCAGTAGCACATGATAGAATTACCAGTGGCAGGACCACCAGCCAATAGTTTTGAAAGATAAGGAGCATTCGAGTCTGGAAAGATGCCCCTGGCCCCACACAGTGCATGGTGGCACTGACAACTTAATTTGAGGCCGCAGAGCTGTACCAGTGTTTATGAAGACTAACAATAATCAATTCTCTAAATGTTGCTTGATTCTGATGATTAATCTTAATCTAAGGTAAGTAGATACAGTCTTTAAAATTTTTTTTTAATTGGAGTATAGTTGCTTTACAATGTTGCATTGGTTTCTGTTGTATAATGTGTATACATATGTATCTCCACCCCCTTGAGCCTCCATCCCCCCCTCTATGTCATCACAGAGCATGGAGCCGAGTTCCCTGTGTTTTACAGCAGCCCCCCACTGGTTATCTGTTTTACACATGGTAGTGTATATATGTCAGTGATATTCTCTCACTTTTTCCCTTCCCCTCCATATCCTTCCCCTCCATATCCATAACTCTGTTCTCTACATCTGTGTCTGTATACCTATCCTGCAAATAGGTTTGTCAGTACCATTTGCTTAGATTCCATCTATATGAATTAATATATGACATTTGTCTTTTTTCTGACTTACTTCACTCTGTATGACAGAGTCTGGATTCAGCCACATCACTACAAATGACTCAATTGCATTCCTTTTTATGGTTGAGTAATATTCCATTGTATATATGTACCACATCTGGACATCATGTCCTGGCTATTGTAAGTAAATTCTTAATCCAACTTAAACAGACAAGTTTGGTCACAAATTTATAGTCCTGGGCTGCTAAGCATGCATTTCACATAGCTAACTAGATAAAGCAATAGACAAAGCACACCAGATTGGTTGGGAGGAGAAGCTCTAAAATCAGACTGAGTTTGGATCTTATTCTGTCATTCGTTAGCTGTCTGACTTTACTTGCTAAATTTCTTGTGCCTCAACTTCCTCGTCTATATCCTGCAAACAATAGTGATAATATCTTCATGGAATTGGTAGAATGATTAACACATATAAAAGACTTAAGCCAATCCCTGGTACTAAGTAAAAATTAAATAAATACTGGTAATTTTTATTACATGCCTTATCAAGGAGAGTTTACAAGGCCTTCCTTTCCGACCCTGTCTCCTTTAAACTAAGACCCTAATAAAAGTACTAAGGAATGGGAGACAGGACCATCTGTGATTCAGTGATAAATTCTCAATACTTTTGCTTTTGTGTGTGCTTGTTTGAGTGTGTATGGGGATAAGAGAGATACCTCTGTTCTTTCCTTCTCCTGGCTGTGGCCTGGGAAACGAGTAGACAAGAATGCCGAATTTCACATTGTAAAAGAAGAAGATAGATTATAGAAATACCCTGGTAATGCCCTGGCTCCTGGGTGAGTGGTATGTTTGCCTTCCCCTTTGTTCTGACTTTTGGGGTTGCCTGCTTTAGTGAAACAGTTCAGATTGAATACACTCATTCTGGAATAAACATTACTAAATTTGGAAGGAAGGCAGTTTGAAACTAATGGAAAGTGACAAGAGCAAAATGCAGAAATCAAATTACCAGTATTTATTACATAGGGAAAAGAGGAAGTCTGAAATCAATGTTACTTCATAATATTATACCGATGTGTAATTATTTCTAATTTTATGCATACTTAATCAAATATTCATGGGCTAGATGAGTCTCTATTAGTTATTAAGAGAGTATACACAAATAAAAATTTTACTAACAGAGATCAAATCTTATAAGGAATCATAGGGTACCTGAATGAGATTTCCTAAAATCAAAAAAATTCAATGAAAACTAAATGTGAGGGTTTGGTAAACAACTTATGGCATGAAATGACTATAATGTAACCACTAAAATATGCTATAGCTCAATATTTTTGAAATCTAAATATGTCCATGATATATATTCTGTGATTAAAGCTAATGGCTTTATAACATTAAATAACTTTAATTACTTAAATTTTAAGGAGAGGGCAAGATTTTGTGTCTTCCTGTAATATGTGTGTATGTCTACTAAACATTTTGGAAAGAATATATAAAAATGTTAATACTGTTCATCTTTGGATGATAGGATAAACAATAATATTTTTCTTTGAAATTATTTGTTATTATTAACATAATTTAAAGTTGTATAAACATATATTTGAATGCTTATCAAAACCATAAAGCTCAATGGAATAATTTAAATATAATACCACAAAAGATAATAGGTAGAATAGTCAGGTCTGACTGGATAAAAGCTTCCTTTTGAAAGTTCCTGAAAACAGTGTGAAAACTGTTGAGTTCAGGGTAATGATCTTGTACTTGGCCTGCTATGAATAGTTTATTAAGAGCCTGAAAAATTACTTTCATTCCACTCTAAGCTTTCTGCAGTGTAGGAGATCCGGGTTCAATTCCTGCATTGGGAAGAAGGGAATACCCTAGAGAAGGGAATGGCAACCCACTCCAGTATTCTTGCCTGGAAGACCCCATGGAATAGAGGAGCCTGATGTGCTACAGTCCATAGGGTTCTAGAGAGTCAGACACGACCATGCGACTAACATAACATAAATATATATTTATTATGAGTTTAAAGAGAAAGGGCTAGAAGGCAATTTCCATTTTTAAAGTAGTTTGGTTGAAAAAGTTAAGCTTATTCATATATTTTAAAATCTGATTCTGCATTCATATAAATCATTTTTGAAGAGCAGTTGAAATAGTGACCAAAAGAGATGGCAAATCTTAGGGGAATAAATTTGATATTTTAATGTACAAACTTGAATCAAATTAGACTTTCAAGAATGATGATGATATGAAAACATTTTTGCATAGCACACTAACCAAAATAACAAGCACAACAGAAAACAAAAGAATCTCCATTTATAAGAAAATTAATTACCAAAATCCTGTACTGTAGAAGCTATATTTGCTATTTACAAAGATATTTGATCTAAATAAGAGGAAGAGGTTTAGTTTTGAGACATATTTTCCATAATCAAAAGTGGGATGCTGTTGGGGAAGAAAATCAAAAATCGTTTCTTTGGAGATAGGGTCCCTTGTAGTTTGGGTGGATTGTAGAAACATGGGTCACCATTTTGGATACCCTAGATCACAAGCTCTGTGAAGTCAGTCACTGTAATGTTTTTTGTTAACAGCCTTATCACCAGTTTCTGGAGTATAATAAGGGCTGAATAAATATTTTTTGGATAAATACCAGGCATGGTTTTCCTGCCCACATAATGGCAGTGCTAGAAAGAGAAACAAAGTGGCAATGTCATTCAGTTTAACCCAGTATAGTTTCATAACCAAAGTAAGCAGAGGTTCAGTCACAAAGCAAAGTTAACCAGACAGATATAAAAAATGTTCATTTGTCAAGTAAAAATTCTGTGAGCCTTATAGCATTATGCTGATATAAAATGCATTACTCTAATACGGAAATCTTAGGATGACCCAAACCAGACTCTCTAAAATGGAGGAACAGCTGAAATCCAGGAGACTTAGGATTTCAAATAACTTAAAATATCGTGCTTTTGATCACTGCACTGTTTTTTTTTTTTTTGTGCTGCTTCTTTTACTGAGGAGAATGTAAGTAATCTTCCCAATGATTAAATTATAATAATAGACATGGTAAGATAACATTAGACTAAAGCACTACCTTGCTCTTCTGTTCTTTTATTTTTCTCTGTTTAGGTTGCTAAGTTGTGTCCTTGGGACTCCATGGACTGTAGCCCACCAGGCGCCACGTTGCTCTTCTAGATGGCCTTAAATTAATTAGAGTAATAAGAGAACTTCTGTGTTGTACTTTCAATCAAAGACTTGATGATCCAGACCACCTCTTGATAGACTGCACAAAAGCTCTGTGAGGCTCACAGGAAGTCAGCCTGCAACCTAACCAGGAACTGGTCTCAAGCTGTGTCCTATGGCATCAAGAGGTCGTAGAGTCCTGTGGGGTTTAGAACGGACTCAAGATTTTATGGTCTTGCCTTCTGAGAATATTTTCTATATTTTATTCTATATATGTTGTGAAGGTACAAATTCATCAAAAGTCATAACTGCACCTTATTTTGGTTAGACATTTGTCAGTGTCACTTTGACAATACATTTCTTTTTAATTGTGGTAAAAAATATACAAGATCTACTCTTTTAACAGATTTTTAAATGTATATAGTACAGTACCGTTAACAATGAACACCATGGTGTACAGAGGATCTCTAGGACTTTTTCATCTTGCAGGGCTGAAATTCTATACCTACTCAACAGCAACTTCCATTTCCTCTTCCCTCAGCTCCTGACAGACACATTCTACTTTCTGCTTCTATGAATTTGAGCACTTTAGATAATTCATGTAAGTGGAACCATGAAGCAAGTGTATATGTTATACCACATCTGTAATTATGTATATATATATATATATAATTAAACCAGAATTCAAATCAAAATAAATAAGAAAAGTGGGAGAGAAGTGTTAGCTAGGACTGTAGAAAAGCTAACCAACAAGATATCAAGTAGGAATGCCTTACTCATCTGTATATCCCATAGATCAACTGACGTGAAAAAACAGCACCCAGATGCTAGGAAGGCCAATTATAGTCATCATTCAAAAAACCAGAAAAATAAAGATGTTCCAAACATGGTGGATGTTCTAAAGGATATGAATAAGGTTACACTATGTGCTATTGAAAGGGACCCTGGAGGCAGACCCATTCATAAAAGGAAAAGAGAAGACTCACCGTGGGATCTAGGGTCTCTAATATCCCATGCACTTAAGCAGAAATTTGCATTCCAAGAAGATTCCTTTGAGAAAGAAAATAATTGTTGGGAGTCTTCTCCCTTTTCTAGTCCAGAAACTTCAAGGGTGCGCTTATAATTTTGGACATCATATCTCAAGTCAGAAGTATGCTGAACTAAAGGAAGAACCAACAAGCCTAGCAGGTGTAGACCAAGCCATGAGCAAAAGGGGCTGTGTCTACACCTAGAAGGCAGGGCTGCAGAAGTACACCTACACGCCTCTCCCTGCACATGAAAGGATCACATCTCCTGTTAATGATGTGAAATGTAGTCTGTACACTGGGGTATGTTAGTGCAAAGGTCTGAAGGATCTTAACCTGTCTGGCTTTATAAGATCCAACAGTTAACAGGCTACTGATGATAGCTAGATGTATGGATCTTTTTCACTTTTTTCCATATATGTTGGGCTTCCCTTGTGGCTCAGCTGGTAAAGAAAATGCCTGCAATGTGAGAGATCTAGGTTTGGAAGATCCCCTGGAGAAGGAAACGGCTACCCACTCCAGTATTCTGGCCTGGAGAATTCCATGGACTGTATAGCCCATGGGGTCGTAAAGAGTTGGACACGACTGAGCAACCTTCACTTCATTTCACTTCATATCCCATAAATCCCTGCACTAGTCAATCTATGACTATAATAAATGTATACTTATTTACTTGCTCAAAAAAAGTCATTAGTCATAAAAGCAGTTCATTTGTTTTTTTTTTTAATAACTCACCTGTGTGGAAGACTAATTCACAGATTTTAATAACCACAGTCTTAAAGCAGAAGTTTATTTATTACAGGTGATGTAGTGGATAAATACAGTAGGTCAAGACATAACTATTAAACAACTGAAAATTATTATGACTAACTCAAAATTAAATTTATTAAATTAACACAAAGATGTGCAAGACATATTAAACCATCATTGTGCCTTCACAAAGTCTGGGAATGAAGGCTGTTCTGTGTCTTTAGCATCAAAAACTTGAAATCTTCTCTTGCCGATTGATTTTAGCTACAGCAAGCACTCATAACTCTCAGTCTCTATGTGGCTCTGTTCAAGTGTCATACAGCCAAGCAGAAGAACTGGATTTGCCCAACATAGATCAGATGTTTCTGTCTTTGGTAAATCAGCCAAGTAAGTGTTTCAGGGCAGAGGGTGGTGACACTGACACAACCATGAGGTAAAAAACGAGCCATTGGCCCAATCTGTATCACTTCAATGGCTTAGCCTCCTGGTCAGAGCGTGTTCTCTTGGAGTAGAAGTGGATGGTGATGCTTGAAGAGTCCTCTCAGAATATGGCTTGACCATAGTTGGGTTTGCTCTAAGACTAAACCATGTGAATTTATATCTCTTCAATTGATTTGAATAAGCAGAATATAGTTTGCCAAATCCTACAGCCCTGACCTATGACTCAGATTTAATATTACCATTCCCTCCTCTTCCTGCTTCCTCCAGCTTCTGCTATAGAAACGGTGGCCATGTTTTCATTGTTCCATTTTTCTCAAGGTTCCTTCCTGGAGAGCTGTCTTCTCATTCACTCATGCAGTCCTGTGTTTAGCTCAGTAGGTGTGAAAGGATCTTGTTGGCTCATTGCTCATGCTAGCAATTCGTAGCCCACATTGTGGCAAACATTTTCTGAAAAATGCAAGATTGTATCTATCTCTTTTAACTCAAATGGTATATTTGAAACTTGAACACCGCCTAATAGCTCATAATTCTTAATTTTTTAAGGTGAAATGATCATAAAAAGTACACTTGTAAAACTTCTATTAAATAGGAGTATCAGACAAGATATATGGCCAGAAGTTTTTTAGTTATCTGTTAGTTCATAACATACTACTCCAAAAGTAAGCAGCATAAAAAACAAGCATTATCTCACTCTCTCTGTGGCTTAGGAATTTAAGTGCAGCTTAGTTGGGTGCCTCTGGATTAAGGATTTTCATAACATCATAGTTAGGGTGGCAGATAAGACTATGATTCTACTTGAAGGCTCCGCTTGGAGAGGATCTGCTTCAAACCTGCCTCAGTATGATTACTGACCAGATTAAATTTCTCATGGGCTGCTGAACTGATGTCCCCAGGTTTTTATTGGCTGATGGGTAGAGGCCTCCCTCTTTCTCTTGCCATATGAGACTCCCCATAAAGCAGCCCTAACATGCCATTTGGCTTCTGTCAGCAAGCAAGTGAGAGTGTAAGAGAGATCACCAAGATAGAAACCATAATTTCTTTGCAACCTCATTTTATAAGTGACATCTCATCATCTTTATTAGAATCACTTAGATCCAATCTAAACTTAAGAGGAAATATTTATATAAGGTTGCAGATCCCAAGAAGCAAGAATCATTGGCATTGGAAGGTCAAGTGTTAACCACTGGACCACCGGGGTTTCCCAGGAGCAAGGATCATTGGGAGCTCTCAGAGTCTGCTTATGTCACCAGGGAAAACCAGATCTGTGATTCTTGAAATTTGAATCACAGGTATATTCTGACATGAAGCAAACAGAAGGAAAGTCAGAAAATAGTACACAAAAAAGTGACATGAAAACTGAGGAGAGACTTTGGATAGAAATGAAAAGCATTTACTAATATGGGTCTACAAACCAGGAGAGAAAGTGGTTTGATTTCTGAGACATATTTTCATTCACAAGCATGAGAAATTTTACACCAAACATTCACTAGGCCACAGATTTCTGTACAAGTGTTAAGAATGTGCCTAGTTACCCTCTACAAGAATAACTGCTCATCATGACTTGTGGTTATCAATACGAATAATTAAGTAAAGATATTGACAATGCAGAAATGTCTGTAAGAGAAACCTTTGTCAACACAAGAAAAAGTGTGAAAAATATTAAATAATTTTAACAAAAAAAAGCTCATAAGAAAGTACAATAATTAAAAAAACTTACAATAACACTAAAGGAAAATATTTTTAGGCAAAGGAGTTTAAGACTTATGGCTCTAAAAGAGACTAGCCAATTATACCTCTTCATAATGAAAAACAAGGAGGATAACCAGATTCCTTAACAATTAAGGATGTTATATTTAGGTATACCAATCTTAATTAACTACTCTGATATACATACTCAGAATGAAAGCTATTTTGGGTGGGAGAGTAGCTGAAAAGCAAATAGAGAAAGAAAATTAACAGACATTGGTAGAACAACTTAATACATCCAATTTGGAGATGTTGAAATCAACACATTTTATTTAAGAATTGGCAGATACTCTATACCACTAGCTACTCTGAAGATCCACCCCCCAGATGGCAGGAAATTCTCTTAAATGTTTTATTTCAAGGGGAAGAATGGATACGTGAAGTAATACATTGGTACCCTACTTGGAAATGCGGGAAAAAATTTTTAAATAAATATTTTCAGATCAATTCAACAGAAAGTTTAGAGGAACATAGTGATTGAAAGATTTTTAAAAATGTCAACAAACCAGTGGCCCTAACATACCTAGCGATTCACCAAGGTTTATAGAAGATCAACAATGGGAAGAGCACTGTATACCACAGGCAGCCAGTGAACCACAGTTTACATAATTATTTTGTTTTACAAGAATATTTTTCTAGTTATTATTTGGAAAAAAACTGAAGGGAATAAAGAAGAAAATGTAAAATCACAAAAACATAGCTAACATTTTGTTATGTTTTCTATTAAAATTTATATGTGTTTTTACATATGAATATGTGTATGTAAATTTTAAATATTGGTATGTCATTTTTAAAAATTATTTTGCACCTTTGTTTTTTCCCACCTATGATGTCAGGGTTTTTTTTATACTACATATCCTTATAAAAACATTCTTTTAGTCTTTATTCTAAAGACTTTTAGAATATATTTAGTATTCTATTTGTGATTTGTAACAAATTAATTGATTTAATTATATCATTAAAAAAATTTAATATAGTAATATAAATATATATAATATATATATATTATATTCTTCATTTACATAAAGTATAATTCATTAAATCTCCTCACATAATAGCTATTAAGGTATTTCCAACCTAAATATTTATTTTGTCTATTTTTGACATTCATGCACTGGTAAATATCTAAAGCAAAAATTTGCTGGTCATTTACAATGACACACACAATCTGTGCTTTTAGAGTTCTTTCTTTAGTGAGAACAAAAAGCAGTATACATAATTGTTTTGATGTGGTAAAAGCTAAAGGATAAATATCAATTTCAATGCAAGCATGGGTGATACAGAACTACCTGCCTTCTGCCTACCTGTAAAGGTCTCACAGAGATCTCTCTTGCTTGAGTCTTCAAGGAGAAATATGAGCTTGTTAGCAGGAGACACAGAGACGTGGATTTGATCCCTGGGTTAGAAAGACCCCCTGGAGGAGGGCACAGCAACCCATTCCAGTATTCTTGACTGGAGAATCCCCACGGACAGAGGAGCCTGGGTGTGGGGGTGCTACAGGCCACGCGGTCACAGAGTCTGACATGACAGAAGCAACTTAGCACAACGCACACGCAGACAGACCGTGAGCTTAAAGAGTTGCAGGCACAGAGTATAAGGTGCAAGCATGGCTTTCGAACAGTGATTAACTGTTTTCTTCTTGAAATATTCTCTCTTGATTTCCATGACTCTAAATTCTTCCTCTTTACCTCCTGTCTCTTATTGGAGGAGGAGAGCATGTATTATCCATTTCTCTTGCTTTTAATGGATGGACTTCACTAACATAAACTCCTGGCGGCTTGCCCCACCCCTTAACCACTCCTCCCTGTGAAAATTGCAGATTATGTTATGGTTAAAAGTCACTGGTCCACATTTTATGCCAATCATCTGCTATCACTGAGGATTTGAATGTCTTTTCTTTCTCTAGCAGGCCAGTAGGAGGCAGAGAAGCTTAACTTACTTTTTAAATACCAAATTAACTCCCAGAAGATCTTTCCCAAGACATAGATGGGAGGTAGGAGAGGAGCCAGGAGCTACCAGGACTTTCTAGTCAGTCCATTTAGCTCTCATCCAACTTTAGGAGTTCAAAAGCAATCAAAATAGTATGTAATTTGGTGCAGCCATTATGGAAAATAGTATGGAGATTACTCAAATAACCGAAAATAGAACTACCATATGAAGCAATCCCACTCTTTAGTATATACCTGAGGAAAACAAAATCACTAATTTGAAAAGATACACGCACCTCAATGCTTATAGCAGTGTTACTTACAATAGCCAAGATATGGAAGCAACCTCAGTGTCCATTAACCAGCCAAATGGATAAAGAAGATGTGGTATACAAGTAGCTTAGCTGTAAAAAAGAATAAAATTTTACCATTTGCCACAACATGACGGACCTGGAGGGGATTATGTTTAGTGAAATAAATCACAGAAAAAGATAAATTCTGTATGTTATCATTTATCTGTGGAATCTAAAAAATAAAACAAATTAATAAATATAACAAAACAGAAACAGACTTACATAGATAGAGAATAAACTAGTGGGGAGAAGGAAGGTATGAGGGGCAAGATAGGGGTATGGGATTAAGAGGTACAAACTACTAGATATTTTTTTAAAAAAGCCAATATTACGATCTCCACTTTCTAACACTCTTCTCAATTGCTTCTGAAGTGGACAAAGAAAAGGGGGTACTGTGTTATTGACCACCTAAAATCCCAGTAATTTGTATCCCATTTGTAATTATTTTCTGTGTGCCATGAGAATTGGTGGTTAGTTGGATATGGAAGGTGAGAGAGAACTAGAATGATTCCCCAGATGCTAAGAGAACCTTTACAGGAGAAGTGGCAGAAAGCAGTGAATACCATAATTCTGTTCTCTGAGCTTAAGGCATCTGTGGGACTTCAAATGAAGATGTCAAGTAAGAAGTTACAAGAAGAGTTACAGCCTTGTTATGCAAGGTGCCAAAAATTCATTCCAGAATACACATTTCATAAGTTAAGAGAAGAACGTTGATTTACAGATTACTAAAGGCAACACAATGTAGTAAGAAATAGCCATAGTCCCATAAAAAGACCACCATATCCTACTAGAAAAATTTTAGGAATTAGAAATATTTAAAGCATTTCATTAATTTGAAAATCTGTGTGATGTGAGGAAAACCAGCAGTGACAATGTTTGCTGATATCTCTGTTTCTTTAAAATGAGACTGATATTCAGTCCTATTTCCCTCCTCTGCCCTAATCACCACAGCAGTACTATTACATGATTAACTGAAAAATGTCAGTGACTTGGAAGCCTAAGTAAAATCTTACCAGGCGAGGTAAAGGAAATGTTCAAGATTATAATTTAATGTATGAACTCTGACAGTGGGAAGCATGCCAACTTTTAAAGAATAATTTATGAGTCAAAAGCAAGCATGAAAGTACCTAACAAGTATGTGAAAGTATTAGCTACCGAGATAAAATATATCTTCCAAGAGAAGTGTATTTGCAGTGAGTGATAACCTTCCTTATCATTTTTATCTTAATAAATATGTATATGTTCATAGCACTTGTCATGTAGCTAGTTCAGTAAAAGCTACACACAATGTGTCACATAAAACAGTTATATGTCAGCCCAGGCTTCTGTAAGTTTTCAAACCTTAAAGGCCAGTTTGGCTATTTCACTGTGCTGACAAACTTCTGTTTTTTACAAATAGTATAAAGAAAATCTGCAGGATTTTAAAGGAGAGAATGAGAAATCACATCCAATTAGGGGACCAAAGAAGATTTTAGAGAGGAGGTGGAACTTGAGCTAGACAGACCATCAAGAATTCTGACAGATGAGTCTGTGGCAGAAAGAAAGGGACTGGAAATATAAATGTTTCTCAAAGTACATTAAACACTGTAATGCAAAATTGATCATTTGAAATTAGTTTTTTCTCTTTTCTTGCTACCTTAACACAATGCATTTAAAGCAGCCTGAACTCTTTGGAACCAGTAACCCAAATGAAAATGAGCCCCGGACCCACCTGGGGAACTCATGGCAATCATCAAGGGCCCCATCACTTCCTCTGCATCATGCTCCTATTCTCATCCTTATTTTCAATATGGTTCTGACTCTTGGCCCTGGCTCTTATTTGAAGCTACATGTTTCACTTTTTGGATCTGGGCGTCTATATTCAATCTTGACTTTAGTTATTGATTCTCTTTAATTGGTTTTTGCCATATCAGTTTGGTTCAGTCACTCAGTCATGTCCGACTCCTTGTGACCCCATGGACTGCAGCACACCAGACTTCCCTGTCCATCATCAACTCCCAGAGCCTGCTCAAACTCATCTTCGTATTTTGACTTATATGCCAATGGTAAAGAACCTGCCTGCCAATGCAAGAGATGTAAGAAACATGGGTTCAGTTATTGGATCAGGAAGATCCCCTGGAGGAGGACACAGCAACCCACTCCAGTATTCTTGCCTGGAGAACCCCATGGATAGAGAAGCCTGGCGGGATGCAGTCCACAGTGTCACAAAGAGTTGGACATGACTGAAGCGACTTAGCAGCAGTAGCAACCCTGGTACACTTCCCACTCTAGACTGTCTCTGGTAGGATGTTTCTCCTTTGTTTTGGCCCTTTGGGATCCACTCCCAGTGCCAAGATTGGTTGGTAGCCAGAGCAGCCTAACACAAATCCACATGAAGGATTTGGACAGTGTCAACTGTCACATGGAAGTGACTTTTGTTTTAGAGTTGTTTTTTTTTTTCTGGTAACAAAACAAACACATGTTCATTGGAGGAAAGTTTAAAAAAAGAACAGAAAAATCAGCTACAATTCTACTATTCAAGATAAACACTATTAACCTGTTGATCTATTTCTTTCTAGTAATTTTTCTATATGTTTGTTTATATACATATTTTTTAAACTAAATTTGTTTCATAACACATATACAGTCTGTATGTTTGCTTTTACATACTTAACACTTTATCATAATCATTTCCCAGTATCATTCGATAGTTTTGGCCCTAAAAATATTTTTCCATGGCTGTATATTTCAACATATAACTATAGCAAGATGAAACTCTATTATTAGGCATTTATGTTGTTTTGATTTTTTAATGAGAAACACTGCTATCCAATGGGCTATGTAGTGCAAGTCACAATCAAGGAACTAAAGGTATAAAACGAAATGTACTAAAAATAATACAAATTCTATACTCAAATCTTGGAAAACATCCTTAAGGAACCAATACAGAGGTCACTGAAAATTTCTGTTAACATTCCCTAATTGTTTCAGTCTATGCAAATATCCTCTTTCTTCTTAAAGCTTTGCCCACTAAATACATACAGCATTCATCAGTGGATCTTGTCTATAGGGAATATTACTGTGATATTCTAATGGTGATTTTCTATTTACCTCATTTTTTCTTCATCTATTATTTGGAATTTTTCTGTAAGAAAGACAAAAACTATTAAGGAAATCAAGTGCAAAGTTTTAAAGCCTCTTACAGAAATTTCAGATTATAACATAAATAAGTACTACAGATGTAATGTACAACATAATAGATATAATTAACTCTGTTTGTATGTTATATAGAAAACTTCTTAAAAGAGTAAGTCATAAGAGTTCCCATCATCACAGAGAAATAGTTTTTCTCTGTTTCTTTAAAAAAAGAAAGCTATCTACAGCTCGATATTCATAACATCATTTACAATAACCAACATATGAAAACAACCTAAGTGTCTACTGGTGAATGACTGGAAAAAGAAGTTGTGATAAATGTTGCAATGGACTATTACTTAGCAATATTAAGTGAGGAAATCCGACCACTTGCAAAAACGTGGATGAAACTTGAAGGCATTATGCTAGTGAATAAGTCAGACAGAGAAGGACAAATACTGTACAATTTCTCTTATACATGGAATCTAAAAAATCAAAACCAAATCCAAACTCATAAGAAAGAGATCAAACCCTCAGGTAACCCTGAGTTATCTGAGATAACTGAGTTAACTCTCAGTTATCAGAGGCAGAGAGTGTGGGGCAGAGGAACTGGAGGAAGGTGATCAAGAGGCAGACTTCCAGTTGCAGAGGCAATGAACAACATGATGACTATAGCTAACACTTCTGTATGATACAAAAGATTTTAAGTGAGTAAATCCTAAGAGAAAAATTTTATCATCACAAAAAGAAAAGTTTTTTCCTCTTTTCTTTTTATTCTATCTATATAAGAAGTTAAATGTTAGCTGAACCTATTGTAATCATTTTACAATATATGTAAATCAAACCACCATGCCTGACACCTTAAAATTATACAGTGATACATGTCTATTTCTCAATAACAGTGAAAAATAAAATTACGTTTGGTTAGTAGCATACTCTGGAATTTCTGGAGTCAGATAAGGTAAAAGAAAAAGACTTTTAGAGATGTCAAAACTTAGAACTGGCTCACTAGTAATCCTCAGGGACTGAAATACTAAAGACAAATGTTTAGTATGTTAAGATGAGAGTTTACTGGATGAGCCAATTTTCATACCAAAATAAAGATCAAGTTAAGCAATCAAACACAAAAAAAACTTCAATCCTAAGTCTCAACACTTCTGAAATCTAAGAAAATAGATGAGCAAATACTAAGTATGGTTGATGTGATAAAATCAACCATGTAGGATTTAAGAAGATATATATGTGTGTGTGTGTGTGTGTGTGTATATATAAATATATATATATATATACACACATATATATTTCAAAGACAACAAACTACTATAAAAAATGGAATAAGAGGGAGAAGGGAACATTTGTTATTCATTATTCTAATTAGGGCTCTTATACCAAAGAATCTAGGCAGTAGATTCCAGTTATCTCTGCCCCTTAAGAACTGGGAGTTTAACTCCTCAAACCTCAGATATATCTTTCACAAGGCTGGAATAATGATAGCAACCTACCTTATGGAGTGCTTGTTAGGACTAAATTATGTAATAAAAATTATGCTCTGAGATCTAAAATCAAGGATTGAATTAGGTTCTCAAGAAAAGGTTGATAATGATAATGATTCAATTCTTCAGTCCAGTTTCATAATTGCTCCAATGCAATGCAATGGAGGGCGGGGAATCTAGAAGTTAAGAACTCTCAAGTTTGCATCATTTTTTAACTAGCAGAGTTGCATCAATGAAGTCATTTGGGCTGAATTTTCTCATATTTTTAGTACATTTTTAGTCCCCCAATGCTCAGATATACTGCACCTCTTTATGCAATATAAAATTAATAATTAGTGACTATGCCAAAGCCTTTGATTGTGTGGATCACAATAAACTGTGGAAAATTCTGAAAGAGATAGGAATACCAGACCATCTGACCTGTCTCTTGAGAAACCTGTATGCAGGTCAAGAAGCAACAGTTAGAACTGGACATGCAAAAACAGACTGGTTCCAAATAGGAAAAGGAGTATGTCAACGCTGTATATTGTCACCCTGCTTATTTAACTTATATGCAGAGTCCATCATGAGAAACGCTGGGCTGGAAGAAGCACAAGCTGGAATCAACATTGCTGTGAGAAATAACAATAACCTCAGATATGCAGATGACACCACCCTTATGGCAGAAAGTGAAGAGGAACTAAAAAGCCTCTTGATGAAAGTGAAAGAGGAGAGTGAAAACAATGGCTTAAAGCTCAATATTCAGAAAACTAAGATCATGGCATCTAGTCCCATTACTTCATGGAAAATAGATGGGGAAACAGTGGAAACAGTGTCAAACTTTATTTTTCTGGGCTCCAAAATCACTGCAGATGGTGATTGCAGCCATGAAATTAAAAGATGCTCACTCCTTGGAAGGAAGGTTATGACCAATCTAGGTAGCATATTGAAAGGCAAAGACATTACTTTGCCAACAAAGGTCCATCTAGTCAAGGCTATGGTTTTTCCAGTAGTCATGTATGGATGTGAGAGTTGGATGGTGAAGAAAGCTGAGTGCCAAAGAATTGATGCTTTTGAGCTGTGATGTTGGAGAAGATTCTTGAGAGTCGTTGGACTGCAAGGAGATCCAACAAGTCCATCCTAAGGGAGATCAGTCCTGAGTGTTCATTGGAAGGACTGATGTTGAAACTGAAACTCCAATACTTTGGCCACCTCATGTGAAGAGTTGACTCATTGGAAAAGACCCTAGTGCTGGGAAGGATTGAAGGCAGGAGGAGAAGGGGACGAAAGAGGAAGAGATGGCTAGATGGCATCACCAACTCAATGGACATGGGTTTGAGTAGACTCCAGAAGTTGGTGATGGACAGGGAGGCCAGGTGTGCTGTGATTCATGGGGTCCCAAAGAGTCAGACACGACTGAGCACTGAACTATCTCTGGAAAGCAAAATACATGCCACATCACACATTATCAAAGAAATGCAAATCAAAACCACAATGAGGTACCATTTTACACCAGTCAGAATGGCTGCCATCCAAAAGTCTATAAGCAATAAATGCTGGAGAGGATGTGGAGAAAAGGGAACCCTCTTACACTGTTGGTGGGAATGCAAACTAGTACAGCCACTATGGAAAACAGTGTGGAGATTCCTTAAAAAACTGCAAATAGAACTACCATATGACCCAGCAATCCCACTGCTGGGCATACACACCGAGGAAACCAGAACTGAAAGATACACGTGTACCCCAGTGTTCATCGCCACACTGCTTACAATAGCCAGGACAGGAACCAACCTAGATGTCCATCAGCAGACAAATGGATAAGAAAGCTGTGGTACATATACACAATGGAATATTACTCAGCATTAAAAAGAATACATTTGAATCAGTTCTACTGAGGTGGACACAACTGGAGCCTATTATACAGAGTGAAGTAAGCCAGAAGGAAAAACAACAATACAGTATACTAATGCATATATATGAAATTTAGAAAGATAGTAATGATAACTGTGTATGCAAGACAGCAAAAGGGACACAGATATATATAACAGTCTTTTGGACTCTGTGGGAGAGGGCAAGGGTGAGATGATATGGGAGAATGGCATTGAAACGTGTAAATTATCATATGTGAAATGAATCACCAGCCCAGGATTGATACATGATACAGGGTGCTCAGGGCTGGTGCACCGAGATGACCCAGAGAGAGGGAATCGGGAGGGAAGTGGGTGGGGGGTTCTAGAGGGGGAACACATGTATACCCATGGCGGATTCATGTCAATGTATGGCAAAATCTTCACAATAATGTAAAGAAAATAAATAAGTAAATAAATGTATTAAAAACAAAATACATGCCACATGACAACAATCTCACTTTTTCCCATAAGTAACAGAAAAATTTTAGTTGAAAACAAAAAACCTATAAACTATTATTAAAGTATCTGAACATTATTTGTCACACTTAGGTTTATTGAGTCATACAGATTTGAATAGTTTACATGTATGGTAGAAGTTAAAATCTCTTTTGACATTTTCTTGGCCTACTGTTTGAGAAGTTTTAGAGTAATTCTTCATAAAATCTGATAGGAAACAATTGTTTTGAAGAATTGCCTCTTGAAACCTTACCCTTTTTTATTCTGATGAAAACACTGTACCTCCCTATTTGTTTAGTTTTCACCAAGTTACTTGAACAGGTACACTTGCTTCCAGAAACACTTAAAAATATTGACTTTAATCATACATTAATTGAGAAAAAACTCAACTGATAGAATGACTCAAGAAAATGAGCAAAATGTAGAGAGTTATCTCAAAAAATCCTAGAGAAAAAAAATTTTGTTTAATACAAACTAGATTAATTTTGAAAATTATTTATATGTGCATGCTCAGCTATTTCCAACTCTCTGCAGCCTCATGGACTGTAGTCCTCCAGGTTCCTCTGCCCATGGAATTTTCCGGCAAGAATACAGGAGCAGGTTGCCATTTGCTACTCCAGGGGCTCTTCCTGACTCAGGGATCAAACCCACGTCTCTTGCATCTCCTGCACTGGCAGGTGGATTCTTTACTACTTCCCTGGTAACTCAGACAGGAAAGGATCTGCCAGCAATGCAGGAGACCTGAGTGCAATCCCTCGGTCAGGAAGATCTCCTCCCAAAGGGAATGACTACCCACTCTGGTCTTCTTGCCTTGAGAATTTTATGGACCAGAGGGACCTGGCAGGCTAGTCCATGGGGTTGCAAATAGTCAGACTAGACTGAGCAACTGACACTTTCACTTTTTCTTTACTACTAGGGCTACCTGAGAAGATTGAAAATTAGTAGACAATAAATGGAAGACACACCACAGTTTTTGGTTTGAGGTTTTAAAATGTACATTTAGTTTGGGATGGTGGTGGTGGTTTAGTCACCAAGTTGTGTCCAACTCTTGTGACCCCATGGACTGTAGTCTGCCAGGCTCCTCTGTCCATGGGATTATCCAGGCACGAATACTGGAGTAGGTTGCCATTTCCTTCTTCAGGGAATCTTCCTGACTCTGGAATCGGACCCAGGTCTCCTGCACTGCAGGCAGATTCTTTACCAACTGAGCTACAAGGAAAGCCCAGCTGGGTATAGAGAATAAGATATATGGGCAAAAGATCATCTAATTTCTTATGAAAATATTTAAAGAAACATTGCAAATCTTATGGTGTTTCCCTTTCAAGTTTGAAGTACCTTTCAAGGGAAAGCAGTGTGAGTTTAGTTTTATTTGGGAAATTTTAAATTATTCTGGTACTACTACTACTATTGTTATTTTCAGAGTCAAAGTAAAAGAAAACTGGAAAGTAGAAAGTAATCACTCTCATCATAAAATACTTTCTTTTTGTATCATTTTTAAAATTATGCTATACCTGTAAAAATTATTTTACAGAGTTGGGTGAATTTTTCTGTTAACACTTCTAATTGTCTGATTTTTATGTCAGTGAGACATATTTGTAATTGTTATAAATAATATATTTATCTTATATTATTTATAATTAAAGTTTATAAAATTATTTAAAACTGTTATGAATAATATATATTATTTATAATTAAAATTTATTTGTAAGTAACTAAGGAATAACATAATTATTTCATAAAGTGAGATATACACCAAATTGTGGATGAAAAAATGTAATTCATCTTAACATGAAATATTTTCTAAGTTACACAGGAAAATTTTCTCATTGAGAGAAGGCTAACATTAGAATAAATTACTGAGATTGGTTAGAGATTATAAATCTTTGGAAATATTTATATGTCAAATAAACAGTGATGTGATGTGCATATTCTTCACTTTGCATATATGTCAATACAGATAAATAAACACTTATTATTTATGTTTCTCACTGGAGCCTGGTAGGCTGCGGTCCATGGGGCTGCTAAGAGTCGGACCTAAGTGTCTTCACTTTCATTTTTCACTTTCATGCATTGGAGAAGGAAATGGCAACCCACTTCAGTGTTCTTACCTGGAGAAACCCAGTGACGGGGGAGCCTGGTGGGCTGCCATCTATGGGGTCGCACAGAGTCGGACACGGCTTAAGCAACTTAGCAGCAGCAGCAGCAGCACTTCGTTTAAGCTTCTGCTCAGAATTGAGTATCTTGAAAAGATTTACCCAAATCATTCTATTTAAAATAGTCCCATTACTTTACATTATTTTTGCTTGTAGCACCTTATGGCTATCTAATATTAATATTTTATATTTATTTATACACATATTTTGGAGAAGGAAATGGCAACTCACTCCAGTATTCTTGCCTGGAGAATTCCATGGACGGAGGAGCCTAGAGGCTACAGCCCATGGGTTCGCTAAGAGTTGGACATGACTGAGCGACTAGCACACACATACACTTATTTTTTCCCCTCTCAATAATATAAGTTCCGTGTTAGTAGGGACTTTATTTTGGGCTTCCCTGGTGGCTCAGCAGTAAAAACATCTGCCTGCGATGCAGGAGCCGCTGGAGATGAAGGTTCTGTTGCTAGGTAAGGAAGATCCCCTGGAGGAGGGCATGGCAACCTACTCCAGTGTTCTTGCCTGGAGAATCCCACAGACTGAGGAGCCTGATGGGCTACAGTCCATAGGGTCGTAAAGAGTCAGACACAACTGAAGCGACTTAGCGCACAGGCACAGGGACTTCATTTACTAGCGTATCCCAGAATCTAATAAAGTAACTGGAATACAAACGTGCTCAGTAAGAATATATTTGACGAAATGAATGAAAAACTGTCTTCCCTAGTAGAGGTTGTTGTTGAGAGCCAGGATATTCACATCCTCCAGCAAAATACTATGCCTTGTAAATAGCTGGCTTATAATAGATAACTAATGAATTTTATTTTAATGCTATAAAAATCCTTAGAGGGGAAAGATAATATGGCATTATATGGAAAATACTTAGAGTTCTCATTTCCTAAGACGTCACTTATCTAATATACGCATGTTGTACAACCTAATGTAATGTTCAGATTTCTCCTATGAGGTCAGATAAATTCATTTTCCAAATGATGACCTACATGAGCAAAACTATACATACTGATATTTCTCAGTGCTTCACTTTGCCTCTTATTGGAACTCCTTTTCAGTGGAATTATCTGCCTCTGGTCTCTATCCATTCCTCAACAACACCACTACTTCAAGAGTACAGGAAGTCTGAATAACATTTCATGACCTAACTTGGATTATCAAATTTTAATCTCTGTGCAACTCTCTTTTTAGTTTCCATTTTATATTATGGATCTGATAAATTCTTTAGCTTACCTTACTCTCTCTCTCTAAATTTAGTGGTTAATATTAACTATATTAATAGGCATTAATATTAACTTATTAACTATTAATAAATAGGCATGAAATTCCCTTTCATGTCTTACTTCCTATATTTTATATGATATATTATCTCTTGGAATTCTATCTAGCATAATTAGATAATTGGGGATAATACATTCAGATTACTTTTATTTAAAACATGTTTCTAAAAATTATTTTAACTTTAAAATAGAAGTCATTTGATCATAGATTAAACTCATGAACATGATCTCCTCACTAAGAGCCAATGTTTATTAACACATCAACACTTTCTAAATTAAATAATTACTTGGTTATTATAGCAAAGCTAAATTAGAATTTATTTTACTTACAATTGGGGGCTTCCCTAGTCGTTCAGTGGAATCCACCTGCCAACACAAGAGACCCAGGTGAGATCCCTGGGTTTGAAAGATCCCCTGGAGAAGAAAATGGCAACCTACCCCAGTGTTCTTGCTTGGGAAATCCCTTGGACAGAGAAGCCTCATAGCTACAGTCCATGAGGTCGCAAAAGAGTTGGGCCCAATTTAGCAACTAAACAATAATTGGGTTACTCTTCTAATAATTTTTATTTGTCTAAATTTTATTATAGCATCACATGGTCTAGTAATCTAGATTTTTCTTTCAAGCTGAGACCTATTTACTATCATATACACTACTTTTTTCATACTAATAGATTTATTATCTGTTGTTAATGTGTTGCAACTAGTATTACCTGCCAAATAAAAAAAATAGAAAATAATAAAACAGAGATTCAGGGAAATAAATTATTCAAACACTGGTAACATCTTTTATTTTCCTCTTAGTTACACAATTGTGAAAAACTGAGATCCTATGTATATAAATGAAGTACTGAATTATATTATCTTCATATTTTTAAACAATATCAATCACACCTTGTCTCTTTTTGCATCTGTTTTAACACTAAAATCAACATTTTCTCACATCATTACAGTCTATTTTTTAATAGCTTTAAGTTTCCAACAGTTTTTCCAGTTACCTACTACTGCATACCAGGAAAACTTAAAGCTTATGGCTTAAAGCAACAACTGCTTTATTGTATCTCAAAATTCTGTAGGTTAACTGGGCTCAGCTGAGAAGTTCTAATGTACTACATCATGGTGTCTGGGGCCACAGTCATGCTGAAACTGCACATCTCATATTGGACTTCAACACATGTACCAGGACTCAGATCCAGCCAAAATTCAGTCTGGGACTTGAACACATGAGCTGGGACTCAAACCAGCCAGAACCATTGTCTTTTGTTTGAGATCACACACCTGGTCTCAGGACACAATAAAGCTCAGGTTCTTTAAATCTCAGGCTTTCCTTGTGGCTCAGCTGGTAAAGAAATCTGCCTGCAATGTGAGAGACCTGGGTTCAATCTCTGGGTTGGGAAGATCCCCTGAGAAGGGAAAGGCTGCCCACTCCATCCACTATTCTGACCTGGAGAATTCCATGGACTGTATAGACCCATGGGGTCGCAAAGAGTCGGACATGACTGAGTGACTTTCACTTTCACTTTTTTTATATCTCAATGAAGAATGAATTCAGTGAGAGACAAAATGACAGATAAGTAGAAGATTCATTTAGAGAGAAACTCACTCCACAGACACCGTGTGGGCCATCTCAGAAGGCAAGAGGCCCCAAAAGATGTTAGTTTTTAATGGGCTGGCTAATTTCATAGGCTAATAACTGGGAGGATTATTCCAACTATTCTGGGGAAAGGGAGGAAATTTCTAGGAACTGGGCCACTGCCAGTTTTTGGCCTTTTATGGTTGGCCTAAGAACTGTCATGGCACTGGTGTGTCAGTTAGGATACTACTGTATTACAATGAGGGTGTAATGAGGCTCAAGTTCTACTGGAAATTGAATCTTTCACCATCTTGGGTCTAGTTAGTTCTAACCAGTTTTTGTCATGCCCAATGGCTATGTCATTCTTTTAAGGTTGTGCCATGTCCCCTTCTCTCCTGTTTCAATCTGGAGGCTCACTTGTGCTGGAATGTGCCAGGAGGCTCACTCACATGGCTGACAATTTGATCCCGGTTATCAGAAACATCATTTTTAACAGTAAAGATTTATACTCCACTATAAGAGAAAAATCTCTAAATGGTGGAATTGCATGTGATTTTTATTTTCTTTTCTTCCCCCTTATCTGTAATGTCTAATTACCTTGTGCACATATATTGCTTTTGTGGCAGGATATTACTCAGTAATTATTCTTCATAAGAGTAAAAAGTATCTTTCTAAACCAGATTAGCATTGTATATACCAGCAAAAAATAAATAGTACAGTATTTAAAGAGGTAAATCACAGGTACTATATATGTAGTTTAGAAGATTTAACAGAAGTGTTTAAGAGTGCTCTGTCCTTTAAGTAGCATTAACTCTGGAAAAGTTAAAATGTTAATTCCTATCTTATAATTAAATAATATTTAAAGCATATCTTCCGTTTTTCTTCCTTCTCCTTCTCTTTCCCTTCCACCCACCTACATATAGAGTAGGAAAACATTTCAGTGCTTTCAAAATGTTTCTGCTAATTTTTACATTGAAAAGAACAAAGTTAAGAATATCTTTAATAATCAGGTTTCGGGACAGATGGCTATACAAAAATAACCAAGTTTGCCAAAATGATGGCAAAAATGCCACATTTCTCTGAACATTGTCACTGAGCAACAGGAATAAAATTCAAGGTTTTTATGCCCCCTTCCTCAGAGCTGAAGAGCGTGGTGAAATAACAGTATGAGAACAGTTAATAATTTCCCTATTTATTTCATTTGGATTAGTTAAACTAGAGACTTCTCAGTAATCAAGCCTTTAAAACCCACCAGAGCAGTTCCCTGGTGGTACAGTGACTAAGACTGCACTCTCCCAATGCAAGGGGCCTGGGTTTCAAGTAGATCCCCACATGCTGCAACTAAGGGTTCACAAACCACAACTAAAAGATCCTGCCTGTCCAACTAAGACCTGGCATAGTCAAACAAATAATTTTTTTTTTTTACAAAACCAAAAACCAACCCCACTCCCACTAGGCTGTTACTCTTTTTTCCTTAGTGATATCAAAATTGTTGTTGCTATTGTTGTTCACTAGCTTTGTTCATAGTGATGCTTCCTAAGGCCCACTTGACTTCACATTCCAGGATGTCTGGCTCTAGGTGAAAGATCACACCATTGTGGTTATCTGGGTCATGAAGATATTTTTTGTATAGTTCTTCTGTGTATTCTTGCCATCTCAATATCTTCTGCTTCTGTCAGGTCCATATCATTTCTGTCCTTTATTGTGCCATCTTTGTATGAAATGTTCCCTAGGTATCTCAAATTTTCTTGAAGAAATCTCTAGTCTTTCCCATTCTATTGTTTTCCTCTGTTTCTTTACATTGATCACTTAGGAAGGCTTACTTATCTCCCCTTGCTATTCTTTGGAACTCTGCATTCAAATGGGTATATCTTTCCTTTTATCTATATCCTGGAATGTGAAGTCAAGTGGGCCTTAGGAAGCATCACTACTAACAAAGCTAGTGGAGGTGATGGAATTCCAGTTGAGAGATTTCAATTTCTAAAAGATGATGCTGTGAATGTGCTGCATTCAATATGCCAGTAAACTTGGAAAACTCAGCAGTGGCCACAGGACTGGAAAAAGTCAGTTTTCATTCCAATCCCAAAGAAAGGCAATGCCAAAGAATGTTCAAACTACCACTCAATTGCACTCATCACACACTAGCAAAGCAATGCTCAAAATTCTCCAAGCCATGCTTTAATAGTATGTGATCCGTGAACTTCCAGATGTTCAAGCTGGATTCAAAAAAGCCAGAGGAGCCAGAGATCAAATTGCCAACATCCGCTGGATCATAGAAAAAGCAAGAGAGTTGCAGAAAAACACTGACTTATGCTTTATTGACTACAACAAAGCCTTTGACTGTTTGGATCACAACAATCTGTGGAAAATTCTTTTTTGGAAAATTCTTAAAGAGATGAGAATACCAGACTGCCTTAACCACCTCCTGAGAAATATTTATGCAGGTCAAGAAACAACAGTTAGAACTGTACATGGAACCACAGACTGGTTCCAAATCAGGCAAGTAGTACATCAAAGCTGTATATTGTCACCATGCCTATTTAACTTACATGCAGAGTACATCATGTGAAACACGGGGCTTAAGGAATCAAGATTGCTGGGAGAAATATCAGTAACCTCAGATATGCAGATGACACCATCCTCGTGTGATGAAGAACCAAAGAGCCTCTTGATGAAAGTGAAAGAGGAGAGTGAAAAAGTTGGCTTAAGCTCAACATTCAGAAAACTAAGATCATGGCATCTGGTCCCATCACTTCAAACTTTGCATCTATTAATGTTGATAGATGGGCAGACAATGGAAACAGTGATAGACTACTTTTTTGGGCTCCAAAATCACTGCCAATGGTGACTATAGCCATGAAATTAAAAGGCTTACTCCTTGGAAGGAAAGTTATGACCAACCTAGACAGCATATTAAAAAGTGAAGACATTACTTTATCCACAAAGGTCCATCTAGGCAAAGCTATGGTTATTCCAGTAGTCATGAATGGATGTGAGAGTTGGACTATAAAGAAAGCTGAGCACTGAAGAGTTGTTAGTTTTGAACTGTGATGTTGGAGAAGACTCTTGAGAGTCCCTTGGACTACAAAGAGATCAAACCAGTCAATCTTACAGGAAGTCAGTCCTAATATTCATTGGAAGGACTGATGTTGAAGCTAAAGCTCCAATACTTTGGCCACCAGATATGAAGAGCTGACTGATTGGAAAAGACCCTGATGCTGGGAAAGATTGAAGGCAGGAGGAAAAGGGGATGACAGAGGATGAGATGGTTGGATGGCATCACTGACTTGATGGGCATGAGACTGAGCAAGCTCTGGGAGTTGATGATGGACAGGGAAGCCTGGCGTGCTGCAGTCCATGGAGTGGCCAAGAGTCAGACATGACTGAGCAACCGAACTGAACTGAACTGATTGTTGTTCAGTCACTAAATCGTGTCCAACTATTTGTCACCCCATGGACTGCAGCACATGAGGCTTCTCTGTCCTTCACTATTTCCTGGAGTTTTCTTAAATTCATGTCCATTGAGTCAGTGATACTATCTAACCATCTTGTCCTCTGTTGGCCCCTTCTCCTCCTGCCCTCAATTTTTCCCAGCATCAGGGTCTTTTCTAATGAGTTGGCTCTTTGCATCAGGTGGCCAAAGTACTGAAGCTTCAGCTTCAGAATCAGTCCTTTCAATGAATATTCAGGACTGATTTCCTTTAGGATTGAGTGGCTGGATCTCCTTGAAATCCAAGGGACTCTCAAGAGTCTTCTCCAGCACCACAGTTTGAAAGCATCAATTCTCCAGTGCTCAGCCTTTTTCATGGTCCAACTCTCACATCTGTACATGACTAATGGGAAAACCACAGCTTTGACTATAAAGGCCTTTGTCAGCAAAGTGATGTCTCTGCTTTTTATATGCCATCTAGGTTTGTCATAGCTTTTCTTCCAAGAAGCAAGTGCTTTTTAATTTCATGGCTGTAGTCACTGAAAATAGTGATTTTGGAGTCCAAGAAAAGAAAATCTGTCAGTGCTTTCACTTTTTCCCCTTCTATTTGCCATGAAGTGATGGGACCAGATGCCATGATAGTAGTTTTTTGAATGTTGAGTTTTAAGCCAGTTTTGTCACTCTACTCTTTCACTTTCTCATGAGGCTCTTTCAGTTCTTTTTTGCTTTTTGCCATTAGAGTAGTTTCATCTGCATATCTGATGTTATTGATACTTCTCCTGGCAATCTTGATTCCAGCTTGTGATTCATCCAGTCCAGCATTTCCCATGATGTACTCTGCATATAAGTTAAATAAGCAGGGTGATAATATATAGCACTGTCATACTCCTTTCCCAATTGTGAAACAGTGTTTCTATGTAAAGTTCTAGCTGTTGCTTTTTGACCCACATACAGGCTTCTTGGGAGTCAAGGAAGGTGGTCTGGTACCCCTATCTCTTTAAGAATTTTCCATAGTTTGTTGTGACCCATAGTCAAAGGTTTTAGCACAGTCAATGAAGCAGAAGTGTAGATATTTTTCTGGAACTCCCTTGCCTTCTCCATGATCCAAGGAATGTTGGCAATTTGATCTCTGTTTCCTCTGCCACTTCGAAACCCAGCTTGTACACCTCGAAGTTCTTGGTTCACATACTGCTAAAGTCTAGCTCAAAGGATTTTGAGTATAACCTTGCTAGCATGTGAAATGAATACTATTGAAAGGCTTCTTAAATTATTCCATCCTTCAGCTTCCTCGGCTATAAAATAATGAATTACATCCTTGGGTGTTTTCTAACTTTGAAATGATTTTACTCCAGATATGAGGAAGTGACAACAGCTGTGACTTCCTAAGAGGTCTTGGTTCTTACTCTTCACTCTGTTCACACCCTCTCTCAGTACCCTCCACACACAGTTGAACTCAGTACCCTTTGTTAATTTCTATTGAGCTAAACATATATTTTAACTTAAGTGATAAATGAGTTCAGTCAATGGTCGATTGAGGACTTTGAATTTACTAAAATATTACTTTAATCCCAGTAATCAGTAATTTTAAATCTCCAATGAAACATGGGATTCCATTCTTCTGATTTTTGTCAGAGGACTTGCAAATACCCAAGAAAGGCAACTACAGGCATTAAAAAGAGAAATTACTCATTTTAAAACCAGAAACTGGTAGGAACTTCTAAGAAACCAAGAGAACAATCTTTTGGAGAAATGATAGGACTAAAAGATAAAATGTTATTATTTTTTTAAAAGCATTGTTGTGTCTTTTAGTTCATGTTGATGAAATCCAAATCTCTAAACTCTTTTCATTCTTTCACACATTCAGCATTCACTGTGTTAAGTACTAAAATTTATATTAAGTACTAGAATATGGAAGTAAGACATCCTCATTACATTTGTGAATCTTAAATTTCTTCATTTATAGAAGGGGAGTATCTTCAGATAAGATCAATTAGCAACGTGTCTGTTTCTATAATGAAAACATCTCCAAAATGTGCTAATAGATTTACAAAGCCATTTAAAAAGGGTGTTAGCGAAAAAAGGTAGAGAAGAGAGCCATTTAGCTTGTCCTGAGGAGGTATTTTCTATATTTAGAGTATTGTCAATGAATATAGACAATGTTTTCATTGTAAAAATGATCTTTGGAGGGGTAGAGGTGAAGGGAGAGAATTTATGTAGACAAGCTGACAAAGGAACATTTCTTTGCAATTTGGTATTAAATTTCACTTTCTCTACTGAACTAACTGCCTTTATTAGTGAGGTCTCCAGTTCCTTCACTGCATCTGTACTTTGTTATGTGGATTGGTTGCTAAAGATGGCTAAGCTCTATGACACCAGCTACACCTCAGCAAAGTGTGTGTACGTTATTTCTTGACAGAGCTCCTTCCCCAAATCCCTGCCATAACATTTGGCTGGATGAGTCATAGACATCAAACATCCCTACCCCCACTTTTTAAAATCCCTTTCTTAAAGTTTAATTCACAGCTAGTCCATCTCCCCTTGATCCTTTTCCTTTGATCTTATGCTGGCTCCAAATGGCCATCCAGAGCTGAGGATCTCGCAGACTGTTTTATAGTCCTATAGGGAGGTATTAGTCTCTTATCACAGAATCTTTCCCAGAGAAGTTGCCAATCCAATCATAACATTCTTTTCTTCCCCTCAAAATCTCCACCCTAGTATAGGGATCACATTGTGTATCCATTAAGAAACCATTACACAGCCTCTCTCTGAAGCTAAAGTGATGAGAGTGTAGGAAGTAATCTTTACTGAAAAGAACAAGATTACAGGAAATCCAGTATTTGAGAAAATCTTAGCCATTGCATTTTTGAACCAAACAGAGGAAAAGACAGATGCAGAGTACCCAACTTGGGTAATAAAAAGCTGCTGTCAAGTTTTTACAGAAAGGAGACAGTCTTAATTTCATGTTTGTCCATATCTCTGAGATAAATACTGCTGAGCAGCAAATGATGCTAACTCTCTGTTATAAAGTCTGAATGATAAACAATTCCTGCTGGGTACACTGAGAGTACTGGGCAATTATATTTAAAGCCCTGATATACCTGTCTGATATAAAGGAAGTGGCTATTGTTATGCCCAGATCCTAATCTCCACAAATCACCAGGAGGCCTTACACCGATGCAAGCGCATGAGAAAGTTTATTGCAGACCCGGGTCTGGACTGCAACACACACACACACGACACAGCGGAGTAAGGGCAGCGGCCCGGAGCCGCATGGTACAAGGCTTTTTAAAGGGAAAATGGCTACAGGTGGGGTGAGGCATCGTGGTGCTCCGTGATTAGTCAGGCACTTTGGTCTCACAGCTATTCCAATTCAGACAAGATTCAACATAGTTATCAAAGATGGAGAAATGAATGGAATAATTGAGTAATTTTAAAAGAGATTTGGTCTCTTTAATCTGTTTTAATCTCTTTAGAGATCTTCTTTGGCCACATATGCCTAAGGATTTTACCAGAGAATTAAGAATGGAGGTTCCAAAGGATTTCATTGTTTAGAGCAGGTTGTATTTATAGTTATTCTAGAGGATGAGATGGTTGGATGGCACCACCAATTCAATGGTCATGAATTTGGGAAATTCTGCCAGATGGTGAGGGACAGGGAAGCCTGGTATGCTGCAGTCCATGGGGTCTCAAAGAGTTGGACATGACTTGGCAACTGAACAACAACAACATAGTAATTTACATATTTTTTCAAGTCTTAGTGTATCTTTGTTTAGTTTCAAGATATTCTTACTTTTTAAAATAAAATCCCAAGTGAAATAACTCTACACTAAAGGCAATTAGGTAATCTGATAGAAACAAAGGAATGGCTAATATTCATAAGTCCTGAATACCTGGAGAAGTAGAGCCCTCTAAGAATAGTATTTTAATACAACTGATTCCTCTTGAGTTGTGCAGCGACCTTTCATGGACCCTGCTATCAGCTGGCCAATAGGAGTAAATTTTGTACAGTAATTTGGGTTGTCAGTGAGCTAAAATATTTATGTACCTCCATTGTCACTGAGAGGATTTCTGGTTCTCTAAACAAAACTGTAGGACAGGAATTATAAGTAGCGCTAAAAATTAGCACTACTTAATATAATCCTAAAAGAAACAGATTCAGAATACAGATTTTTAAAGTGCTTTAATTAAAATATTAACTAAATCAATGGTGGGACTGAGAACTTAATGCATCCTAAAAGTTATTCTAGACTTAAGGTATATTTGTTTTCTCCTGATGTCAGGTGTGTTAGCCACTCTTACTCAACTCCTTAAGATCCATTTCAAATACCACCTCTTTGCTGAAGCTGTCTTTGTCCTCTCTCTGCAAATATATGCACTTGCTCCAGCTGTACTCCCTGCTCTCTACATGGACTCTTAGAACACTTTGTACATAGCTCTGTCATAATTTATTATTAGAGTGAGTTGTTGTTACATATTCCTTTCCCACTAGCTGTGAAATTATCTAAGGCATGGACAGCATTTTATTAGTATGTTTATCTCAGTGCTTAATACAGTGACTAAAACTGAGTGGTCACTAATTAAATATGAAGTTTGGTGGAATGGTGGATCTGCAGCCAGTCACACTAAAAAGTGACCATGGATAACACTAGCAGCTGCCATAGATAACATTGGTTAGTCATAAAAATTCTGAATTGTTTATTTATCTTTGGTCCCTTAGATCATTCTCCACATGCATCTTTATCTTCAAAATTCTCTGTGGATTATGTTCAGCCAAAAGACAAAATGCTACTGACTTAAATAACAGGCTTCTGTTAAGGGCTCTTTAAGCAAATCGCAGAATTTGATGCCTTTATACAGCTATGGAAATAAATTACAAAATGTAATATAAAATAGATGGTATGTCTAGATCAAATGTTTAAATTGTATTTTATTTAAAAGTGCTGTGATTCATCAGGAAACAGATCAACCACTAAGAAACAAACAAATGGAAAAAAAATGTGAGCAGCTACTGAAGCACCATACATGATGGGTCATGTCCTTCAGAGTACCTGATAAAGGGCTTTAAAGGGCTTCTGACTGACGACTAAAGGAGTTCATCTTTATTACCCTTGTAAGACTAAAAGAATATATTGCTGTTAAATAGTGGCCAGCTGACAACAGGGAGTCTAGAAGTCTTCTACTGACTTTATTTTGAAGTACCCTAACTAAAGTTGCTTACAAAAACCTAGCTCACTTGTGCGAAAGTTCCAATAATCATGAACACATGGTGATCATTAGACTCACTAGAAATAAAGTTTTCCTTTGTGTGTGTGTGTTTATAACCAATTTCTTATAGCACTATTAACGTAGTGTTTTTATTGGTGTTTATTTAGCTGGAAACTACGAAAATTTTGGTTAGGTACAAAAGATAATTACTTTGGGATTTTACTGATCTTTTCAGTCTAGCCCACACAAGAAGGGAATACTATCACAGATATCCTCTGCTAATGAAAGGATTACAGTGTAGAGAAGGTACTGGCTTAGCATGGAAGTCTAATTTTAAATATCCTGTAATGTTTGGTAATTAAACAAGTATTCCTGCTAGGAAAACAAGGGCATCCCTCACTCACCAGGAAGACATTAAGGGTAGCATCAATCTCAATCAATACCAGGGGGCTTTTTCCTTTTTTTGTAAAAATTGAGAAGCAGATTTCAAAATGTATACAGAAATGTAAGAACCCAGCATATCCAACACAGTCATGAGAAAGGAGTTTAAAGTTGGAGAGTTTCTTTATCTGATTTCAAAACAAAACATAAAGCTACAATTATTTGAGGGCTTCTCCGGTGGCTCAGTGGCAAAGAATCTGCTTGCCAATGCAGGAGACTCAGGTTCAACCCTTCGATCAGGAAGATCTTCTGGAGAAGGAAATGGCAACCCACTCCAATATTCTTGCCTGAGAAATCCCATGGACAGAGGAACCTGGTGGGCTACAGTTTATGGCATTGAAAAAGAGCTGGATACAACTTAGAGACTAAACAGCAACAACAATTATTTGAATAGTGTTGTACTGGCATATGGATCAACAGATAGACAAACAACAAAATAGAGAGCTCAGAAACTGACTTACACTTTCATTCAGTTTGTTGGTTTTTGACAAAGGCTCCAAATCAATCTGTAAGAGATGAAAATCTTTTCAGCAAATGGTGCTAGAAAAAATAAATACCCATATGAAAATATACACAAGTTTAACTCACAGTATTTGCAAAAATTAACTTGAGATGGATCATAGACATAAAATGTAAAAGCTAACATTATAAGAATTTTATAAGGAAATATAACAAAATACAGTTGTGACCTGGGGTAGACAAAGATTTCTCAGAAAAGGCAGTAATAATCATAAAACAAAAAATGACAGCTTAGAACTAATCAAGATAATTATTTCTACAAATAAAAATGTATCATGAAGAAAATAGACAAGATACAGAATGTGAAAAAAGTATTTATAAAATTCATGTCTACTAAAGAACTGGTATCCTTTATTATAAACGTAGATATGACCATATAAAGAGTATGGTGGGTTTCTTTGCAGTTAATTGATAGGAATTTAATGAGAAACAGTAGTCAGATCAGCCTTAGTCCAAGGACGTTCAGGTTGTTGAGCCCATGCATAGCCTCCACCCTTGTCATCACGGCCACCTTTTCTCTGAGTTCATTGAGCAACCACTGAGGGGGTTGGGGAAAGAGGCATCTAGCCAAGAAGCAAGACTACAGTGGAGACAGCAAGTCAAGAGACAGAATTGTTTAGGTTGCTTCATTTCCTCCATTAGAATATCATGAGCTTGAAGGACTTGTCTCACAGAGCCCTCCTATAGTACAGAAAAACTTCCTACCCAATAACAGAAAAGCTGCCAAGCTTGCTGATAGTGAAAGGCAGAAGAGAGAAATGACATAGGGAAAGTGAAACAAACAAACAGTCATTTTTTCTGGTCCCAGGGGAGAAAAGGAGGAGCCAGCAAGAAAGAAAAGTAAGCATGAGCTGAGTATACGACAACCTCCTCTGGTCCTCCATCTTCTGACTTAGATTAAGAAAGAGGATTAGGTGATTTAGAAAAGTGAAGGCACGATGGGAGTGGGGAGAGGATAGTGTGGCTGTTCCTCAATCTCTTAAGTTACAGAAAGAGTTTACCTTGTGTAATACTCTAGTAGGAAATGTGTTGCATGGCAACCCATTCCATTATTCTCGCCTGGAGAAAACCATAGAGAAGCCTGAAAGCTACAGTTCAGAGGATCGCGAAGTGTCAGACCTGAAGTGACTTAGCACAATCCTCTTGTACTACTCTGGGTCTGGGCCACACTTACTTGACGTTCTATGAGATGGGTGAGAGAGAGGGCTTAGGAATTAACTTTCTCAAACCTTTCCAGCTTGAGTGACATGGGTGAGCATTGACAGAGGGCTTGCCATGGAGCCAGTTGGAAGGAGAACAGTGATTCCTGGCAGAGGCTTAGGCTTGAGAGATAGAGGACGTGGAAGCACCTCTTGAGTCAGCAGCCAGGAGATGAAGTCAGCTAGGCAATGCCATTCAAAATCCAGCCAAAACAAGAGGTGCCAGTTTACAAGTTATAATATATTAGTTACAGACTAGAATTGGAAACTGCTCTGAGACCAGAGGTAGCCAGGCATGCCCCACAGCTATCCTAAGTCTTTCTTTTCAACACAATCTTGGCAATTACTTACACTTTCCTTTGGTTAGAATACTTGTTTGATGAATCCCATATTTCTTTGTTTTCATCCTCAAAATTTTCTGGAGCCTAGTGGTTTCCAGAAGAGGCATGTTTGGGAGGAAAAGTGTCAGAAATTGGGCACCTGAAAATGTCTTTATTATATACTTATCCCTCAATTAACAGTTTTAATTTGTTTCTGAATACCCTGTTGCTAAGTAAACAGTTATTAAATGAAAAACTAGTCCCATTAATTTAATGGGGAAAGCAATGATACATTCTTTCCCTATCCAAAATACACATATTGTTTTCACAGAAAAATATATCAATTGAGAAATAAAAATGTTTCAGTTCAGTCACTCAGTTGTGTCTGACTCTTTGCAACCCTGTGAACTGCAGCCATGCTAGGCCTTCCTGTCCATCACCAACTCCCAGAGTCTACCCAAACTCATGTCCATTGAGTCAGTGATGCCATCCAACCATCTCATCCTCTGTTGTCCCCTTCTCAACCTGCCTTCAGTCTTTCTCAGCATCAAGGTCTTTTCCAATAAGTCAGTTCTTCACATCAGGTGGCCAAAGTATTGGAGTTTCAGCTTCAGCATCAGTCCTTCCAATGAACACTCAGAACTGATTTCCTTTAGGATGGACTGGTTGGATCTCCTTGTAGTTCAAGGGACTCTCAAGAGTCTTTTCCATCACCACAGTTCAAAAGCATCAATTCTTTGGTGCTCAGTTTTCTTTATAGTCCAACTCTCACATCCACACATGACTACTAGAAAACCATAGCCTTAACTAGATGGAAGTTTGTTGGCAAAATAATGTTTCTGCTTTTTAATATGCTGCCTAGGTTGTTCATAACTTTCCTTCCAAGGAGTAAGCGTCTTTTAATCTCATGGCTGCAGTCACCATCTCAGTGATTTTGGAGCCTCCCCAAAATAAAGTTGCCACTGTTTCCCCATCTATTTGCCATGAACTAATGGGACCAGATGCCATGACCTTAGTTTTCTGAATACTGAAATTTAAAGCCAATTTTTTCACTCTCCTCTTTCACTTTCTTTCTTTTCTTTTTTTTTTTAGCCTCCAGCATCTTTTATTTTTCCTAGAACCTGTATACAATTAACTCTAGCAGGGCAGTACTCAATACTGTTTTAAGCCTCACATTTTAGATTAACTACTTATTATAAATGTGAATGCACCTCCTCATAACTGGAAAACTAAATGACATAGATTTACTCATGTAACCATACAAAATTTTATATACAACAGGAGCTCTTATACTATAGAATCTGACCTTTCAAACTAGTTTACATATAAAACATAGTTACTCTTTGCTCATCTGTCCTAATCTAGAAAGTGTTGTACCAGTGCTTAAGATGTTATTAAGATAGATGAGGTCTCAACACAAGGTTAACAAACCCTAGAAATACAAACCCATAATTTGAAAACTGTTTTACCAGAAATACCTTATGAGCAACTCTTACCAAAGTAGTACTATAGGGAGTTACAGTGTTGACCAAAAGAAGACACAGGTTTCTCGTTAAACATTTTTTAATGGGTCTCAAATTCTGTGACAGATTTTTGGTCAAGTTGTTTACATTAAAAAGTACTGATTTTAAAAACTAATAACTTAAACTGCCATACACAAAACATATGGTCCACAAAAACATTCTCCTTTCCTTCTGAAGGTTTTACAATGCATTGTTATCATTAACCAGTCTTTTACTATTATACCTAAATGGCCAATTGAGACAAACAGTTCTGAGACCGTTCTTCCACCACTGATTAAGACTGGGGTGGCAGGTATTGGGGATAATATTCATTTAGCCTTCAGAGCTTTCTGGGCAGACTTGGTGACCTTGCCAGCTCCAGCTGCCTTCTTGTCCACTGCTTTGATGACACCCACAGCGACTGTCTGTCTCATGTCACGCACAGCAAAACGGCCCAGGGGAGGGTAGTCAGAGAAGCTCTCAACACACATGGGCTTGCCAGGAACCATATCAACGATGGCAGCATCACCAGATTTCAGGAATTTAGGGCCATCTTCCAGCTTTTCCCCAGAATGACGATCAATCTTCTTCAACTCAGCAAAGTTGCAAGCAATATGAGCTGTGTGACAATCCAGCACAGGTGCATAGCCAGCACTGATTTGGCCTGGATAGTTCAAAATAATCACCTGAGCTGTGAAGCCAGCAGCCTCCATGGGTGGATCATTTTTGCTGTCACCGGCCACATTGCCACGACGGACATCTTTGACAGATACGTTCTTGACATTGAAGCCCACACTGTCCCCAGGAAGGGCTTCACTCAGTTCTTCCTGGTGCATTTCTACAGACTTAACTTCGGTTGTTACATTGACTGGAGCAAAGGTGATCACCATGCCAGGTTTGAGAACACCAGTCTCCACACGACCCACAGGGACAGTACCAATACCACCAATTTTACAGACATCCTGGAGAGGCCAACGCAAGGGTTTGTCAGTTGGGTGAGTTGGTGGCAGGATGCAATCCAGAGCTTCAAGCAGGGTGGTTCCACTGGCATTGCCGTCCTTACGGGTGACTTTCCATCCCTTGAACCGTGGCATGTTAGCACTTGGCTCCAGCATGTTGCCACCATTCCAGCCAGAAACTGGCACAAATGCTTCTGTGTCGGGGTTGTAGCCAGTTTTCTTAATGTAGGTGCTGACTTCCTTAACAGTTTCCTCGTATCTCTTCTGGCTGTAGGGTGGCTCAGTGGAATCCATTTTGTTAACTCCAGCAATTAGTTGTTTCACACCCAGAGTGTAAGCCAGAAGGCATGCTCACTACCGGCTTCAGATTCACCAACACCAGCAGCAACAATCAGGACAGCACAGTCAGCCTGGGATGTCCCTGTAATCATGTTTTTGATAAGTTTCTGTGTCCTGGGGCATCAATGATGGCAACTTAGTACTTGCTGGTCTCAAATTTCCACAGGGAGATATCAATGGTGATACCACGCTCACGTTCAGCTTTCAGTTTGTCCAAGACCAAGGCATATTTGAAGGAGTCCTTTCCCATCTCGGCAGCCTCCTTCTCGAACTTGTCAATTGTTCTCTTGTCGATACTACACATTTGTAGATCAGATGGCCAGTCGTGGTAGACTTTCCTGAATCTACGTGTCCAATGACAACAATGTTGATGTGGGTCTTCTCCTTTCCCATTTTGGCTTAGGTTTAACTGTGGTTTTCATGACACCTGTGTCCTGGTGGCAAACCCATTGCGAAAAAGCTCCTCTTTGACTTTCATCAAGAGGCTCTTTAGTTCTTCTTCATTTTCTGCCATGAAGGTGGTGTCATCTGCATATCTGAGGTTATTGATATTTCTCCTAGCAATCTTGATTCTAGCTTGTGCTTCATCTGGCCCAAGTTTCTCATGATGTACTCTGCATATAAGTTAAATAAGTAGGGTAACAATATACAAACATTTATATAAAATGCTTATATAAAAATATAAAAATGTTTCTATAACTAAATATAATAATTTGAAAGTGAATAAATGCAAAATGTAGCATAATAAACATTTATTGTACTCACCAAGGCATGAAAAGTAATTTTGACAGTGGGTGGTGGCTGGTGGAAGAAAGTACAAGGAAGCAATTCTTTGAGATTTTGATAAAATAAAGCTATGTATAAGAGCACTTTGAAATACATAAACATAATATAACATAATATGCAAGCTTTAAAGGGTCATAGAAAGTCTCCTCTTCATCCTTCTTGGCTGTTTATTTATATTTAAGAATGAAGCCCTAAAATGCTGACAGGGATGAGATGCATTGATTGGGGGATTATGACCATGTGGTGATCGTAGATGCTTGTTTTAGGATCCTCAAACCACAGAATCTGTGGCACTTTTAGACTGGTTTGCTTCCTCAGAAAGTACTCCTCCAATCTTTGACTAAGGAATGCATATGATAAATGGCATAGGCTTAGCTGTCAATATTATTTAAGTTAAATATCGGAAGAGGGTTGGGATCTCATAGTTCACTCTGTATGCTTTCAATTAATCATCAAGTCTTTACTATATGTCTCTAAGTATAGTGCTGGTTGGATTCAGTTTCTCCAGAAAACAAATTTCTTTTTAAATACCAGGATGCAGGAAAGTAGACACTAGCAAAAGGTAAGGATGGAATCAAGATGCCTAACCACCTCTTAAAGAGACTTTCAATCTTTCTATTTTCCTGGGTAACTAATGTCTATGATTCCTGAATCTTTATGGTGCTATGACACTTCTCTTGTGTCATGTGACATCTCTCTTAAAAAAATTGTTTTTTCTTCTTTGATTAAATCAGTTACCAATTCATCCATCAGATTTCCATATTCAAAAATTTGTTGATGTATAATATTTTATGTTCCATTATTTCCCATTCCTTTTGCCCCTTCTAACTCACACACTGTTATTCCTTTACAGTAGTTTTGGAAACAGAGAGGGCAAACATGAATCCATCTGTAATCTTTAAGAAGAAATTTCCTTCTCACTCTTTTTCTCAGACTTAGTAAAAATTTGCTCATATCAAATGACTTTGAGTTAAAATTTCAGTAGAGACTGAAGAGTAAATGTGACAGACTAAAGTGACAAAAAATTAGAACCTAGGAAGTGTTCTAGTTGACCTGAAAGTGAAATTTGGAATAACATGTTATTAGGAGTTCCATTAGGAGAAGGAAATGGCAACCCACTCCAGTGTTCTTGCCTGGAGAATCCCAGGGATGGCAGAGCCTGGTGGGCTGCGGTCAATGGGGTTGCACAGAGACAGACATGACTGAAGCGACTTAGCACCAGCAGCAGGAGTTCCATTATTACTAAATGACACCACACTGATTAACATGTAGAAGGAAAAACTTCAGATCCAAGTAAGTAAAAAAAAGAGAAAGTCACTCTATCATGTCTGACTCTTTGCAACCCCATAGATGTAGCCCACCAGGCTCCATTGTGCATGGAATTCTTCAGGCAAGATACTGGAGTGGGGAGCCTGTCTCTTTTCCAGGGGATCGTCCCAACCCAAGGACTGAACTTGGGTATCCTGCACTCAATTTGGACTCTGCCATTTATTAGCTGTGGGACCTAGAGAAAGTTGCCTTGGTTTCCTCCTTTATAAAGTGAGACTAACTAATGCCTTTTTGATAAGCTTTTTTTTTTTTTTAATAATATCAAGTGCTTACCTGACTACCTCACTCAAACACAATGCTCTATGGTAATTATTAAATTTTGCTACCCATCATAATATTTTGTACCCCTGAAGAGTTTTACCTTTTATAGTACCATTATTCTCATTGTTTTATAGAGGATATATATGGTATATACAGTATATACACACTATGTAGTATGAGTATATTATGTAGTATACAGTGCAGGAGAGCAATTTGAAGAGGCACTAGCAAGAAGAAACATAAAGAAGGACTGGAATCTAAAATTTCACCTTTGAAGCCACCTTTTCCTATCCTACTCTACATGCCAACCACACTGTAAAGATATTTCTATAATGCTAGCCGATCTGTGCCAAAAGAAAAAACACAATAAAATTCATAGTTGAGATAAACCTTAGTGCTCTGAAGTGCTGACGTTATAAACTGACACTTCACTTGGCTTTTCCATTGACTGTATTCTCTTTCTCTCTGTGATCTTCTTTGGGCTTTTAGCCTAAGGATATCTCCATAACTACAGGCAAACTTCCACAAGAATCCTTGACCAGGAATGACATGTGTAGTATCATGTTCAGGTATTTGCTTGAGGTCCCTATGGGTATCAAATCTAGCAAAGAAACCCTGGAACAGAACACCTGCAGGTCCTTCATTAAAATCAACTCTGCTGAAATTCTAAATCTAAAACCTGAATACCAAAAGGAAAATTATAAATATTAAAACCACTTTTTATCATTATCCAAACCAGTTAAATTCCTTTTAATACAAGGAATAGAACTGTAGTATGTATGCCTGACTATACCATCATGGAATTACTAAAATAATTCTCTCATGCAAAACTCTTTTTTAAAAATAGGTTTCTCTTTTTCTTTATTTTTTTTTAAATCCTCTAGGTTGAGCATGGCAGCAGACAGGATTAAAATGTTAAAATAATTTCAAATAAATTATACTGAAAACTTCAGAGACAGGAAGAGAGAGGAGCTCAGCACATGCATGAAACACTACCTAAATTAATAATATTGCATGCAAACACAAGCACTTTTTGTCATTTTACCAACTTTCAACAGTTTGAGTCATCCATACTTATTCTTTTGACACCTTCAATTAATATCCAGACTGGTAGCCTGAAAATTTCTTCTGGGCATAGAGAAAACTTCTTTTGTCTATTCAAATACAGGGAAATAGATTTTCCACCTCATTATCTTCAATTATATAGTTTGTCTTCTCAGTTATTTGCAGAGAGAAAATGATTACAAGGCAGTTATTTATATGAGAGCCTTTAAAGACTCAAGGAAAGGGATCTGGTTTGAGACTGAGTTTAGTATCTTTTAAGGCCAGAAATAGACTGAAGATTTTTTTTTTCTAGCACAGTAAACTATAATTTTAAAAATTTCATATGTGAAAACTAAGTTGGCATCTTATAGATTTGGGGTCCCAGTATAATCACATGAATTCTCCAAAAAGGGAGAATTTTCTTGGCTGTGATGAGAGAGATGTAACAGACAGGCGGATCAGAGAAATAACAACATGACTGGCTTTGGGGATGGAGGAAGGGGAGCACAAGTCAAGGAATGAAGTGACTTCTAAAATCTGGAAAAACAAAGAAATTAATTCTCCTCTAGAATCCCCAGACAAGAACATAGTTCTGCCAACACCTTGATTTTAGCCCAGTGAGACATAGGTTTCTGTTCGATTTCTGATCCACAGAATTGCAAGACAATAAATTTCTGTAGTTTTATGTTATTATGTTGGTGGTAATATGTTATGACAGCAATATAAAACTAACAATCTTTAATACATTTTATAATCTATGCACTTCTTTAGTGTTCCAACTGTGTTAAAATAGAAATTGTCTTGGTAAAAAGATTTTCAATACCAGAAAGAGTAAGTAATTAAACATTTTCAAAATATGACAGGTCTAGGAGTCAATAACTTTATACCCAAAGTCTTTGCTCACAAAAAGGCATACAGTTATCTTCAGGACAAGTTCTAAAACTCAAAAGTAAGTTCTGGGGAGTTAATGTACAGCTTGAAGACTATAGTTAAAAGTATTATATTGCATACTTGAAAGCTGCTGAGAGTAGATTTTAAAAGTTCTCATGACAAGAAAAATTTGTAACTATGTGAACTGATGGATGTTAACTAAATTTATTGTGGTAATCATTTCACAGTATCATTATATTGTACATCTTTGTTGTTGCTGTTGTTCAGTTGCCAACTTGTGCCAAACTCTTTGCGACGCCATGAACTACAGCACATCAGGCTTCCCTGTCCTTCACTATCTCCCAGACTTTGCTCAAACTCATGTTCATTGAGTTAACGATGTCATCCAATTAAAATGTCCATCCTTTGCACACCCTGTTCTCCTGCCCTCAGTCTTTCCCAGCATCAGGGTCATTTCCAGTGAGTCAGCTCTTCACATCAGGTGGCCAAAGTATTGGAGCTTTAACTTCAGCATCGGTCCTTCCAATGAAATTCAGGGTTGGTTTACTTTAGGATTGACTGGTTTGATCTACTTGTTTTTCAAGGGACTGTCAAAGGTCTTTTCCAGCACCACAATTCAAAATCATCAGTTTTTCAACCTTCTTTATGTTGAAAGAAGCTCAACCTTCTTTACTTTCTTGCTCTCACATCTGTACATGACTACTGGAAAAACCATGGCTTGATTACATGGACCTTTGTCAGAAAAGTGATGTCTCTGCTTTTTAATATGCTGTCTAGGTTTGTCACAGCTTTTCTGCCAAGGAGCAAGTGTATTTTAATTGTATACCTTAAACTAATACAATGTTACATGTCCATTATATCTCAATAAACCTAGAAAATACAAAAATTCAAAAGTGCTTTCATAATGCCAAAGAATTAATTTTATATTAAATTGTAAAATAATATGCAATATCTCTTGTCACAAAGGAACTACTAGATTAATTTCCTTTACTAATTCTAAGATTCTATACTAGTCATGGCTAAGTCCCAAGTGATGACATATTTTTTTCAAGGTTTAAATAAATGATTTAATTAAAGCTGTTTGCGACATGTAGTAGATACATCTCAATTCCAGGACTTTTGTATATGAATAAAACCAAATATCAAGATTCACAGATGTTGAAGAAACCCATCAACATCTGGAAATTAAAATCATGGGTAGAGATAGCATAATGACAACAAAGTAATGAAGAATTAATCTGCTGGGAATGTTTACTTTCTGGAAACTAAAGGCAATTTTCCTCCAAAGTGAGAAATGTTTTGAATTAAATACAAAAACAGAATAGAACAAAACAACCTAATATAACCAAAATGGAACACCTGTAAACTTAATAAACAATATTTTTATTATAATATTACACTTGTTAGCATATTTAATGAGAACTCCAGAATAAGGCACCAATCATATTCAGATCTCCAGTGTACAGAGCACTCTGCTAGGTATCGTAGTTGATTTAGAAAATCTAGTCTCCGACGTTAAGGAAGGAGTCAAGATAAGAGCAAGCAGAATGACAGAGAATTACTACATGGCTATTAGTAAGAAGTATATGATAGTAAAATGATGTAGAAGGCTGATAAGAGTAGAACAAGAGACAGGGAAGACAAGAGATAGGCAGCCATACCCAGAAGTAAATTGGGTTGCCGGATGCACGATGCATATGGATATGTGCTAAGAAAGCCACTTTTAGAGAAAAAATATTTTCCCTGCCAACACTCTGCATACATGTGTGTGTGCTAATTCTCTTCAGTCATGTCCAGCTCTTTGTGACCCTATGAACCGTCGACGGTCAGGCTTCTTTGTCTATGGGGGATTCTCCAGGCAAGAATACTGGAGTGGGCTGTCATGCCCTCCTTCAAGGGATTTTCTCAACCCAGGGATTAAACCCACGTCTCTTAGGTCTCCTGCATTTGTAAGCAGGTTCTTTACCTATAGCACCACCTGGGAAGCCCTTCCAGCCCTCTAAGATGACTTAAACTTTTACCGTTAATCTGACCCATTAGCTATTCATTTAACCAAAACATACTTTTTTTTTTTTTCTCAGCTTGGTGTTCTTTGATTTTTTTTTTTTTATTATTGTTTTTGCCATACATTGTTATGATATCACCATGGGTTTACATTTGCTTCCCCTCCGGGTCCCCCCTCCCTCCTCCCTCCCCCCCGGGAAATCTCGCTGCACCAGTCCCGAGCATCAATCCTGGGCTGGCGATTGATTAGACACATGACAATTAACATGCTTCAATGCCCTTCTCCCATCTCATCCCATTTAGAAAGACAGTAATGAGAACCCAACATGGGAGACAACAAAAGGAACACAGATGTATAGAACCAAAACATACTTATTGAATACCACACACCAAGTTACATGGGTGCCAGTGCAAGTAGTTTCTTTTCTTCCTCATTTCTTTCAGTTTTGGGGCATTTTAAAGATGATTGTTTCCTGGAAGAAAAACATAGAAAGTCATTAACAGATGCTAACACAAAATTATTACTTGTAAATTCCTTTCCTTCCTCATCCCTAACTTCACTGAAGAATTAAAATCAGCTTTTAGGTATGTTCCAACCATCCATTTTCTATGTTATTGCTAGAAATAGTCTAAAATCATAACTCTCATCATAGTCTCATATTTACTATTAAGTGATCAATTATTCAGGCCCTAAAAGGACCCTAATAGCTGAAGTAAAACTAAGAGAAGTTTTAGACAGTGCTGGGGAAGAATTCAGGAAATGACTAGCATTCGATCACTTTTATAATTCTGGAAAAGAGATAAGAGGTAATAACACAAAGGAAAATGAGTGGATGAACATATTTTTTAAAGGAATCAGTTTTGGTAAAGAAAGATAAGAGTTTAGTATTTGATATTAGCATGATTGATCTACAGATTATTATTGAGAGTTTGGAACTTAGGGTAAACATTTAGCAATTAATCTATACAAAGCTGATAGTTCATCATGAGAAAGGAGGAATTTCTGAAATAATAAATGTTAAGGGAAAGGAGGAAAGATTAAGACATTAATTCCTGAGAATTCTTAAAGGATTGTAGGGTAAAAAAGGAATCAGAGAAAGAGTATTCAAGGAAAAAATGATAGAAGAAATGAATGCTATAAATTTTGCATTAGGGCTTTAAAAAATTCTATTTTATTTGCAGTCAGAGAGTTTACGCATGAGATGTAACTAAAAGTGGTCTGTGAAATTCTTTCTGATTCTCCTTTGGGTCAGGTAGGTTTTGACATTAAGCAGGCTAAATGGTTCCAATTCTTCTTTTCTGAGAATTAAATAAACCAGAGCAGCTTTTTGGACTGTTTATAAAAGAAGAAAATGAGCTGCCAAGATACAGTTAATAATATTGTATATCTTTGAATTTGTCATGGAGGAACTTTTAACAAGCCTTAGCATGACATCTTATTTTGGCATAACCCAGCCAGATAATTGCCCAAATTTCTTATTCTTAAAACGGCTCATTAGTGTAAGCTGGTAACCAAAATATAGCAATAGCACAGAAATATTGCCTATTCAGCCACAGAGTTGCTTTAAGTGATTTTACCTACTGACTCATTAAAATGAACTATGATAATCCAGTCTTTTTATTTACAATGAGTAGCTAAAGGCTAAAGGTGTTTTAGCCTCATGACTATACAAAGAATTGACTACAACAACAAAACAAAACAATCATTTTGTGATGTTATCCATAAACCCTGCAAGAAAAGACAGGAATCAAGAAATGAAAAAGCAAAAGAAGAAGAAAGTTTATATAGTCCTGCAACTCTTAATTTCCCATTATCAAAGTGTTTCAGAGGTTGGTATGCCCAGGGAGGGCATATACTGCCACCCTCTTGTCTGTTGTTCACTGTCATTGATCACTTTCCTCCTTTCTGGTGAACAGGGATAAACCAGCGTAGGATTCTAGGCAGCCACTATCAACTGATCTGAGCTGGCATACTACTTGAAAACAAATTGCCATGCTCACAACATTCAAAAGTTATCCAGGAAAAGACTGAAAGTGATTCAGTTCACTTCAGTAGCTTAGTCGTGTCTGACTCTTTGTGAACCCAAGGACTGCAGCATGCCAGGTCTCCCTGTCCATCACCAACTCCTGGAGTTTATTCAGACTCATGTCCAATGAGTCGGTGATGCTATCCAACCATCTCATCCTCTGTTGTCCCCTTCTCCTCCTGCCCTCAATCTTTCTCAGCATCAGGGTCTTTGCAAATGAGTCAGTTCCTCGCATCAGGTAGCCAAAGTATTGGAGTTTCAGCTTCAACATCAGTCCTTCCAATGAATATTCAGGACTGATTTCCTTTAGGATGGACTGGTTGGATCTCCTTGCAGTCCGAGGGACTCTCAAGAGTTTTCTCCAACACCACAGTTCAAAAGCATCAATTCTTCGGTGCTCAGCTTTCTTTATACTCCAACTCTCACATCCATACATGATTACTGGAAAAACCATAGCCTTGGCTAGATGGACCTTTGTTGGCAAAGTAATGTCTATGCTTTTTAATTTGCTGTCTAGGTTGGTCATAACTTTCCTTCCAAGGAGTAGGCATCTTTTAATTTCATGGCTGCAGTCACCATCTGCAGTGATTTTGGAGCCCCCCAGAATAAAGTCTGTCACTGTTTCCATTGTTTATCCATCTGTTTGCCATGAAGGGATGATCATAGTTTCCTGAATCCTTAATCAAGAAGAAGGGCACACTATTATCTCTCCTATCTATCTATCTATCTGTCTGTCATCTAGTGATTCACCCATCCTTCAATCAATCAATCTTTTTGTTCACATCCCCTTAGCAGAGGCACCTGTGAGTTACTGCTTTAGAAAGAGTTTAAAATTGTCATTTTGAGTTTCACTCAAATTATTAATTATATTGCATGAACTCTATTTAGATGTGCAGAATTCCTAATTACACTTGTGATGGTCTTATATTGGCTTTATTATGATTTTTTTAAGAGAAATCTCTGCTTTATTTCATCTAATCTGCAGCATGATCTAGGGCCAACTCTCAATTCCTAAGACATAAGAAAAGCACAGCTGCCATGTATGCACTTGTATTCACCTAGAATGTTGCAAACATGATTTGCAGTAATAGGAGCTAGGAAGACAATAGGCAAGTCACTTAAAACTATGCCATGTGAACAAACCTAAGTGAGCACTTACTCTTCTTAAGGGAGAAAGAAAGTCTTGATAGAAGAGGTGATGTTTTCCAGAAAAATAAGGTTAAACATCCTTCAGCGGAAGCGGAAAAAAAGGGGTGCTTGATAGCTGTTGTCAGAAGTATTCAGAGGACCCATGGGATACTGAGGTGAATAATGAAATCAATCTCATATGTAAGACCAGATGTGAAATAACTTTAGATCCCAAGATAAAGTGTTTGGATTTTTATGCAGTAAATGAATCAGTAGAAATTTGTTAAACTGGGTAGTAAGTACACAATAAGATTTGGAGTGAAGATAAGAATAACCTTATTCTTTTATTAAATTTTGTTTTTCTTCTTTTATTATTATCAGAAAAAAATATTTATCTTTAAAATTATAAATATAAATAGGTATAATAAAGTCACAGAAAATAAAAATCAACTACAATCCCATCCACTCAGAGATGAATCTCTGTTAAAATTTTGTCAGCTAATATAAAGTACTTTTCCCCATGAATTAGGATAAATATAAATATCCATGTGATATATTTAATAATAATCATAATATTATAAAATATATATTTAAAAAAATACTATTTATATTTAAATATAATTATGCCTTTTAATGAATCTTATTATACATAGCCTTTTTTAGTCTACTTTTGTCCACATAATGCTATACTGTAAACATCTTACCACTAAAGTAACATTATTTTCCATTTTTTCAATACCATAAACAATACTGAAATGGTGGTTCTCTGTATTTACATTCTTATATATCTATTTCTCTAGAACTAATTCAAAGAAATGAAACTGGTGGATCAAAGAGCATGCATATTTTATACCTGTACTTTTTATTTGGTTCTGAAGACATCTTTGTCCAATAGCAACATAACATTCAAGCTAATTTATATCTACTGATGGTTAGTTTCATTCATTTTAACATTGAATTTATTAATTGCAGTATCAAAGAATAATTTTTATAACCTTATGACAATACTCTTGAATATATCTTACAAGATTGGAATGCTGTCCTCTTCTTGAGTAAATCATATTAAATATTAACAAAATAACACTTTAGTTATTTCACTTGACATACTACATACAGCAGATGTGTTTGCTGGTAGATTTTTGAAAAGATGAACTGAACATTTGTATTGTTAACATTTACACTGTATTGTCCAAGAGAGAAAAATATAAGCAGAGAAAGGTGTTTAAGATAAAATTACTGTAAATTTCTTACTGTTGTTACCACAAAAACTTCATGGTTTAAAACAAATAAACATATTCTTTCACAGTTCTGGAGGTCAAAAGTCTAAAAGCAAGGTGTTCCTAAGGCTATGTAACTTGCGGGTGTTTTGGGGGAGAATCTCTTTCCTTGCGCATTCCAGTTTCTAAAGGCTGCCTGCTCATGGTCCCTTCCTCCATTCAAAGCACACCACAACAACCTCTTGCATTGTTAATCTCATTTCTGCTTCTGACATTCTTGCCTCTCTCTCACAAGGACACGTGATTATATTGGATCCATCCAGATAAACTAGGCTAATTGTCCACCTAAAGATGCTTAATTTAATCACATCTATAAAAGCCTTCTTGCCCATATAAAGTGACATCTTTATACATTCCAGGAATTAGGATATGGGTATCTTTTGGGTGCCATTACTCAGCCTACCACAATCACTATAGTAGGGAATTCATAACTAATTGGAGAAGACATGCAGCTGATCCACATGCTTATTTACTCATATTTAACCTGCTACTTTCATATAAAAAAGTTCATTGTATGGATATACATTTGGGCAAGTACAAGTTCCTTGAATCTTATGTGTCCCTCACCGGTAAGATGGAACTAATGCTTACTTACTCAGAGATGTCCTGAGAACTAAATGATATAGTGTATAAAGAGCTATTCCCATTCTATCATGTAAGAGTATGTGGGTATTGTGCTAAAAAGTGACTCTTAAGGGCAAAAGGGATAAACTTGGTGCTTTTGCTGCATGTTTGCCACCATACATTGAAATTTTATTCAAGGCCACACCAAAATTACCTGAATTAACTTGCATGCTTGAAGAGAGAAAGATAAGTAATGTAAATAATATATGCCATTCCACCTATCATTCCACCCAATGGGTACCTGAAAGAGTGACTAGAGACTACTTGATTTTGCTCTTACTTAGGTTCTATTTTCTCATGTCTTCCATAACATGAGTCTTTTGGGATCAACTGTTTAAATATATGTATGCTTTCAGATATTACTGCAGTTATTCGTTAAATGTTTGTTTTTACACTATGAAGTAAATCTAAAGCTTAACACAATACCTAACATGCAGTCAGTGTTCAACGTATGACAAGTATTATTACTATGCAAATAAATACTTGTTTAAAAAAAAGTGCTAACCAATAAACTGGCAACATGTAAGGAGAGAGAATAGACTAGTGGAAAGAACAAATTTCAAAGTCAGATACATCTGAGTTCAAATCCTAAATTTTCTACTTAGCTATTTCTTTAGATATTTTACTTAACCTCTCTAAACCTCAATTCTACCATTTTAAAAAGAGAAATTGTAATCTGATCTCTTTAGATGTGAGGATCAAATGAGGAATATACTTAGACGCCTAGAATAGTTTCTGTCAGTAAATGGTAATTATTATAACCTAAATAAATATTTTCTTAAATATATTTAGCAAACAACTATCTGAATAACAAATATAGCTATCATAGATGGAAAAAATGGAATTATTTAAATTCCATCTAATCACCTAGATTTCTAAAGTATATGAATTTAAAGGATCTATGGCCCATTAATAGTTTATTACTAAGTGGATTTTGAGTACTTATACTGTTGCGGCTATTTAAGGTCACATGCACAATCAGTAATGTACCTTCAGTGAAGGGGTTTATGAGAATACAAACAAATACTAGTAGCACAGTACTTAATGTTAGCAACAGCACAGTTAACCCACATTCTAGATCTCTGAGACTGGGATATGCAATAGGCTCTACCGATAAGGGATTTGGTGTTCCTCTCTTCAATTACTGTGGCTTGATTGACTCAACTTCTCTATTTTCACAAAACATTTAATTTGGAAACTACTCAAGCCACCACAGAGATGCTTGGGTTTCCTCTTACTGAATCACCTTAAAATTTTCTCTGATTCACAACAGCCAAGACATGGAAGCAACCTAAATGTCCATTGACACATGAATGGGTAAAGAAGATGTGGTACATATATACATTGGAATACTACTCAGCCATAAAAAAAGAATGAAATAATGTCAATGTCCAATCCTTAAACTGTCTGTAAGTGTCAAGCAAGTAGGGACTGCTTGTTCCTTTCCCACTTGCTGCTACATGGAATCTTGGACTACATTTCTAGGTCTCATCATTCCAGCTATGCCTTAAAGTAGCAAGTAAAATGTCTACCTCACAGGCCCTATCCTTTGACCTACACCTCAGTTATCTTTGGCTTCCCAAGATTTCAAAGATTTTCTTCTCAAGAGTGTTTCTACATGGGATCCCACATATAAACTAACCTGGAAGGAGGATAACTAAAGACGAAGGAATAACAATCAAAAGAAACACACAAAAAAGAAGAGAGCACTGTGCAGAGGAGAGAATTATTAAAAGGACATAGTTAACAGGATCATAATATGGTTACCTGAGTCCCTGAAGTCTTCACAACCTCCCACAGTCACGCTTGTATATTCTGACCCTAGGGACATATATTCTAGGAAGACAGTATCCTAAGCTGCGGGCTCCGAAGACTTAGCCTGCATGGTAATTAATTTCCTTTTTTCATTTTTAATAATTCTCTGGCCTATAGCCAAGTGTTTCCTCTTTTACAGATCTTTATACTTATGCACTCTTCAAATTTTCACTGTGTCTAGTGTTCAGTTTCATTTGAAAAGAAATGCAAAGAATTTTTGGAACCCATGTAGATTCATGAAAGAAGAGTTTTTAGGAAGAGAGAATGGGAAGTATAAAGGCCCTGGGGTGGGAGTTCAGCAAGAAGGCTGGCTGAGATGGAATGAAATGGGTGAAGCGGAGAGAGACAGGAGATTAAGCCAGGAGGAGGGTCATGTAGGACTTTTAAAAGCACATTAATAGGAGGGTTTTTTTTTTTTTTTTTTTTGCAGATTTTTGAAAAAGGATACAAAACTCAGAAAATGTGAAGAACAATTCCTATAGTTCCACCTGTTGATCAATTTTACCAGTTCCAATCTGTCTTTGATTAATGTCAGACTGATTTCGGAAAAACAACATGTTGCTTTGAAAGAGGTTTTTCTTGGATTACAAAGCACTGAAAATGTATTTAAATATTTAAAAAAACTATCAGTGTATTTTATTTAATTTCATGTAACAGGAAATCCAATGCAATGGGTTGAAGAACAAAAGGAAAATAATTACTTCATGTGTCTAAAAAATTCAAGTTTCTGGCTTCTACTGCATCTTGACTGGGGACCAAATGATGTCACCTGGACCCAGATTCTGTTTGCTTCTGTTCATTCATTGTGCTCCTTTACTGTCAGATTTCATGCCCTTCATGCTCTAACTCCAGACTTAGATGGTCTCTCAATCAAAACTAATGGAAAAGAGCAAGAGATTTTGGGAAGTTTCAGCATCTTACTAATTTTGACACATACCATTCCTGAACTTATGGCTACAAATGGCAATGGTCCAGGGGATGAAGTGTACTTATTTCTTTCAGGGTGACCCATTTCTCTTCTCCAGCAGAGCATCGCTGAATGAATCTCCAAATGGCAGTACTAGAAATAGAGTGAACTGATGTTGAACAGCAAACACAACCAAGGAAATGTCCATTCTTTTGCTTAGTCCATATTCCCATTCAATCATATTTAAATAAAGCCCTGCCTACATAATAAATCTATGCTATGTCTCATCAAAAACACACTCTCCTCTAGTTTCCCAAAGTGTTAATAATAACACTTAAAGTCTCGTTCATTTACAGCTACAGCTAGAAGTCAAAAATATGTTTAGTGCACAGTCTTCTCAATCAGACCTCTGATTCCTTTGTGCCCAGAGAACTAATGCTAAATAGTACATTTAATGAATTCCTAAACATCTAAAACACACTTTTTCCCATAGGCTGTCACTGGAGAAGGGGAACAACAAAAAGCAGTTTCTGGTACATAACTTACATTGCATCTTATGTGAAGGATAAGGTAAGGACTCTTCAGTCTAGAAGTGAAATGAAGTTTCTTGGTCAACGAGTCTGGCTGTTCTAGACCTGGTCTCTGGAAGGATCTTTGTTCCATTGTTGAAGAGAAAATGGTTAATCACAGGTCAATAAACCACTTCTCCCCTAGTGGAGATAACAGGAAAAAATTATTTTTACCAGATCTCCTTACATACAGGAATTCCCTACCTGTAAAATGTTTTAGAAGGATATTTCTGATCCACCTGTTTTTTTTTATTGTACACAAATCTGAAACTTCCAGACTTTAACCTGTATCTGGTGTTTGCTTATATTTTTTGATGTAAAGCTGAGAATAAAGTAAGGTTTATGATTTGTATGTGTCTGCTTTGACAGTTCAATCTATCAAGTAAACACAGCTGTCTTCCATGACTATATCTGAGATGCCTCTTGTAATTCTTTATCAATGTACTTTAACTTCAGGTTCTGGAGTCTGAGGATTATTTTAAGGTTTGAGCAACCTCAGCCTCTTGTTTGTAGGGCTTAAGATTTCTCTAATAATAAAATCTATTTAAACTCTTGGTATACTTTTAACTATTTCCATTCACTCTATATGATGGGGTAGTAAAGTAAGAGATATCAAGAATCATTCTTTCAAACAGGAAATCACCCTTGGATTTCCTGTCTTCTAGAAATTGACCATGGCCACTTTTGTAGCTTGAATTTTGTCCCTCTAAAAATATACTGAAATTAGAAATCTCTGTACCTCAGAATGTGACCTCATTTTCAAATGTTTGTTGCAAACATAATTAATTAAGACTAGTCATACTATACTGAAGTGGGTCCTTAATCCAATACTATAGATTAAGAGGAAAAGAGACAAAGACACACACACAGTCACACAGACAGAAGAGAGACAGAGAGGGAAGAAAGAGAATGGCATGCCATATGAATGTTGGCAGAGATTAAAATGATACATCCACAAGCCAAAGAACATAAAAAAAAGACTGCTAACAACTGCCAGAAGCTAGGAAGAAGTTATGAAACAGATTTTCCTTCAGTGCTTCCATAAGAATCAACTCTGTCAACACCGTGACTTCAAATTTCTAGTCTCTCGACTGTGAGACAATGCACTGTTGTCTTCAGCCATCCGAGTTTGTGCGTCTTGTCACAGCAGCCCCAGGAACCTAATACAGCCACAACGCACTGCCGATCCCTTCTGCCTTGAGCTGAATGTCCCTTTTCTTAGTATTTGTGCCTCTGGATTGCATCTTCTCAATAGGAGTAATTTGTTCCTACCTCAGGCAACGTTTGGTTAAACGGGAGAATGTGAAAGGGACCTGAGATACTAGATTACAATTTCATCTACCGTTCTTGGGAAGTCTCCCAGCTCTGACTTTGCTTGAGTCAATTGTAGTTTGGGGCAGAGAACCCGGAGTGCCAACTCTTGCCAATCCTGCTACTGTAATAGCAGCTATCTCAGGCTTCGGAATGCAGGTAGACAGGGCCTTATACTAAAATACTTCTCTGATCCGGTTGCAGAGAGAATGGATCCACCTTAAGATTGTCTTGTTCTTGTTGACCTTCCTAAAGGTTCTAACAAGTTTTTTCAAAACAAAGACTTGTATCATGTTGACTTTTCAAAACAAAAATTCTCTTATCTGTTGCCTTGTTCAGCACAAGACACTCAGTTGAGCCAGCTGTCTTACACTTAAAACTGCTAACTTCCAAGACGTGGATGGGAAGACCCAAGCTGCCCTTCATGTGACTTCATGAGCTTGGCCAGACTACACCGAAGGTCTAGTCCCTGTTCCAAAGTTGGCACAATGACTCAGATATAGCTTAAGCTGCTTCCACTTTACTGTCTTTCCAGATGCAGTTTGACCAGGTCTCTAAGATCTCTGACCCAGTTTCCTGTCTCTGTGATCTGCCTACTCTGTCCTGACTCCATTCTCAACAGGACCTCTTGTTATGGTGGAAGGTGGCTGCTACAAATCTAAACTTACATTCTCTCTCATTTTAAGTCAATAAAAGCCTCACTTGGAGAATTCTGAGCATTACTTTGCTAGTGTGTGATGAGTGCAATTGTTCTGTAGTTTGAACATTCTATAGCATTGCCTTTCTTTGGGACTGGAATGAAACTGACCTTTTCCAGTCCTGTGGCCACTGTTAGTTTTCCAAATTTGCTGGCATATTAAGTGTAGCACTTTCACAGCATCATCTTTTGGGATCTGAAATAGCTCATCTGAAATTCCATCATGTCCACTAGCTTCGCACTTTAGGATGTCTGGCTCTAGGTTAGTGATCACGTCATCGTGGTTATCTGGGTTGTGAAGATCTTTTTCATATAGTTCTCCTGTGTATTCTTGTTACCTCTTCTTAATATCTTCTGCTTCTATTAGGTCCATACTGTTTCTGTCCTTTATTGTGCCCATCTTTGCATGAAATGTTCTCTTGGTATCTCGAATTTTCTTGGGGAGATCTCTAGTCTTTCCCATACTATTGTTTTCCTCTATTTCTTTGCACTGATCACTTAGGAAGGCTTTCTTATCTCTCCTTGCTATTCTTTGGAATTTTGCATTCGGATGGATATCTTTGATTTTCTCCTGTGCCTCTCTTCTTTTCTCAGCTATTCGTAAGGCCTCCTCAGACAACCATTTTGCCTTTTTGCATTTCTTTTTCTTGAGGGTTTTGATCACTGCCTCCTGTACAGTCTTATGAAATTTCATCCATAGTTCTTCAGACACTCTGTCATATATAATTCTTTGAATCTACTTGACTCTTCCACTGTATAATCATAAGGGATTTGATTTAGGTCACACCTGAATGGCCTAGTGGTTTTCCCTATGTTCTTCAATTTAAGTCTGAATTTGGCAATGAGTTTTTTCTGAGTCATAGCCGGCTCCAGGTCTTGTTTTTGCCAACTGTATAAAGCTTCTCCATCTTCAGCTGCAAATAATATAATCAATCTGATTTTGGTTTGATCATCTGGTGATAGCCACATCTCAAGTTGTCTATTGTGCTGTTGGAAGTGGGTGTTTGCTATGACTAGTGCATTCTCTTGGCAAAACTATTAACCTTTGCCCTGCCTTATTTCTTACTCCAAGACTAAATTTGCCTATTACTTCAGGTATCGCTTGACTTCCTACTTCTGTCTTCCAGTCCCCTATGATCAAAAGGACATATTTTTTGGTGTTAGTTCTAGAAGGTCTTGTAGGTCATCAGAGAACCATTCAACTTCAGCTTCTTCAGCAGTAGTAGTTGTTGTATCGACTTGGGTTACTGTGATATTGAATAGTTCACCTTGGAAACGAACAGAGATCATTCTGCCATTTTGAGATTGCACCCAAGCACTGCATTTTGGACTCTTCTGTTGACTATGAGGGCTACTCCATTTCTTCTAAGGGATTCTTGCTGCCAGTAGTAGATATAATGGTCATCTGAATTAAATCTGCCCATCTGGTCCATTTTAGTTCATTGATTCCTAAAATGTCCATGTTCACTCTCGCCATCTCCTGTTTGGCCACTTCCAATTTACCTTGATTCATGGACCTAACATTCCAGATTCCTATGCAACCTTGTTCTTTACAGCATCAGACTTTACTTCCATCACCAGTCATATTCAGAACTAGGGGTTGTTTTTGCTTTGGCTCAGCCTCTTCATTCTTTCTTGAGCTACTTCTCCACTCTTCTCCAGCAGCGTATTGGGCACCTACTGACCTGGCGAGTTCCTGTATCAGTCATCTTTTTGCCTTATCATACTGTTCATCTAAACCTAATTAACTCCCAACTGCTCCACCTCTAAATACCATCACATTAGAGTTAGGGCTACAACATATGATTCTGGAGTGAAAGAAGTCAGACAAATATATATAAAGTTTTTAAAAGGTAAACTCATCTATAGAGACAGAGAGATTAGTAGTTTAGGGACAGGGCTAGAAGGGAGGGATGGAACTGGAAAGAGGACAAAGGATATGAACAAATTTTGAGGGGGGTGACAAATAGGTTCACTAGTGTAACTGTGGTGATTCTTTCACAGGCATGTTATATTGTCAAGACTTAAGTTATCCAATTTAAATATTCTACTTTTCATGAATAGTTTGGTAATTTGTTGGGGCCCTAATAATCCTAAGAGCCTTCTGATAGCTGTCTTTTAGTGTGCATTATATGTATTTCTTTTGTCTATACAACTTGAGAGTGGAATTACTAGGTATGGATATTTACATAACCCTGAAAAGTTCCCTAAGGCTTCTCAGGTGGCATAGTGGTAAAGAATGCACCTGCCAGTGCAGGAAACACAAGAGATGTGGGTTCAATCCCCGGGTCAGGAAGATCCCTCAGAGGAGGAAACGTCAACCCATTTCAATATTCTTGCCTGGAAAATTCCATGGACAGATAAACCTGGTGGGAAACAGTCCATGGGTTAGCCGAGTCGGACACGGCTGACCAACTGAGCACAAGCGCAAAAAGTTCCCTTGGGCTCCTTTGCTCCTGCTTTAAGCCTGTAGTTCTAGGCATCCATTCTAAATTACTTTATCTGAGATTTCATATAAATGAAACTGCACATAATGTACTCTTGCGTATGGCTTCATCTGTTCAGATTTATCTACGTAGTTATATATGTGATCTTTTTTGTAATTGCTGAAACGTATTTCATTGTTTGAATATTACAACCTATTTATCCATTCTGCTGAGGAACATTTAGTTTACTTCCAGTTTTGTGCGACTATGAATAAAACTCCTATGAACAGTTGCATTATGGTCAAAGAACATCATCTTTTAAAATTTACTAAGGCCCTTTGTGGCCTTAGTCTGCTTCTTTTGTACCACACTATTTGCCCTGTCTTCATTACATTTCATTGGAGTGAGCTTTCTTCTGATTACAAGTCAAATTTTTGTGTATAATTATGTTTATTTTTAACATAAGTCCTGTAACTATGTTTATTTACACTAAAAGTGAAAGTCACTCAGTTGTGTTTGACTCTTTGCAACCCCATGGACTATACAGCCCATGGAATTCTCGAGACCAAAATACTGGAGTGGGCAGCCTTTTCCTTTCTCCAGGGGATCTTCCCAACTCAGGGATTGAACTCATGTCTCCTGCATTGCAGGCGGATTCTTTAACAGCTGAGCCACAGGGGAAGCCCGAGAATATTGAAGTGGGGAGGTTATCCCTTCTCCAGGGGATCTTCCCAACTCAGGAATGGAACTGGGGTCTCCTGCATCGCAGGCAGATTCTTTACCAACTGACCTATGTGGGAAGCCTTATTTACCCTACTGATGTCTTAAACTTATGGACAACGTTTTGACTATTTGAGTAGATACTAAACCATTAGCAAGATTTCATGTCCCTTTGGCCCCTACCTCCCTTTTCTGCTTTAAGTTGGATGTATTTTTTCCTTATTAGAGTAAACTTACTCAGTAGGCAGAACTTCCCTGGTGGTTCAGGTGGTAAGAAGTCTGTATGCAACACAAGAGACCTGGGGGTTTGATCCCTGGCTCAGGAAGATCCCCTTAAGAAGGGAATGATAACCCACTCCAGTATTCTTGCCTGGACATTTCATGGACAGAGGAGCCTGGAAGGCTACAGTCCACAGGGTTGCAAAGACCTGGACATGACTGAGTAACATTTAGTAGGCATGAGATTTGGAAGAGGAAGGGGAAATTAACGCCTATGATCTGGTGTTCAGTAGACCACTGGACTCATAGGTTAGGAGCTTAGAGAAAATCTGGGCTAGAGATCTGGAATCACATATAGCCAATACCCTGGCTTCCCTGGTAGGTCAGCTGGTAGAGAATCCACCTGCAGTGCAGGAGACCTCAGTTCGATTCCTATGTCGGGGAGATATCTTAGAGAATGAATAGGCTACCCACTCCAGTATTCTTGGACTTCCCTGGTGACTTAAGACGATAAAGAATCTGCTTGCAGTGTGGGAGACTTGGGTTCGATATCTGGGTTGGTAAGATCACCTGGAGGAGGGCATGGCAACCCACTCCAGAATTCTTGCCTGGAGAATCTCCATGGACAGAGGTGCCTGGTGGGCTATAGTCCATGGGGTCGCAGAGTCAGGCACGACTGAGCGGCTAAGTACATAGACAAAACCACTGCTCCAAGAAGGTGGGAAGGAAGGGTAGAAGAAAGAACGCTAAATATTAAGGTACAGGCAGGGAAAAAGCCTGCAAATGATACCATAGAGTCACCAAAGGAAACAGTCAACAAAGAGACCATTTAAAATGTACACACTACATCTACTTCCAGGAATTCATTTTACAGATACTGCTATTAGGCTAAAGTATATTTTTGTTGACAACCCAGTTCTGATTCCACTTCCAAAGGGCAGTCACTTGGCTTGCTAGGGCCCACCAAAAACAGGGCTCTGGTCAAGAATAGCTTTGTGGTTACAAATCTTTTTTGGTCTCTTTCAAATCTATTCAGAATTCTACCTCAATTTTCAGGCACTGAGAAATTCTATAGCTCTCAAACAGCTCCTACCACACTGCCTGCAACTTTACAAAATAACAGGCTCACCTGACTTACCTGTCAAGATGGCCACTCATTAATCAGACTATGCTCCTAATATCAGAAACTAAAGCCACAGGAGAGGAAGGAATAAAGAAGACTGAGTTTTAATCATGGAGGTCTTTAAGAAAGGGAAAACTTAAAATGGTTTGGTAAGGGGTATTCTGTTCAAGGCAGAAACATGAAGGTAACAGGTTCTTACAGAATATAAATGCTACTTGATGGGAAATATGCTATCCATTACTATAGTCACAGAATTCACCAAGAAAGTAGATTCTAAAGCACATGAATTTGCCTGAAATCGTCTTCAGAGACTTTTAGGTATATTTCATCTTATACTACTTCCTAATGGCAGTGAAGAGCAAGAATGAGGTAGTACGCTTTTAAGGTGACTTAGTTTGAGTTCTTATTTGTACATTTTAGTAATTTATTAAATAAATTTATATACCTCATATTTAATGAATATATTCTATTTTAAATTATTTATATACCTGCTGGCTTAGATGCCTATGGAACACCTAATCTAATTAATAGTAAATTTCTAGTAATTTGTTTGCAATCAATGATATTATGTATGCTAATACATATATAAATCATATAAAACAATTGCAAGTCTGAATCTTGGAATTACATTAATAACTAGTATCTATTACTACTGTACAAGCAATTTAAATATAACATGTTTAATATAAATATACATTGTCTATTTACATTTGCTGAACTTATTAAACAAACCAATGTAGAAATGTCATAGAATTAAACAAAACTTCTGACATGTAAACATTGTGTCACGTTCCTGAAACAGATGTTGATTGATATCTGATAAAAATTAAAAATTGTTTGTTGGAAAGCTGTCCATAAATGAGTTTCATCTTCATCAAAACTAAAAATAAATTGATTCTTCAGCTTTTCTAGTCTGACAATGCAACACAATCAAACCATGAAAGTGAAAAAGTGCTAGTCACTCAGTCATGTCTGACTCTTTGTTACCCCATGGACTGTAGCTCACCAGGCTCCTCTGTCCATGGGATTCTCCAGGCAAGAAAACTGGAGTGGGTTAGCTTTGTCCTTCTCCAGGGAATCTTTCTGATCCAGGGATCAAACCTATGTCTCCTGCCTCGGCAGGTGGATTCTTTACCTGTTGAGCCATCAGGGAAGACCATAGAACTAAAATCAAATATAATAAAGACAGCAGTGAATGGATCCATCTGTATCACTCCTTACATGGCTGATAAAACTGTTTTATTCTTTGAGACACATAAAACAATTTAGCCAATCACATCTAATAATTTTCATGGCTGAAAATCACAAAATTCACTGAGTGACGTTAATTATGCTTGTGGTCAAAACTTTTGATAAAAGTTATTTACAGTGTGCATGGCTGAGCATGCACTATTTATAGATACTTGCCAATTTATTACAACAGGATATATATATCTATTGTAATACATACATAAACATATATACAACATATATTACATATATATACCTCCTTTTAATAACTTTAGGAGGAAAAGTATTTTCCCCAACCTGCAGATAGGGAAACTCATGGCATACAGGTTAAACAACTTCTCTCAAGTTGTACTTTTTTTAGCAACGGTGGTACCAGTATTTGAATCCAGGTAGATTCATAATTCAGACTAACTATTTCACTACACTGACTTCCAACTGTGCATGTATATAAAATTTCACATTTGAATTTAATTGTCTCATTTTCTTAACTGATTATCTCATTTTCTTAACTGAGTTTCTGGCATTTTGGGTTGTAAATGTATCACTCTTAGGAACTAATTCAACACACTGGGCTTCCCTGGTGGCTCAGATGGTAAAGAGCCTGTCTGCAGGCTCGAACCAAGACCCAGGTTCAATCCTTGGGTCGGAAAGATCCCCTGGAGAAGGAAATAGCAACCCACTCCAGTATTTTTGCCTGGAAAATCCCATGGATGGAGAAGCCTGGCAGGTGACAGTTCACAGAGTTGCAAAGAGTCAGACATGACTAACTGACTTTACTTTCTTTTTTTCATTTCTCATATCATTGCTAATAAAACTACCCACCAGCTCTTCTTTCTTTGTGGTGGCTGAAATGTTCTGAATTGCTGTATTTCTTCATTTTAACACTAAAAGGCAATTCAGGTTAACGTTTTAAAAAGTATCAATTTAATACTGAATACTTAGAAATATGGTACACACAGATGCCATAGAAATATAAAATGCGTACAACTAGCAACTATTTTATGAAACTTTTAACATGGATGGTGACATTTTCCAACAAATAAAACTCTACAGACAAAGATACCAGATATATTTGAGGTTTCATTTTAAATACCATTTAGTCATGCAGACAATTAGGAGGTTTTTAAAAAAATAAATATGACAAATATATGGATTTCTGAAGTATAAATTGACATACAAATCTATATATTTTCATATTTTTCATTAAAGCATCTTTAAAGAAGCATTCTAGAACATGAAGTTGAGAGTTCAAATTAGATGACAGGCATGAGGCTTTACAGAATTGAGTAATTCACATACCAGATACCTACATAAAAATAAAGACAAAATTGCAAACATATTTGTTTTATCCTCCAAGTTATCAACTTCATAAAAATTACTTACTGGAATAGATAAGACAAAATTTCCAATTCTGAATGTTAGTAAGGAAACACATAGGAACAATAATGAGTTAATTCTTTCTTCTGAGAAGCAGTGAAGGAAAGTGTAGCATAATTACCCTTTGGGGATTGTCAACGCTTTCCTAGAACTCCAACAGAGTAGGTTCTTTTGTAAAACAGCAAGAACTAAAACTATATCCCCTTACTAATACATAAACCTATGATAAGCTTTCTTTTACAAACTTACAGATGCCTACAACTATGAAACAAATTAGTGAACTGGGCTAAATATCCCTGTACTCCATTTCCCCAAAATGGCAGCTCCAAAGGAAAAAAATATTCATTCCCTTTTTCACCTGAACAGCTCGAATAAAATTTGTATTATGAATTTGAAGAGAAGAAATAATCTTATACATAAGCAAGCTTGATGAAACTTAAGATGAAATAAATACTAACTATCAGAAGAACATATTCCTTAATAAAGTTAAAGCATCAGAATTTAATTGGATTTTATCACTAGTTTAAAAGTTAACATGGGAGGGAGAAGAGGATTTTCTTGAACTAATTTAGACTAGTGGTCCTTAACCTTTACTATGAATCAGAATCACTCTGAGAGCCTTTGGAAAGCAGCACAGCTTGACAATAAGAAATTCAGATTTCACTGTTGTAGGGTGGGGGTCTAGATGATTCTAATATGAAATGAAAGTTTAGAAACAATGATTTGGAAAAATTATTAATGACAGTGAATTTGATTTAAATTAATTATTCAAAATATGAACTTTTCCAACATGACAGGCACTGTCTTAAGTTCTAATATGGAGAACATTTTCTGTAAAAATCATTTGATAATATTAATATATCATTTGAATAGTTATATACTTTTATTAAAATATTATTCAAAGTTTTTATTATGATCTGCTGTCTTAAAATACTGCCTTCTACTTTTCACAACTATCCTCACTTGATATTATAAAAGAAGACATTAAACTCAAACTTCTCAAGATATGTGCAGAGAATGTAATAACAATTTCATTTTTCAAGTCATAGTATATGAGGTATTCTCCATCATATATCTAGAGTAACAAAGCTATAATTTAAAAACTGAAATTAGGTATTGCTTTAAATGAATCAAAAATGAACTACCACAGTTGTCAGTGCTTGGTTTATATTGTCTAAAAAATGACCTATGACAGCCTCAGAGAACCTAGTTAGAGTGGGTCTTTAATGCAGACCATGTTTCTTATGATCTATTTATAAAACATTTAAGAAAAAAGTTACAAGAATATGGTTTTTGAAACATTAGAAATTACCTGAACAGAAATAGTTTTTGAAATGCTACATTATTAGAAATTAGTTACTATTCCAGGATGATAGCTTGAGCTTTAACATTTTAAACTAAAACCAACTATATTAGTATTATAAAATGCATTTTAACTTCTGAAAGAATCATCTGATTTAAATTAATAAATTTGATTTGTACCTACTCTTTAAACAGTTTTCAGTTTTAAATGTGCTAAAACCAGCAGACTAATTTGCTAATCCTATACTAGGCTAATTATCATTTTTTCTAGCTGGACAGCAGGCCAAAAATGACGAAATTTTGGTTAAATTATAATATATGCGATGAAGCCTGGCATGTTGCAGTCCATGGGGTCTCAAAGAGTTTGACATGACTGAGCTACTGAATACTAACAACAAATATTATATGCATGTAGAGAAAAAATGCACTAGCAATTTATTTTCCATACTTGATGGAATTTAAACAGTGTTAAACATTTTAGGAAAGCTCAGTAGTCAAAATAAATATTTAATAAAAACATACACTAAATAACAAGATATCAAGAACTTATGTTTAAAAATAAACTTTGTCACATTGTTTTGCCTTCAGTTTAACAGAAGTCAATTTAGGTATCTAATTAAGGTGTGTTTTGGAAACAAAATTAAAATTCAAGTAACCCTAGAAAGATGACACTGACATGAAAGAGAATGTTACTCTATTTTTAACTCAAAAGTTTAATGAAGTTATACTTACTGGGATTTCTCAGTATGACTATGACCCTAAGAAGCAGGAATAGTCTGGGAAATGAAAGCCAGAGTCAATGATTATGTGGTGACTATGCAGTTCATGCTGTGAAACTCAGTACACAAAAGAAATGGAAGTCCAGTATAAATGAGCACCATCAGAAATGTGTGTATGTACACTTATTTAAAACTTTATCTGATTAAAAACTGCCATATAGATAGGGGAGTTAAGGGCAAGCACAGTTATGAAAATACTAACACATTCTAAAGCTAACATGTCATATGACTTACTTTAAAATGTTTCATCTGGCTTTCCTCCTAAAAATCAAAAAAGAATACAAAGTAAAGTCAGCCAGTATTCTTTTGTAGTGCAAAGTCCCTTGGTTAAGCAGAAGGCTACAAAGGAAAAAAGTATGTGTTCAATAGTGTTTTCAACTCACAGTCAGACTCCAAGAGTTAAAGGAAAATGTAGTGAGCTAATCAATGTGAATTCACAGAATAAACCAGCACATGTTGGATTTGCCACCATGGGACTATCATTCAGACCTCAGATTATTTTCAGTTGAGAGTAGTCAGTATTAATCTGCTGAAAGAATCTTCCTTCTATAAGAAAAGGTACAGATTTGCCACCTGTGATTACTATTTCTGCTACAGTCCCCAAAACTCAAAAAAACCACTGTCAAATATAAAACATACCCTGGGGTAATGAAAGGGTCTTTAACGAAAATCTTATTTTGATACTAAGCAGAGGCAGCTCATGAGAGACTCTTATTATGCTCATTATTTTTCAAAGCTCTCAGTATAAGTAATCACATGATACAGACTGAAGTTCTTTGAAACCCTGTCACATGATAAAAAGTAATGCTATTCACCATTTAAAATACGTTCAATCTCTTCTAGTCTTTTTAAAGCAGCAACTCTTTTCTTCTCAATTTCTTTGATTTCTTTTGTTGTTTTGTGGGGAATTTCTTTGTCTGTATTTTTTCCTAATTGTTTGCTGGCTTTAGATTGACTTTTATTATCATTTGTTTTTATCTGTGTAGGTCTGGGCTCGCTTTTGATTTCTTTTACATTTTCAGTTGGAATTTTATCTCCTTCTACACCTGAAGTCTTACCAGCTGGGAATATAGGTTGTTCTACAAAACTAGATGAAGAAATTTTATCCCTGACTATATTCAAGTGGCGTTGAATATATTCTTCATGTGGTGCTAATGCCAATGTTTCAACCAGGCATCTCTCAGCTTTTAATAAGTCCTTCTCTTCAAAGTAAACCACACAGAGATTGTGTTTCCCTTGGACATTGCTTGGATCCATCTCCAAAATCTTTTCAAAACATTTTTTTGCTCCACGTATATCTTTCTTTTGATTCATCAGGATGTCTCCCTTTAAAATGAGACCCTTGATATGATCAGGGTAGTATCTGAGTAATTCTTCCAAGACTGGCAAAGCCATTAACTCCTTTGCAGTCTGAGAATACAGGAGAGCCAGATTAAACAAAGCACTTCTGAAGTCGGCTTGTAATTTTATGGCTTTCTTCATCCACATCTCTGCTTCAGAGTCTTTTTTATCATCCATGGCAAGCATTCCCAAGTTGAAATAACCATTAGCATCTTGGGGCTCTTCATTTATATAGCTTAAAAGTCGTTTTCTAGCTTCAGGTCTGAGTCTAACTTCGCCTAAGAATTTTTTTAAAAAGAAAAAATAAATTGCATCGTTAGCAAATGAGTAAGTCTGAGGAAAAAAATGGAGGTGCAAATATTTATCCAGATTATAAAAACATAGACATCAAAACAGGTGTAGGACAGGGAAGTCTGGCGTGCAGCAGTCCATGGGGTCACAAAGGATCAAACGCAACTGAGTGACTGAACTGAGCATCAAAACAACTAATTGATGTACCTAAATTAAAATGCAGAAAGCAAAACCCTCAAAGTTTTCATAAGAAAGACAGTGTGTTTGATGCACTGGGTTGATAGCTCATTTCCTTTCCTTTAAAGAAGTAAGAGTTCCTCAAAAATTAAAAAAGGGTGAAATATTTCCTGATAGTTTAGATGCTAACTGAGAGTTAAGGAAGAATAGAGAATTAAGAGGAAAGATGCATGGAATTTAAAAATAGAGACATATATTCAATCATGGTTCTGTTAATATTATGACTTAACTCACTAAAAAAATTACTTGTCTGGGCTAACCTATTGAATCTTCTAAGAATTACATGAGATATATAAAAAATGCTCAGCAAATAGTAACTATATTGGATAAACAAAATGTTTCACTCTTACTAAATTAGATATATTTTATATGTTAAAATTTTTTAGGAGATTTCAAATATAAAAATAATACCATTGTATCTAAAGCCTATAAATATAAATTAAAATTCAGGAAGTAAACATTTATTGAGATGATTTTTACTGCAAATAAATACCAAAAAAATTTCAACTTCTACAACTACACACCCCACGGTATAATCTTGTGTTAAATTATAGGCACTTTTCATGATTACTAAGGTTAGCTAACTTAACAAAAACATTAGCTTTCTAAATTAAGCTTTTATGAATGCCAGGCATAAAGATCTTTATTCTTTTATTTGATAACATGATGATTAAGGAAAATCTGAAATAAATCAGTAGGCTTAAGTTCTTGTCTTGGACTAGTTACTAACCTAGCCATATGAAGTAAGGATAGTTATTACATCTATTTGGTCCTCACTCTCTAATCTATAACATAGATGACTGGTAGAAATAAACTCAAAGACTCCCTTTAATTATAAAATATGATTCTTACATTTTTTGCAGAAGTTTTATGAAAGTATCCAAGAATTAATATAAAGATTTTTCCAAACATAAAAATTAAGAAAACCGTAATTTACATATACTGCCTTCAGGAGCAGAACTAAAATTCTTATATATCAAACATCCTAGTTTATTGTGATGAATAATTTGGTTTTGCTAATTTACAGAAAATACAGGAAACTATAATAACATCTCAGAAAACAGGAACACTGGATACAACATGATATTGAAAATATCTGGACTTACAAATCAAGGGAAAATAGAATACTAGTTTGTTTAAAACATATAATGTTCTTGACACCCTAGAAATAATTACTTAAAACTTTTTTTTACAAATTTAGATTATTTGAATAGTATGATATTTATGCATAAGAAATATACTTCCAGGTATAAAATGACAAAATAGATGAATAAAGTATTGCTTAATAGACTGTCTGAGAAGTCATTTTTAGCATATACCAGAGGAATTATCGATACAGATGCGAGGGTGTATTACTTGAAAGGTTTACGTCAAGTATTTAAAATATTCTTCTAATAAATATTTATGCAGTTTTGGTAAAAATCATCCATTCATAAAATGTTTGCTGGGGTAACATAATATACAACTTATTATATTTCAAACTATGTTTAAATATAGAGAAACTCTGAGAAAACATACCTGATTCTTGCATCAATATAGCAGAATTGAATAATGCTAGTTTATGCTTTGGATTTAATTCTAAAGCATGATTAAAGTTTTTCAGCGCATCATTTGGTTCCTTAAGTTCAATATGAACAATCGCCAAGTTGTACCAAAGATCTGCATTATTTCTGTCCAGCTCTAGGGCTTTAAGATATGCTTCTTTCGCTTTGCCAGGTTTATTCATTTTTAGAAGCAATTCTCCTCTGTAGAAAAACACAAGCTTTACTTATACTATCATTTCAGTCTGTAGGTACTATTTTCACAAGTTTTAAGCTTTTCCACATATTCCTAAGTGGAATATAAACCTGAGTTTAACTTAGGTTCTTAAACTTTTTTTCAAAAATAACTATCTGAAACTGTTGTTAAACCTAAACACATTAATTTCGCACATTTGGTTTGATATGTTTTCAAATATTATTAAAGAAGGAAAAAACATGCCTGACTCCAGAGGGTAAGATGTCGGGAAGTATCCAAGAAAGGGGAACAGAAAATATATCCTTTGAATATATCCTGAAAAACAGCAGGCTAGTCTGCATCAGAAAAATGATAGCAACTAGAGTGGAGATCAATTTGTCAGAAGATGAGTAGCATTTAGAGAAGGAAAATAAATATAGTAGTGATGGGGAAATTCCAGTATTCAAATCTTTGTTAGCAATGTCTAACTATACAAAAAGCAGAACATTTGAAATTGTTTACCCCTTATAATTATTTAGGTTTCTTCAATGAACTCTTAAAAGAAAGGAAATAAAAAGCTGATCTGGCAGGATGGAAGGGCAATACTGCCACCTGTAGATACTTTTGAGAAACACATATGGAACAGATGATCAGTCTGAAAATCATTCTAATATGGTCATATTTTCTGTTACAGAACTTAAAAAGTCATTTATACATATGTGCAAATCAATTTAAGTACTGATATAAGAGTCAATTTTATTTTACTACTATTCTTTCCTAAAGTATTAGCATAGGCATGAAGTTAAACGAACTATTAATATTTACACTTACTAGAATAAGTGTCCAAAATGTGCTTTTTTTTTTAACACATTAGAACTCTTTTTTTTTTATTGGTTTTGCCATACAATCACATGATATTAAAATAAATGCAGAGATTATTAAGCAATTCTTCGTAAGTTAACTTAAGACATGTTTTATTTATTGATACAACCCCAGTAAACTCAGTGAATTTCAGCAAGTACTAGATAATGAAGATAAGGAAAACAATTTTTTCTCAAGTATAACACAAATGATAACATTTACATGAGAAAATATCTAAGGTTCTGACACTTATTGCCCATTTTTTTTTTTTTTTTTTACTGGCAACTGAAGTTTCTTTGTAGTAAAAGCATAAATAACTAGTCAGTTCTCTTGATAGTTGAATATAATTATTTCTTAATTATTTTATATATGATTCTGTAATTGTACAATGATTTCTTAACCTATAATAATTAAGAAATAATAACTTTTTGCAAAAGTAACAATTATTTTGTTACAATTAAGAAGCAATTATAAAAGGTAAATTTTGGCTGTTTTAGGTAAAAACGAATTTGGTGTTGAGAAGTAAAAGAAACCAAAGAGCTTTTCCTACCCTTCCTTTTATATAAATAAACCTAAGTTTGCTGTTTTAAGTTATGGATTCTCTTGTCAATTTAAAATCAATTAAATTTGTTAGTCTAAAACAAGCTATGTTTCTATGCTTTTCGTTGTCAACTAAGATTTACTAGAAGAAAAAAAAAGCCAAATTAATGAAGATAGCCTAAATGTACATGCAGATGAAGCGTCCATCTTTTATAGTGAAAGCCTAAAGCGAACTACAATACCTGCTAATGTAAGCCTGCTTGAAGTCTGGCCTCATGCTTATCGCTTGTCGGTACAGCTGATCTGCCTCTTCCAATCGGGATTCATTTGCTCGGATCAGGTTGGCCAGATTAATATAAACATTTAAATGGTTAGGTGCAATTCTGGTTGCGTATTTCTTACCAGGGATAATCTGTTAATAAAAAAACAAACATTTTTATAAGTTGATATTTCAGTAGCAAATAAAATCTGAAGTAAGAAGTCCGAGAGTTTTATTTAAAATTTACACAGAGCATAAAAAGATACACTGCTATATTAAAATAAGACATAAAAATATGAAATAATCAGCAGTATTCACAAAATATAAGTAAAATAATGCTCTGAACCAATGAAGGATGTATTTTTTCATTCATGCTGTCTCAGTAGATTATCATTAGATTTTTATATATGTGTTATTTTATGAAGTCACATAAATCAGAACTTCCACAGGCTAAAGCCCCTTAGTATGCTTGAGTCAGGCCAGGAATAGAACTTAGGTCTTTTTCCTCAATCTAGTATATTTGTTATGCTATGTCAACTTTCAAGTTGTCAGCAAAATGTTTCCTGGTTGTGACAGTGGGGTAGTTAACTTTACTTCAGAGCTTTACTAATTCTTCACTTGTTTGCTAGAGTTAAGACATAAAATTATCTAATTAACTTAAAAAGTTATTACGTATCACATATTAATATATGTGAACCCAAATTCTCAATGAATATAATGAATTATACCTGATGAAAATCTGCTGAACACAATTTAACTTTAGAATCTTAGGACTGAAAGAATTCTTAATTTATCATGTGGTCTAAGTGTTTTTAAAACATTTATCAAACTATCAACTCATTTCAATACTGCTACAGTATTGATATAAACTACTATTGAGAAAATAATAGCCCAATGTAAATTGTCTTTTCTGATTACACACAGCTGATAAAGGGCAACGTCAAGTTTTCTGTGTCTTGTGATAGCCAAGAAATCTTGTAATTGTGACATTATAGCAACTGACAGGCACAGATATACATCTACTCATTTTATCACTTTGCTTTGTTCATCTATTTTTTGATAGAAGTTAATGTTTAGTACTTAATGTACATAAATAAAATTCTTTTCATTTAAAGTCACTTAAAGTCATAGAAAACTTATAATAAAAATATCTAAAACTAATAATTTCATAGATTTAGTTTTCATAGACTATGAACTTTTTTAATTAAGTGAGCTAGATAAGTAAATGCAATCTTTTATAACATAGTAATAGATGGTTCACTGGACAACCTAATTTTAATAAAAATTAAAGAAAAGATAAAGATTTTTCATCTAGATAATTCTATTCAATACAAATATCCAGCAGACATGACACAGTAGGCATAATTTTTGACAACTTACTTGAGGCATCAGTGACTTAGCTGTCATGTAAGATTCTTCAGCTTCTTTGGTTCTATTTAAATTTTTGTAAGTTCTTCCTACATTCATGTGGGCACCAATATCATCTAAAATAAAAAAAATCATTTGTTGGCAGATACACTAACTAATGTCCACTGTAAACTACTAAGAAGACATGTTTCGAGCAACAAACAACTAGGCAAAAAATGCAAAAGCAGGCAATAGGTCCTGCTTTCTCCTTAAAGCTCTTTTAACATAACTTACTATAACTTATGAGCAAGGCTACACTAGAAGACTAATAAATAAAGTACTGGAAGAACAGAAAATACACATATGACATGAAAAAAAAAAACTATCTGAATGGTTCCTGGAAGGGTTAAGAGACGAGACAGGAGAAATAAAAGTAATGAAAGAATTTACATTTTTTTTTTCCTTCACTATATTTTACTGTCCTATACTAACGCTTACTTCTATTTCCTTAATCACATGACTTTGGATTTCACTCAGAAAGTATGGCTCAACTCTAAAAGTGAAAAGGATCACCATGATTCCCAAAATAATCTCAAGTATTATAAATTGCAAATATGTATCCATGGTGGGAAAGGGGCAAAGAGACTGTGAAAAACTTTGAAACTTTTAAAAAATTTTTGTGAATATGGTTGGAGTGTAAGTTATCAGGATTCTACAGTACTATTGAAGATGCAGCAGCCCAGCTCCCTTAAATGATGATATATTACCATATAATTTAATTAAGACTTTTAAAAAGGTTGTGTTAATATCAGAATGTCAGGAACTTTCGTCTCATTTTGTGATACAGAAAACTGAGCTCTCAGCAAATTTGTTCAGAGACAGAAAAATATGCAATTTAAATTACAAAGATATGAGGGTTAACTGCACATTAGTTTTAAGATATATTTTCCAGTAAATATTTCAAAGGTTTGGAATAAAGATAGAAAGAAGGGAGATCTTAATTTAGACAAATTTTACTCAACACGAATCTCTAACAGACATGACAAGGTTTCAAATTATGATTACTACTTGCCTGTGACACCGATGATGATTTTGCAATTGTGGAATAGTTCTCTGCCTGCAACTCCCAGGACACATAGGGGCCAAGCATATATATCTTAGGCATTCCCCTAGGAGGAGAGTAACAGTCCTAAGATCTTGCTAGATTACGTTTCAGGTTGGCAGTTGTGTGCACTGCACAAAAGCTGTTAGATGCCACACAGCTTCAGTTAGAGAACTAAGGGACAAGATTAGGGGAAAAATCTTGTTGGCTTTTTTGTTTTTAGATACATTACTGAATCTCATGGGGTTTCAGGAGGGGGTCAAGTCAAAAAAAAAAAAAAAAGATAACAAAATGCTTCCCCAAACTGGCTGCATTCAGAATACTTGTGTAGCTTTGAAAAATGCAGGTATCTTATCCCACTCAGTTCTATCAAACCAGAATCTTCACAAACAGGACTGAAAAAATGTTTTTTAAAAGTTTCAGAGGCAATTCTGATGTAGAGTGAAGGCTGAAATACACTGTATTACCAAGAGCATATAGAGTTTTGCTCTTAAAAAGCTATTTTTTAAAAATTTACTTTTATTGAAGTATAGTAGAATTACAACGTCGTGTTAATTACTGTTGTACAGCAAAGTGACTCAGTTACACACATATAAGCATTCTTTTTCATATTCTTTTCCATTATGGTTTATCACAGAACACTGAATATAGTTTCTTATGCTATGCAGTAAGATCTGGTTTATCCAAGCTCACATAAATCTATTCCAATTACTCTAGAGATCAGAAAGTTACCCAGAAAAAACTAAAGAGTGTACAGAACCTGAAAAAATTAATAATACAGTGAAAATTTAATCTAACAAAGAATAACCTGAAAGTTTAAGTAAATAAAAGTGCAACTAGGTCAGCAAAGTATTTAATATAATTACTGAAAGGAGCCTCAATTAATGTTAGAAAAGAAAGAGGTTATCCATTAGGATGAAAGACAAGGCAAATTACTACACACTGGTCAGGTTCTTAGAATTATGGCAAGGAGATATCGATGAAGACTAAGACAGTAAGGCATCCTTACTTTCTCAAAGCTTTTAGCATCAAAAGAACTACATAACACATCTAAAAGGAAAAAAAATGAGAAAACACAATTTTTAAAGCAATTTTCTTTATAAGTTACAAAGTTTTACGATTCCAGGAGGAAACAGCATTACTGTTAATGTAAATTTAAATTTGGGGAAAAAAAAAAAGGTAAGCAAGCAGGCAAAATATAAAAATCAGTTACATTTGAATGACTAAGAAGCTGCAGAGCTTCACAGAACGACCTTGCTGTAGTGAGTGCACTATCCAAACCAGTAGCAGCACGAATCTAGCAGTCTGCCCTTGATGCGACGTGAAGGAGGACTGGCAAATACCAGGCAACTTTGAGCTTAGCAATTCTTCAGCCATCAACAGTAGAGTTACATATTCTCACACTGATAGCCTAGGCATCTGTGTTTCTTTCCCATTATTTCCTATGCACAAATTTGTCAATTTATTTGAAAAGATAAATTATAAACATCTGGAAACTTCTGAAAATGTAAAAAATCATTCCTTTCTTGACGGCATCAAATTTGAACTATAGGCCCATGACTGTTTTCTGATATAAACAGTCTCAAAAATTTGCTGGAGTCAGATAAAAATGAAATTACTGATTTTAAGGCAAAAATAAGCCATAGGGGAAATGTGTTTCCTGAGAAAAATCTACCCTCATAACGTGTTTATAGAAACTTTAATTCTATTTACAAAAATTTTAACTTGAGTTGATTTTTTTTAAAAACACAACCATCAAAGCAAACAAAAACCCATAATCAATTGTCTGTCTAACATGCCTGTAACCTAGTCAAAGACCACTTTGTAATTCAATGTCTTCTTTTTTTGTTGTTTTAAGCTACTTTAAATGTTAAGAATCTCTACTCTGTGATCCTATACTACTCTAGTGTTTTAAATACTACCTACGTGCTTGTTACTTCAGATCTTTATATTTAGTCCTGACCATTCCCCGTATCTCCAAACTTACAGATCTGTCTCTATTTGTACATCTAAAAGGGACAAAAAGACTTGATTTCCTCCTCTCCATGTTGCTTCACCTGTCAAATCTATCTATGAAGAACGTAGCTGAAAAATACAGAATGAGCCAGAAGTCTCTGAATGCCAAATTCAATGTTTCTAAGATTATGTACTTTTTCATAATAAATTGTAATAACATGATTTGCCTATTTTTCTAGCTCATTGCTTATTATTAATAAAAACAGCAACTTTGAGAGAATGGTAGGTAAGTCATACTAAAGGAGATAAGTTTAGTAAGTATCTCAAAAATAGCCAAAAGTAACAACTGACAATGAGAGGAAAAATGATTTTAAACTAAACATCCATAATTACATCCACTGGTAAAGAACTCGCCAATCAATGCAGAAGACACCAAAGGCGTGGGTTTGATGCCTGGGCTGGGAAGATCTCCTGGAGGAAAACAACATGGCAACCCACTCCAGTATTCTTGCCCGGAGAATTCCAGGGACAGAGGAGCCTGGTGGGCTACAATCCATGGGTTCACAAAGAGCTGGATATGAATGAAGCTACTTAGCACTAGCATGCAGCTCCAAACATAATTTCATTCAATCTCAACAATACAATAGATAGAAATTAGTGTGCAATTTAGGATAAGTCTGAAGGGGACTACCATCTCCTAAGTCTTGAAGTCCGCAGTGCATGCCTGACAAGGATGACTTTGCTTCTCTAAAAACTCCCAGAATGAACCTAAAAGGCTTTAGAAAGCAATTAATTAAAACTGCCAGAGTTAGTGACCACTGACTGTGTATAAAACTGTGTAGATGATGCAGTAGGTATGAAGATGAGTCAGATGTTCATGCTACCCCTGGGAAGCCCCTCAGTTTAAATATAACATACATATTTTAAAGAAACATTTAAATAACAGATGTCACAGGAAAGATATGAAAGTTGTAAGGAGTCTTGAAGATGAGAAACATTTGCTCTTAACTGGAAAGACAGAAGGCTTTTTCCTCTAGTAAGAAGAAAAGCCATGTGAGACGGGTTGCAAGAGATAGTAGGTGGATTGGAAGGAAAGGAGAAGGGAGGAATTCTGGGTTCAAAGAACATGAACAAATGCAAAGGGGTGGGGAAGTATACCACACATGCCCTGTATTTCAAGAAAAAACTAAACTGTAGAAGAGCCAAGGGAGACAAAATTGGAAAGACAGCCAGACCATCAGTTATATATTTCTACAACATTCTCTAACTAGAATACAGCTTTGCCTTGCAGAAACTGGTAGGTTTTCCAAGGGATGACTGTGATCTTTTTATCTTTTGCAACACTGGGCCTGGAGTTAGGTGTCCCCCTAGATCCATACCACCTGCAGACCACTGCCACTCCTTAAAACCACTCCTTTCTGAATTTCAGGTCATTAAACTCTGTTATCCACTATCCCTCCTTACTGTAGTGACCAACTGCAAGTTTCTGGTTCCTTGTTATTCTCGCCTTCTCTTCAACATCACACAGTTGTAAGATATATCTTCTAATACTTGCTTTGATATCCTTTCTTCCAATGATTGTCACCCCCATTCGATTTAACTAGTCAGTCCAATGGTCACAGTCTTGTCCAGCAGAAATACAGGAGGCCATGCACAGCACTCCCCACTCCACTAAGTATATTGAGAAATGTGTGTGTGTACAAGTATTTTTTGGTTATGAGTACTCAATACAAGTAATGAGTATATTTGGTAGGTGGGGGCCACATTTGGTACATACCCTGGAATAGACAGTTCTGCATACTTGAAATGCCAACAGCATTTCTACTGCAAAAAAGCAATGCTCCAGCTAGAAACCAACAATTTCAGATATATAAATCACTGATCTGATCATCTTTTTCTCATGTTTCACCCTCTCTCACATCTCCTTCATAACCAGCTTAGACGCTGTCTCAATATTCCCTTAACCCTTTGTTTAGTAATACACATCTAACAAAATCCTAATCCTGTTTAACCAAATTCTCTGTGCCTGTTTTACCTGTGGAAAAAAACATAACAACATCAACTGGTTTAATTTTAATTAAGTACTGCTAACCTCAAGAAGGGTGTTACAGCTGCTTGGCAATCACACTGAATTTTCCTAGTCTATACATTTTCCTAGTTCTTCGTTTCTCAACACGTGATTCATGGGCTAAGTATCACCTAGGAACTTATTAACAATGCAGAACTTCAGGCCCTACTCTAAATCTCTATACACCGGAACATGCACCATTAGACCTCCAGGGCCATGTCCTAGATGACTACTTCAGACTCTCTCCTGGTCTTAGATCTCCGGAACTTCCTCTCCCTTCCCCACACTCTACTGTTGATTCTGCTTTCTACGTCACTGAGAAAACAAGCAAAGAATAACTTCTACAAGTTATTTGTCTATTATTCACCTGCCTATCTATATCCATGTTTCTACACTCTGCTTTCCCTGTTACTATCTGGTAACTACCAGTTCAGCTGACTGAAATCCTCATCCCGAGTACCAGATCCTAATTATCTATTCTCATCTATTTAAGAACACTGATCCTTTACTCCGTTCCCCAACCTTGAATTACTACTTTGCCCAGCTTCAATGCACTAGTCACATACATGCCTTGTTTCTTTCAGCCTTAAAACCAAAACAAACAAACAAAAAAAACAAAACAAAACCCAAAAAACCCAAGCAACCTACTACCCTCGCTTGACCCCATACTCAGGAAAAAACATTTATCAGTTTTTAATATCAACTGTCACCAGTTCTTCTTCTACTCTCCTATTAGGCTTTTGTATCTATCACTCCACCAAAATTGCTCATCAGTGCCATCCAACATATCTATTTAAAAACATTCCTAAATGTCTGATATAAATAGATCTAACATATAATCCAATTCAAAAAATAAGCCAGCACCAAACATTATAGTATTCAAGTCAGTTGGAATAAAGCTTGAAAATAAACTCCACCTACTTTCTACAAATATAATTAAAATTTCAAAAAGAAAACAAACTAGTAACGATAGCTTTATTAATCAATAATGCTTACCTGGCTGGACATGTGTAGCCTGTAAGAAGTATTTCAAAGCCCTCTCAAAGTTTTTTTCGTTTTCCAGAGCATGACCCACATTATTCCATAATTTGGCATTATTTTTATTTACCTTAAATACAGAAGTAACGATAGAAATTAAATTTTAAAAAATGAGTCTAATTGATACAGATTTTGTTTGGTATACTATTAGGAAAGGAGTCCTCCACAGAAATGCCTATGAATGACTGAAGGTAGTTCAAAGGTACAAACTTCTGAGTTATAAGTAACGTCTAAGGATGCAAATATATAGAATGGGGAATATAGTTAACAATACTATATTGCATGTTTGAAAGTTGATAAAGTAGATTTTAAAAGTTCTCATCACAAGAAAAAAAAAGTAAATAAAGTGATGGATGTTAGTTCTGGTAATTGTTATATATATATATATATATATATATATATATATATATATATAAAATAATTATATCATACACTTTAAAGTTAAGATGAAGTTATATGTCAATTATATCCCCCCAAAATGGAAAAAAGTCATTCAGATTTCTTTCAGAAAAAAAAAGTGTATGTACGTGTGTGTATGTATATATGTAACTCCAATTAACACAGATAACTGTCTGATATATTATTAGGAATAGAGTGTTCCATGGGGATGAAGAAGGGGTCAAAAAGAAAACTGCTTCACGAAATTTAACCTCTCCTCCACTTCAACATCAACATGCTAAAACTTTAGTTCTTCTTTTTTATATATTAAAATTTTACTTCATCAAAGCATAGAGTTGTTTGAAAATTCCTGCTCTATTATTTATAGTCTTTTGGGAAAGAAGGAATTTGCATGAGAGAATATGTTTAAACACTGCACTGATGACTTATTTTGAGGCCTGACATAAAGCTATTTATGTAGTCTATTAGAGTAATGGGAACTGCGCAGAGTACAGAAACAGCCAAAAAGGAAGTTAAGAGTTTAAAGATTTGGAGAAAAGGAGCAGCTGAAAAAAAATTTTTGCTTATAACTTTTATAGAAAACAAATCACATGATTTTTAAAAAGAACTTTTCTCATTTATATTGTCCATTCCATAGAGATGCAACATCACTCCTTTCTGCCAGTTCCTATCTTTCCTATAGTTTTATAACCATTGGTTATCTTCAATATGATAGGGCCCCATTTTCTGCCATGTATTTTATTTCACTGAATCTAAGATGTCATCAGTTATAAGGCTCATCGTTATCTTATATTTCATTAAGAAACAAAAAAGGTCATTAATTAATTGTAAGATGCCTTTCACTATAAGATTTATTCTGATTTCAGACATGTTAAAAGGTTAAAAAAAAAGTACACCTTAAGAACAAATGAAACAAAGTATTCACATTTAAACATTTTATCATTTCAGCATTTAACAACTGCATTGTGTTTGGGGAATTACTCATATATACTCCAGACATACAACTAAGTACTATTCAGAGCACTGGTTATGGTATAGATTATACAAAGAACAAATCATTTCTATTAATTTTTTGGTGAAGTATTTAACATTGAGATTGTCATGTTAAAAGTAAAGTTAGACACCACAGTAGAGATGGCAATAAGAAATAATTGGTGATATATTTTGAATAAAATTTTACCTTCAAGGCTGACATAAACAGCGTATATTCAGACTCCCAATCCCAATTCCTGTGGAGTGTTTTTAAGGCATGAGTGAATATCACCAAAGATAGACAAACCCAGGATAACTTTTTAAATACACTGTTAAAGGAAGAAAAAGCAGAACAAAAAAACATTGTCTTCATCACCAAGACAGAGGTAAAAAATATGTTAAATATCTCTTAATGTTGTATTTGAATTTATTCTAAAAGACTAGGGACTGTTCTAATAATCATTCACCTTGAGAGAGAATAATATCGAAAAAATTAGATATTATAAACACTACTGTATAAAGTTCAATGTAAACGAAATGATAAACCAAATTTTTATTTGTGACTTCTTAAGAGTTCTTTTGTATCATTACCTATAACCTGAATACTCAGTGGTGTTTATAAAGGGTCAATCTTATCCCTGGCTATATTTAAAAACATTACCGTTTACAGTATATACCACAGGTTATCATGATATTCTTTGAACAATCTTACTTTCATCTATTCTTTTTGCGCTTGTGCTGGGTCTCCGCTGCTGCACACAGCTTTCTTTAGTTGCGCTGTGCAGGCTTCTCATTGCGGTGGCTATTCTTGCTGCAGAGCATGGACTCTAGGGCACGTGGGCTCAAAAGTCGCCGTGCACAGGCTTAGCTGCCCTATGCATGTGGGATCTGAGTTCTTGAATGAGGGACTGAAATGTGTCCCCTGCGATGGCTGAGGGATTCTTAACCAGCCGACCACCAGGGAAGTCCCAGAATTTTACATTTTAAAAAGCTAGAATTATTCATTAAAAGTCATAGTAAAATTAACCCTTTATAAAATAAACGCAAATTACTTACATAGCTTTAATCACTTGGGACACAACTTGTCACTTACAAAACGATTGTTATACTTCGATAATCAGTATGATCTTATTTGGTATTAGTAGTATTAATGTTCTTTGAGCTTTTGCTTTTTGCCTCAGTTACAGAGTTCAGTTTCTTTCACTTTGGTAGATCCACTTAACCAGGAGAAGAGTGAATGGATCAGAAGGAACATGGACATGAGAGATAGTCAGATATAATTTAAATCAAGACTCTGCTGTTTACTAGCTGTGTGGTCTTGTGTAATTCAGGTAACTTATATGAGATTCAATTTTCAAGTGTGCAAAATGAAGTTAAGGATGTCTAGATTAAACAAGAAAACAAATCTACATAGAGTATTACAGAGCTGGCACATGGGAGGCACTACAAGACTGGTAGTGATTATAACTGGACACATGGGTAGAAGCTACGAGAAAGTTTAGAGTGAAAATTGTAGTCATGGATGAGATCGTCAGGGAGAACATGAAATGTGAGAAAAACAGCTATTTGTAAAACTCTGAGAAATAAAAACATTTAAAGAGCTGGTACAACAGGAAAACCTGAAAAGAGGTTGGGCAGAAACGAGCACAGGTGGCAGAGTCAGGACAGAGGCCCTTTACAGACGCCAGGGAGATACACGGTAAACCAAGCACTGACAGATTTAGCCACAAGAGTCGATGTGTCACACGACAGTAAAGTGATGAAGACAGAGGCAATTCCATGGGTTGAAAGGTGACGGAAAAGTAGGAAAAAAGAAACAGTGACTATTTTTTGCATATACAGTCAGTGATTATTCTGTTCCTTAACAGTGAGTTTAAGGCAACTAGAACATGGTGGTTTCTATGAAGCAAGAAATTACATATTGCTTTCTATATGCATTTTACATGTGTTAATCCAATATGACTCATTTAAGTAAGAAGACTGTATCTTAGTTCATTACATATGAAAGCAGCAATGATCATTTGAAACTTTAGTCTCAATAATGTTCCTTGTAGCATCTGCGTCTGAATCAAAGTCTCTTATGTGTTAGACTGTAAAATAAAATTATATAAGTATGAGGAAAAACATAGATAAGGCAGGAGTTAAGGAGCTAAGGAGGAGACTATCAATGCGAAAAACAAAAAGGTATAAAAAGATGACATAAAAATAGAATAAACATTTTAAAAACTTAAATGCATCATACTAAATTCTACAGTTAGTAAGCATTAAATGCACTAACATTTTAATTCACCTTTTGTTTGATATTTTCTGCCATCCATGGGCTACCAAAATACAGAAGCCCATGCTAGGAACATATAATACTCGCTCAGCAACAACAAATCCAACTGGGAAAAAAAGATTTGATGCAGGAATAAATGGTAATGCCATTAAACAAAGCGCCTACAAAGAGAAAAAAGATAACTTATTAAATTAAAAAATATATACATATCAATAGTCAAATCCAAATATTTTATCATTTAATCTGAATATTGTACTGGTGGATCAATTTTAATAACATTATAAAGGATACTGATTTAAACATAAAGGACACTTAAGGATGGTAACAATAAATGTGAGGATGTATGTCAGCAAGGTGAGATGAAGTCTTCCTAAATATTAGAGCTTACACCTCAGCCTCATCAAATAAAAAATATTTTTTTAAAATATATCTTAAAAAACTAGTAATTTTTATATATCTAACTAATGTGTGCAGAGTCAGACATAACTGAGTGATTAACATTTTATGTAACTTATGTGCACGTGGTAAAAATAAACTGACAGGAAAAGATATTAGTACTACTACTATGTGTGAGGAATACTGGAAATTGATAAGCTACGTTTCAGACAAGACAGCAGACTACTTCTATACGTTACTTCAGCGTTACTCTGCATAGTATTCTGATGGGACATATACATTTAACAGACTTAGTATATGTATAAAAATAAAACGGGCCCCTTTAAATCAACAGTCATTTATTCCATAAGAATTTCTAAATTTCCAACACTGTGCACTGTGTTAGAAATAAACATCACAAAATGCTTAGACGTTTTTGCCATTTTGAAAATGGGATGGCATATGGTTTCCAGATTACAGTTATTACAAAAGACAAAATAACTAGCACACAAATAACTTATGGAAAGAAATAAGCTGGTTGTCAGTAGGATATCTGTTTCTCTGGATATCTGCTTCCATACTGTTACTCTGATTTGTTTTATAGTACCTTGTGGAATAAATACATTATTTTTTCAATTTTAGAAGTCTGAGAATCCTCTAACAGTTTGAGAGGAAGCAATGCTTTTTATTATACTTTACTATTGACAATCGATGTAAATAGTGAAAAAGAACACTTTCTCCATGAATCACAAATTAATAATTTGTAATGATCCAACATGAAATCTGAAGAAAAGCATTACCATCAAACTGCTCATTATAATATCAATTTATAAGTCTGAAATTTAATTGCTTTCTTTTTAGTTAAAAAGGTAAAACATTAAGAGTGCATAATTCACTTTCCACTTCCAGAAATGTTTGACGAAACCAACCAGGTAGCTGTGAAACAGAGGTATTTTTTCCTAAATATGTGATCCTTTTAAAAAAAATTCCCTGTTGATTCATGGATGCCCTAAGACAATTTCATTTCAAAGAATAAAAAGTGTTAAATTCATCTAAAGAGGCATGACGGATTGATGAATAAGCTACACAAAAAAAGAAAAGCCATCTCTCTCAAAAAAAAAAAAAAAAACTATTGATTCTTCAATAAGAAATGTCTCAATAATTAACTTACTTAGATGTTATAATACCTTGTTAATGTATGCCAACCAAGTTAACTATAATGCAATACCTTCTCAGAGAGTGGAAAGAGTGAAGAGTTTTGGAGGCAAATCTGTTTCACTTCTTATAATAAGGTAAACTACTCAAATCACCTTGTGACTCCATTTTTTTTTTATAAACAAACAGGATTATTAACTACTTATACTACTGAGATACACATGACATCTTATTTATTAAGTGCTTAACATGATACCTGGTGCTTGGTAGATATGCCTTTGGTCTACTTACCTCTTTCAGATAACTTCAAATAATGTTACCATTAAAAACAGTATGTTTAGTTTTATACCTAAATATACATTTATTTTCAGACTATTTTCTATTATAGATTATTACAAGCTATTGAATATAGTTTTCTATTTTTTATTTTATGTATAGTATCAATAGTTTGTATCTGTTAACCCTATACTCCTAATTTATCCCACTTCTTCCTCCCCTTCCCCTTTTTTACACTGCTAAGTTGCTAACAGTCCTGTCCAACTCTTTCACGACACATGGACTGTAGCCCACAAGGCTCTGTCCTCAGGATTTCCCAGGCAAGAATACTGGAGTGGGTTGCCATTTCCTACTCCAGTAGATCTTCCTGACACAGGGATCAAACCTGTTGTCTCCTGGGTCTCTTGCATTGGCAGATAAGATTCTTTATCACTGAGACATCAGGGAAGGCCCTTCTCCTTTGGTAGATAAGTTTGTTTTCTACAAAACTAACACAGTATTATAAATAGACTCTATTTGAATTTCGAAATATTTAAGAATATGTTTAGGACTATATGTAAAGCAGTTATACCTAAAGTTACAAGGGTTCCCTTTTTATACATACAAAATATAATGTAATTAATTGATGTAAATCTAAGTTAATTTCATTGGCAATATCCTTTCTATTTTGTATTCAGTTTGCACTATACAAATCATTATTTTATTTGCCAAAACTTTATATTTAACTACTCTTTTTTTTTTGCTTTGTAGTAGAAACTCAGTTTTAGATGTATTCTACCATGTATTTGCTTCATTTTTATTTATGTGAGCTGCAAAGCAGTATTAGACAAAGTCCCAAAGCAAAAATACATCCATATCATCATAAATTCATGATCAACTTCAAATTAATTCCTTAAGACTGCTCAAGATTCAAGGTTTCTTTGGTAGGCTCCCTCTCACTCTCTTTTACTATTTTTAATCTTGCGTATTTTTCTCAAATTTCTGACCCATGTCACTTTGAGAAGGTGACTATACTACCAAACTTTCAGAAAAAAACAAAAGCAATAAAACAAGAATTTCTTTAATTCTCTGCTACTAAATCTATTAACATCTACATTCACGTTCATTTCCATCCTTCCTATAACATAAGCAGTGTCTCCACCTATCTGAGGCTAAACCTGAGCTCTAGAACCTCTAATCTTACTATCAATCAGCCTTTCTTTCATTTACCTAATCACTTTCTTATATCAACTTTCTATGCTAAAAATGCTCTTGTCTCTCCAACCTTAAAAATCTTTGCCTTTGACAACATTATCTTTAAGTTATCTTAACCATTTATTATGCCCCTCAGGTATAAAACAAGTTCTCATACTCTTAGGGAAAGATTTTTGTGGACATGGTTAACAAGCAGTCGGTTGTAACCTCAGTTAACGTTTCAGTTCAAAGAGTATGTTTTTGTAAGCAAACCCATTAGTGACATCGCTGTGTATAAAGGTCAGCCAACTGAGTACTCCAATGAAAGTGATTCTAAATGCCAACCAAGCAAGTCGTCCCCACAATATCAACCCACTTAGGCTCGGAAGGTCCATCAATTCCAGGTCTTTATGCTCCCTCCAAGGCCCGATCCCCTACAACAGACCAGGTGTTTTGTTATACTTGAAGCCACTGCCTGACTGGCTATCTTCTCTAAATTAGACCTTGTCACTTTCTTTGAAATATTCAGTTAAATCATCCCTAAAGGTTACCTACACTAGCAATCCTCTGCCTCATCTCCTAATCAAATCACTCCACAGATACAAATTTCATTTAAGCATCTAACATACATAAAACAAGTCAACTCCAACTGATCCCACTCACTGCTTGACAGCAACTGTTGGTGCTAACCATTCTTTCCAGAAACGTTTTCCTGCCTCCTGTCCATTTGGTCTACTTCCCATTTGGTTTATTTTCCTTTACACAACACCTAAATATGGAAGCTTTTCAAGACTGACTGAGATACAGGCTTCTTCTCTTTCATTCTATTCAGCCCCTTCAACTATTTATTGAGAGAAAATTAAGAACAAATAGTCTAAGGCAGGCTTTATGTGTATGAATTAACTTCTATGCATCTAGAATGGTGATGGTTAGTTACCACCTCTAAGAGATGTGACGAATCCCAGCTGAGAAGGACTGCTCTAGAACCTCTCCAAGGATATTCTTCTTTACATCTTGCTTTCAACTACTATCCCTATGGGAACTGTCAAATTTCTGTGACAATTTATCAAATTTTTATGTGTATCTCAGGCTTTGCCACAGAACTCCAGGCACAAAGTACCATTCAAAATTTCCATTAGAAAATTTCAAAGACACCTCAAACTCAATAGGTCCAGATACTAGTACATATATCTTTCTTAAAACCCTATATTCTTTCAAATTTCTCTAGAATGTGAGTTCTCTGGCAGTGGGGGCCCTGTATTTCTTTTTATCATCATATATATACTCAGTGCCTAAAATGCTACCTGATACATAGGCTACAAATCAAAATTTTTACTGAATCAATAAATAAATCTAGTGGCTGCAGCCAGAATACACTTGCAGAGTATTAAAAGCACTTTGTGGCATACGGTAAATTCTTAAGAAAATGTTAAAGATTATTTTCTTCCATAATTTAAAGTAAGAGGCAACACAATTATTACAAGTAAGAAATGAGGGGAGAGCTAAGAAAACTGCAAATAGATCTCATGAAAACAAAAAACAACTTTCAAATAATCAGAATTCTCTGAACATAGTAAGAAATACCTCAGGGAGTAATCAAAGTTTTGCTAATGAAAAATAAAGAGCTATGCATTTCTAGGGTCTTATCTTACATGATCCTCTTCTCTGTGCCAAGAAAACAAAGAAGTATACAGTATACTGAATAATTCTGCTAAAAAGGGTGCTCCATGATTTCAGAATTCCCACAAAATCAGGGAAATTCATAATCACTCTGTGTCACATGCTGAATGTGCAGCATTAATCAAATTCTGACATAATTATACGATAGCCTGAAATAAGTTCATAAATTAGGATGACACAAAGACAGACAACAATTTTTCAAAGATGCTTTTGTAAAACTAAAGGTACTTGATTAATAAACTGAATATAGTATCATCTGAAAATTTAAGAAACTTTCTTACCATTAAAACAGTCTTGGAGGAATTACTAGGGTATCTGAGACTAAATACTCCCAAAGCTCCCAAAAAGCAAAAAAAAATAAATGTGGCAAGATTTCGAACATCTAGAAATGACTCTATCAGTGGTATTGTTCCCATGGTCCAATCACAGCAGAGCTCTGAAGGATTTAATAGAAGCCAAGCATTCACAGGAAGCAGGTAGTTAAAAGTTAGCTGCCTTGTAGGAGTTGGGCTTACAGCAGCTGGGTTATCAAACCTGTATATACAAAGAATGAAAAAAAAAACAAGTTATTGAAATTAAAACACAAGATACAAATACTGAACAACAATAATAAAAACAGCATTTTACATGTACTCTTGTTAAAGATATAAACTTTTTATGGATACCTTAGATTCTTGCCAGAGTTCAAATTTCTTTATGAATTGTCTAATTGAGAGGTATGATATTTATGAAGAACTGTTTGAGGGGCAAGCAGGTTACCTATTTCTAGTTTATTATGAGTATGATTCACACAGGTATTCTATAATATTATAACATTCTGCAGAAATGCTTTTATTAAATTATGGCTTTCTGCTTCAACATCATAAGAAAAGTTTTGTAAGAGTCATTGTTTTATGTGTTGTATGAATGCTTCTGAGAACACTAATTAATGCTTTCCTTTAAGAGATATTTCTTTCATCACCAAATGCTAATGGAAATTATGTTTTCTAGAAAGAATTATTATGTTTTCTCTTGTCACAAACAGAAAACTAAACCACCTATGAGCTTTTTCTTTTTGTTTTGACGTCTACAAAGCTAAAAACCAAATTGTAGTACAGAGTAGTAATTGCACAGCCCTATGGAATATTTTATTTGTGCTCTACTTAATATAAACTTATATCCTAGTTTATATAGGCCACAATATATTTATTGTTAGTCTGTTTACTGAAAATTAACTCAAATCATTTTTTAAAGTACATTTAAATTAATTATTTCAGATTTTTATTTCTTTACGCTATGTTCTAAATTGTATTAACATATCTAAATTGTGTTAACATATAGTTGTTTAACTCTTCCCTGGTGGCTCAGATGGTAAAGAATCTGCCTGCAAGGTAGGTCCAATCCCTGGGTCAGGAAGATCCCCTGGAGTAGGGAATGGCCACCCACTCCTGAATTCGTGCCTGAATTCCATGAATAGGAGCCTGTGAGCTACACCCCATGGGGTCACAAAGGGTTGCACACGACAGAGTGACTATTTCCTTCCTTTACTACAGTTGCTTAAAAACCCAATTTTCATTTTAAAATAAGTAAGTCAAGGAAGAATCAATTTCTATCATTTATTTGACTTGGTCTTCTTAAAAATATCAACTGGTTGAGAAAAATGAATTATTATTTGAACAAGTAATATTTTCTAAACTTTCATGCTTGCTAAGTCACTTCAGTCTGACTCTTTACAACCCTATGGACTGTAGCCCTTCAGGTTCCTCGGCCCTTGGGATTCTCCAGGCAAGAATACTGGAGTGGGTAGCCAATCCCTTCTTCTAAACTTTCATAATTCAATATATACATGTATGAAAAATACTAAATCTTGAAAGTCAGGATTTGAGTTCTCAACATGACCAACAAAACTGAATACAAAACCTTTTCCTGTCATCCACTTTTTAGAGTTCATTTAGAAAAATTAACTATTTAGGATAAATTATTTGATAATCAAACTTTAGTCAGAGAATACATGTCAAAGCAAGTCTAATCATATTACAATCAACCTCACAGGTTAATAAAATTTATATAACAGAAGTACATATACATACATTTTAAAATGCTTATATTTGGAAAACACAGTGTTAAACGTAACATACTCCATATACCTATCTACATACATATACAAAAAACAAAATACATTCACACCTATAAGGCACATTTTCATACTATAGAACTAGAGATGGAAAATAGCTGATTTAAATTCCTTAAAACAAATGATAAACAAGAAACATTAAGACTAAGAAGTGAAGAAGGAAATATATCTATCTATAATTCAATTTTCCACACTAATATGCTTAAATAACTTTTCAGTTTAGCATGGCTAGACTCAGAAGAAAAAATTCTGGAAGCAAAAAGTAAATATTCTTTATAGAAAAAATGCTCTTATGGATAATTATTATACAATGGACTATTACTCAGACATAAAGGAACAATGAAATAATGCCATTTACACCAACATGAATAGACCTAGAGACTATCATACTTGGCGAAGTAAATTAGGTAGAGAAAAAGAAATATCATATGATATCACTTATATGTGAAATCTAAAAGATGATACAAATGAACTTATTTACTAAACAGAAACAGACTCACAGACATAGAAAACAAATACATGACTACCAAAGGGGAAAAGGTGAGGGATGGATAAATTAGGAGGTTGGATTTAACAGATATACCTTACTGTATATAAAAGAGATAAACAAGGTCCTATTGAATAGCAAAGGGAACTGTATTCAGAATCTTGTAATAACCTATAATGGAAAAAAATTGGGCATTTGTTTAAAAAAGGTTCTTGCATGTAATGTCAGTCACCTGAATAAAACTATGAATAGGCAACTTTATAAGCTTTCTTTTAAACTTTGGATGAATGAGGTGAAATGGAAAAATGCTATGAAGGCAGGAAAATAAAGATAAGAATGCTAAAATTCAGTATAACTTTTGCTTCTAGCCTTAAACAAATAAAAAAATGGGAAATTAAAAACTTCCTTTAACATACTCATTCAGTTCAGTTGCTCAGTCGTGTCCGCCTCTTTGTGACCCCATGAACCGTAACACATCAAGCCTCCCTGTCCATCACCAAATCCCAGAGTCTACCCAAACACACGTTCATTGAGTCGGTGATGCCATCCAGCCATCATCCTCTGTCGTCCCCTTCTCCTCCTGCCCCCAATCCTTGCCAGCATCAGGGTCTTTTCCAATGATTCAGCTCTTTGCATCAGGTGGCCAAAGTACTGGAGTTTCAGCTTCAACATCAGTCCTTCCAGTGAACACCCAGGACAGATAATCCTTTAGGATGGACTGGTTGGATCTCCTTGCAGTCCAAGGGACTCTCAAGAGTCTTCTCCAGCACCACAGTTCAGAAGCATCAATTCTTTGGTGCTCAACTTTCTTTATAGTACAACTCTCACATCCATACATGACTACTGGAAAACCCATAGCCTTGACTAGACGGACCTTTGTTGACAAAGTAATGCCTCTGCTTTTTAATATGCTGTCTAGGTTGGTCATTACTTTCCTTCCAAGGAGTAAGCGTCTTTTAATTTCATGGCTGCAATCACCATCTGCAGTGATTTTGGGAGCCCCCAAAAATAAAGTCAGCCACTGTTTCCAAGGTTTCCCCATCTATTTGCCATGAAGTGATGGGACTGGATGCCATGATCTTAGTTTACTGAATGTTGAGCTTTAAGTCAACTTTTTCACTCTCCTCTTCCACTTTCGTAAAGAGGCTCTTTAGTTTTTTCTCACTTTCAGCCATAAGGGTGGTGTCAACTGCATATCTGAGGTTACTGATATTTCTCCTGGCAATCTTGATTCCAGCTTGTGCTTCCTCCAGCCCAGCGTTTCTCATGATGTGCTCTGCATATAAGTTAAATAAGCAGGGTGACAATATACAGCCTTGATGTACTCCTTTTCCTATTTGGAACCAGGCTGTTGCTCCATGTTCCAGTTCTAACTGTTGCTTCCTGACCTGCATACAGGTTTCTCAAGAGGCAGGTCAGGTGGTCTGGTTTTCCCATCTCCTTCAGAATTTTCCACAGTTTGTTGTGATCCACACAGTCAAAGGCTTTGGCATAGTTAATAAGGCAGAAATAGATATTTCTCTACTATGCTAAGCATCAAGGAAAGGAGAACAATGACACTTGATTGATAGGAAAAAAACAAACAAACGGATGAGGGGAGCCCTATATAAAGAATTTAGAACTTGGATAGAATTTTTAGTCTGTATACACACACACACACACACACACACACACACACAAAGAAATACCTAAGGACAGTATAGTGGGTTGATTCCTGTCTCCCCAGAACCCCAGAATGTGACTTTATTAGCAAGAAGGTCTTTGTCAATGCAGTTATAGTTAAGATGAGGTCATACTGGATTAAGGGTGGGCCCACTATCTAATGAGGGCATGGTGACCCACTCTAGTACTCTTCCCTGAAGAATCCCCATGGACAGAGGAGCCTGCCAGGCTGCAGTCTATGGGGTCACAAAGAGTTGGACATGACTGTGCGACTAAGCACAGCACAGCACCATCTAATGACTGACGTTCTTATACAAAGGAGAGAAAATACAGAGAAACACACAGGGAAAAGGCTAGGTAAGCTGGAGCAGGTTACAGTGATACAGCAACATGCTAACAAATGTCAAAGACTGCCAGCAACCGCCAGAAGCTAGGAAAGAGGCATAGAACAGATTCTTTCCCAGAGCCTTCAGAAGGAACCAACTGTGCCTGACACCTTGATTTTTGGACTCTGGCCTCCAGCACCGTGAGAGAATAAATTCCTGCTCTTTAAGCCATTCAGCTTCTGGTAAATTGTTACAGCAGGTCTAGGAAAACTAATTCAGTTTGGAAAGTACCTTCTGAAGGATCAAATAAAAACCCACAACTACGAACAGTTCTTCAGCAGCCAGAGTGGAAATCCTCATAATGCAAAGTCTATCAAGTAGAGAGGTCAGAAGGGTCTTGTGTCAGCAAGGGAGCAAAATTAGCCCTATCCTAAATGTTGCTATGCTTCCCAGGTGGCTCAATGATAAGAATCCTCCTGCCAGTGCAGAAGTGGTTTCAATCCTTGGGTAGGGAAGATACCTTGGAGAAGGAAGTGGCAACTCACTCCACAATTCTGGCCTGAAAATCCCATGGACAGAAGAGCCTGGCAGGCTATAGTCCATGGGGTTGCAAAAAGAGCCAGACATGACTTAGCTATTAAATAACAACAAACACTGCTATGGTCTCCTAAATCAAAAGCAAGACTTGAAGATGAAACATCTTTCCAATAACTTACATGCATCTGAGAACAATACTCTACAATATTTATAGGAATACATTAGATAAAATCAGATAGAGTACCTATTAGAAAAACTACCAAACATGTGAAGAGGTAGAAAAATACAATCCATGAGGAGAAAAATGATTCAATCTAAACTGACCAAGAATTTACACAGATGATAAAATCAGTGGCAAAGGACATTAAAGTCCTAAAACAGTTAGAAACAAGGAATACACACACACACACACACACACACACACACACAAAGCTCAAACAGAACTCAAATAGAGATGAAAATGTCTGAGATGAAAACTTCAAGAAATTAAGGACAGATTAGACATGTAGAAAAAAATAAGTGAACTTGAAGCTATAATGGAAGAAATTATCCAAAATGAGAATGGGAAAAATAGCTTTGGAGAGAAGAGGAATAAATATAGAGTATTATTTCAAGAAGCCTAAAATACATGTAACTGGTGTCCCAGAGGAAGAAAGGAGAGCAAAGAAAAAATGTTTCAAGAAGTTTACAAATGAAACAATTCCAAAATGTATATGAAGTAAGACTTACATATTCTAAAAAGCTAAATTAACCTAAGCACAAGAAACATGAAAATAAACACTAACTGAAAGCTTCCAACTTTTGGCCATTTTACCCAAACTGTGTTATAAGATAAGTCCTGAAGTTGCAATGTACAGCATCATGATTGTAGTTAACAGTACTGTATCATATATTTTTGAAAGCTACTAAGAGTGTAAATCTTATAAGTGCTCATCAAAAGAAAAAAAACCTTTTTGGTAATTATGTGTGGTGACAGATGCTGACTAAATTTATTATGGTAATCATTTGTGTGTGTATAAGGTTCATTATGTTGTACACTAATACAATACTATATGTCAATTATGTCTCAATTAAAAAATACAGAGAAGAGAAACAACAATAAAGAGAAACTATTAAAAGCAAGCACTGAAAAAAAAGACATACTACATGCAGAAACATAAAGATATGGATAAAAAGATTTTCCGTTTAACATAACACAAAGCACAGAATATAGAGTAATATTTTTAGATTAGTAAATGAAAACCAGCACTGTAGAATTCTACACTCAAGGAACATATCTTTCAAAAACAAAGGTGAAATAAAGGTATTATATATACAAAAGCTGAAAGAATTCATCACCAGCACGGTCCTACATGTCAAGAAATGTCAAAGAAAGTCCTTCAGTCACAAGGAAAAATGGTACTAGATCTTGATCTAACAAAGGAAGTAAACTAGAAATGGTAACTCTATGGTGTAACACAAAATTTTTTTAAAATTTAATCTCTTCCAAAGATAACTGTTTAAAGTAAAAATTAACAATGAATTATGGGATTTGTAATGTATACTCAATAAAAACATATGCAAATAGCACAAAGGCTATGTTACTATTTAAAATGTTTATATATAAATTTATTTATTGTATATGTATTTGTACTATATATACTGACATTTATAATTTATACACATACAATTATAACATTCCTTAAAGATCAATTGTGATTAATGACATAAAGCAAAAAAACCCCTAAAGCAATCACTAAAAATACACAGCAAAGATTTATAGCTAATAAGCCAACAAGGAGATAAGAATGGAGTAATACAAAATATTCAATTCAAAACAGAGAAAATATGGAACAAAGAACAGATGAGACAAAGAGAAACAATTAGCAAGATGGCAGATTTACAACAAACGATATCAGACAGTTGAACCCACCATTTAAAAGATAGATTATCTGACCAAACAAAAAAGGAAGACCCAACTATATGTAGCTTACAAAAAATCTACTTTAAATATAAAGATATAGATAGAATTAAGAGATAAAGAGATGAAAAAAGATAAACCATTTATCACTAACAAAAGACAGCTAGAATAGTTATATTAATATAAGGAAAAGTGAATTTCTTAGTAAATACTATTACCAGGGATAAAGAAGCTCATTTAATAATGATAAAGGGATCAATTCATCAAGAGGACATCAAAATCCTAAATATTGATATACTTTACTGTAGAGTTTTACAATAAATACAGGAAGCAAAAGTTGACAGAACTGAGGAGAAACAGACAAATCAGTCAGTTTGTAACTCTGATCAGTTACAGTCAGAGATTTCAACATCTTTTTCTCAATAATTAATACAACAAGCAGACAAAAATGACGACGGATATGGAAGACTTAACACTTAACCAACTGGGGATCATTATCTTGACTGATGCTTCTATGAGTGTACACGTATGTCAAAACCTATTAATCTGAACATTTTAAATACATGAAGATTCTTAAAAAGTATAAATTATAACTCAATAAAGCTGTTAAAAAACCTTAATGTAAATCAAAGACTTTCATTTGCAATCACTTAAAACTCAAATTTAAGGAAAAAAAAAAGGAAAAAAACAAAAAAGAACCAGAATTTCATACCTGGTGAACACTGGAAGTTGCGACTGAATAACCTGGACTCTAATCACAACAAGTAACAGTGTACTGAACATCAAAACAATGAGTTTTATTAGTGTCTGCAGCATAGAAAATGGAATACTACCCTTTCCACGAAGAAACTGTCCAGCAGTAGTACATAACAGTGGCAAAGTATACTAGAAAAAGAAAAAAAAATTTTAAGTAAAAAATAGCAATTTACTGTAACGTTTTCAACAACTGTACTTTCTAATTTCAAGATTAAATAAAAATTGACTATAATTATAAAATCAACATGGAACTGGTGGAAATGATAATGAATAAAACTGAGCTCAACAGTCTTATCCAATAATGAACTATTCTGAACAGTGTTACTGGGTGCTTTCCCAAACTGCCCAATAGTCCCTTTATTGATACTTAAAAATCTGTCCTTAAGCATGTTAATTGTCATGTGTCTAATCAATCGCCAGCCCAGGATTGTTGCTCGGGACTGGTGCAGCGAGATTTCCCGGGGAGGAGGGAGGAGGGAGGGGGGTTCCGGAGGGGAAGCATATGTAAACCCGTGGTGATATCATGACAATGTATGGCAAAAACAATAAAAATAAATAAATAAATAAAAATAAATTGTGAAATGAAAAAAAAAAAATCTGTCCTTAAAAAGCTGAAGGTGTAATATAAAATGTTAAGTAATATTCAGTGGGTATGAAGGCAAAAACATGCTTGTTTCTTGCAAATTTTTGCTAAATATTATTGGTAAAGCAATTTAATATGCTGATAGATTAAGAAAATAAATTCATTAGAATCTGATTCAAATAGTATAAAAGACAGCAACAAGGAAATTTATATTTATTCTTACCCCTTGGGCAATAAATACTTCATATATGCAGCAAATTCCCACAACTGTTATTCCTTGTTCTTTACACAGTGTTGCAACAGCCACTAAAAAAACCGTCAATGCAATTGGAGTCCAAACTACAATTCAGGAACAGAAAAATAATTTTACAATATCATAAAAGAGTAAGACAACAATTAGATATTACTGAAAAACTTCAAATGCTGTAAGCATTTTTACTTTATATATTCAAAACAATATATTAATATATATAATTTAAACTAAAAAACTTTTGTGGAGAGGAAAATTATCTAAGCAAATGCTGACATTTAAAAACAAAGGTAGGGTGGCCAATTTGTAAAAGAGAAATTTAGTGTTGAGTGCAGTGATTAGTGAACTACTAATCTGAAATGAAGGTAAATACCTGAAATTATCTTAGCGATATCTATACACTTTACTATATCTGTAAGTAATTAAAAATTTGAAACTGAAAACTACTGGGCAAAGCACATTACCACTGCTACTGAAAAAAAGAAAAGACGAGGAAAACTAAAACAGGTTAACAATATGGATTTAAATCAATACTATAATAAAAATTTGTAATAGAATATTCACAAGTTCTATTTAAGGGGAAAATCTACATTCATCAATTTTGCGTAAATGTCTTCTATACTGTGTGCTTGTACTTAGTAGTAATCTGATTAAAGAATAATGAATTGTGAGACTAAATCTGGATTTACCACTAATTTGCTTTGGGATTTTAGACAACGTTTTTGAGCTTCAGCTTTCTTATCGGAAAATATGATTTATAACTCTCCCATATGGTAGTATGATTGTGTGACCTCAGTTTTTAATAAGAACATTAATCAAATAAAACTCAAATAACTGACTTAAATCCAGGTATAAATAACAGAGTTCATGAAGCTAATACATTTTTATTTTGTCATTGGGCCAAACATAGAACTATGTTTTCAAAATCATTTTCAATTTTGAAGAACTCTATAGATTAAAATTACCTAAAAGGAAAAAAATGAAAAAACAAACCTAGAACACCATTAGAAACATTAAGTATAACAGAATTCCTTCCTCAGAAAGTCTGTCATATTCTAGTTAGGCCCAAACCGTCAACACTAATGGAATAAATTATATTAAGGGCTGAACTATATGGCTAAAGTCAACAAGAAATTCACAAAGAAATTAGTAGATAATTATTTACAAAACAAATTGAACCAAGAGCTGGACCTTGAAGGACATATGAGACATGAAAAAGTGGGGGAAGTGGTATGTATGAATAAAGGAGTAGAGGAGGGAATAAGCTTGGCAAGTGAATGATACAGAGAATATAATATGACTGAAATGGTATGCATATAATAAAAAAAGGGGGAAACAATGGACTTGATAGCGTATATTAAACAGTTTAGATAACCAGTTTAGTGTATTTCATTGAATTTCAATCACTCTATGGGATATGAGGGCAGTTGCAATCATATTCATTTTCAAGATGAGGAAAGAATTCTGGAGGTTTAAACAGAGTCATGTAAGCAGACCATGACTTTTACTTGGTTCTTCACATACTAAATACAAAACTTCTTAATAATTTGTATTATACTTTCACTCCAAGGAAGAGAAACCAAACAGCTGCCTTCCATGATGCTGGATTTAATTGAAACAACTAATAGTTCTAATAAAGGCAAAAGTTTTGCTGAAATCAGTCACTTTAGTTCTTCAACCTTTGGTGACACTGATTTTTATCATCAGATCTCTGCAGCTGAAGTCACTATGGTGATTTAGCCCCAAACAAGCACTTCTGCTAAATACTTTGACACTTAAAAAAAATACATATGTAAGTGTAGAATCAATTTCAATCATCAAAATCTATTCCAATTTCAAACACAGGTTTCCAAGCTGATTTTACATGTGTAAAGATACATACCTTCAGTGATTATGTATTTATTTTTAGTACTTTTAGTTATTTTTAGTATTTACTACATTTGCAGGGGTCATGTATGGATGTGAGAGTTGGACCATAAACAAGGCTGAGGGGTGAAGAATTGATGCTTTTGAACTGTGGTACTGGAGAAGACTCTTGAGAGTCCCTTGGACTGCAAGGAGATCCAACCAGTCCATCCTCAAGGAGATCAGTCCTGGGTGTTCATTGGAAGGACTGATGCTAAAGGTGAAACTCCAATACTTTGGCCACCTCATGCGAAGAGTTGACTCACTGGAAAAGACCCTGATGCTGAGAAGGATTGGGGGCAGGAGGAGAACGGGACGACAGAGGATGAGATGGCTGGATGGCTCACTGACTCGATGGACATGAGTTTGGGTAGACTCCGGGAGTTGGTGATGGACAGGGAGGCCTGGCGTGCTGCAGTTCATGGGATCGCAAAGAGTTGGACACGACTGAGCGACTGAACTGAACTGGATGGAGAGAGTGGCCCTGGTCTTTTTCATTATTAGATATAGTGGTCGATAACTTTCAGAGAACACGTAGCCTGAGATTACAAGCCTTTAAAAATCTGATAAGTAGTATACTATAGTTATAAAAGAGAGTACAAAGACAATAACATATAGTAACTAAACAAGAATTACCTGAAAAGATAAACTAAGAATTTAAAATAATTTAAAACAAGTGATTCTAAAGGAAACAAAGAAACTAGAGTTACAAATAAGAAATTTTTAAAAAGAACCAAGTAAAATTACTAAGAATGAAAAAATATAATAAAATGATAGGCTACTTTAGGTAGAATGAAGAAAGTTTCTCTAAAAGGGAAACTGCTGAGCTGAGGCCTGATGATACAAAGAATATAAGTAACCATGTGAAGATCTGACGGAAGAAAATTCAAGCAAGAGGGAACAGCAAGTGTAATGGCCAGTGCTTTACCTGTTTGAAGGTTAGCAAGAAGGTTTGCTTGGCTACAGTGAAGAGAGTAGGGCGAAACTGTAGGAGACACATTTAGGGAGGTAGGCAGAGGCCTGATTATGGTCTTGAAGTTCACAATATAGTCTAAGTTAATCATTCATGTTTTGTTTAGGATGGTATTTAAAACTGATCTTGGTTTGCAATTTGATATTAGTTACTGAACTACCTCTCTCTGCATGACAGGTAAAATAGGGTTACTGCTTTCGATGAGCCAGGTACAGATTTAAATGTCTTAACATGCTTAATTCCACTAATCCTTCTCAACAGGTAGAGACTCTTATTACCTACATTTTATAAAGAAACTAAAGCACAGAGAGGTTATGTAATTTGACCAACACAGTAAATAAAGCTACTGAACGGGGGACCTGAAACGTGAAACTGGACTCCAGAGTCCATGCTTTTAACTACTTTGCTATGCTGAACCCAAATTGCATGCATAGCAGCACAAGGCAAATCTACTCACATTACAAGTCTAAGAAGCTGTTTAGCTGAATTGCTTATTTCTTCAACCTTCGTTTCATACATACAAAAATTAGGCTCCTTATCATCAATGCCTTGGGTCTATAGTGAGAAAATTCTCCAAGAACATAGGGAAAAAACCCCAGAATTAAATTTTAAGATTAACCAGATTAAGACCATTATGTGAAGTCCCTTTCATGTTCACTGTATCCACAGTCTTTTATTGCCTGGAATTTGTTTTCTGACAATGCCAAACATCCTTAGGACTAGTGGGCTAATGTATACAAGGCATTTTCCAGTGAAGACTACATAGAGGGGTTTCAACAAATAGCTGAACTATGATCAACACAATGAAAGTTATACTCTAACAGGATTTTAACCTTGCCTAAACAATACACTTTATAGCCTTCACAGGTGTATATTTATACAGACAACTAAGTATTGCTACTTTAATCATTCGGAGGTAACGGCAGACAGAACTAAGAATAACCCTAAAACTCCTATATTCTAGGGAAACTTTAAAAAATTAGATCAACTAGAAATTGCCAGTCATGATAGAATATAAGCTACAAATAATTTTTAGTACTGACAATGTTGCATACTTTTCTTATGTCCATAGATGCTAAAGTAACATGATGTATAAACACCAAATACGGCATAATAAGAACCACTTGAAGTAAATACAAATTACTTGATTGAGTTTTACAGCTAAAGGAAAAGTATTGAATATTAGACATTTACCTATGGAATTATCTGGTCCTTTTGATTTAGTATACGACAAAAATGCAGCTAGAAAAAAAATAGATGACAGAAGTTCTGCTCTTCCTACAACACCTGTTACCTAGAGAGAGAAAGGAAGGGGGGGGTCCATATTAATGAAAAGCATTTTGAAATTTTAACTATATATGATTGCAACAGCAGTTTAATTAGAAATTAAGCTGCTCTAACTTTTCAAGTGCACGTTTCTGTTGTTTAGGCATTCCTTGAGTGCCCTCATGTGGTAAATTTGTGTATCTTACATAAAAGCATATTTACCAGTAACTGTAATAGCTTTTATTATTTTAACTATTGATAATTATAGACTCTGAGGAAGTTGCAGAAATAGTACAGAGAGGTCCTGTTTACCCTTTACCCAGCTTCCTCCAACAGTAACATTTTACACAATTATACAGCATACTATCTAGACTTAATTCTAAATTTTTTTTAAATACAAGTGTTCTTAAAATGTAAGTATATAATAAACTCAATACAATACACTGTATCTCACAAGTAAAACCTGCAAAATTTAAAAAGATACTTTAAAATATCCTTTTAAAAAATTGAAAAAAATTTAAATATAAAATCCCCTCAAACTCCCTTTAAAGTATTCTGAATTCACTATAAAACTTACAACAGCCTATCATTTTTCTAGATGTACAGAAAAATGTTCAGTCAAATACCAAGAGGTTCAGGATATTGGGAGAGAAACACACAGTGCCACTGCAAGACACAAACATGACTCTGCAGAGTTTAACCATACAGACTATTGTTCCAGACTAAAAGCTTGTAATAAACAACAGAGTAGAGTCCTCCTTGCTCTGCTGAGAGGCAATTCTGGAGTCTCACGATTATCGAATTAAGTAAGGTTATAATTGGAATATGTGTTGGTTATGAGCATACTGGCAATAGTACAGACAGCGCACAATTTCTAAACACATGGTAATAAATAATATGAAATTACTGAGCATCATTTGTTAGGATGTCTGCTTACGTTTGCATGTATTTTTGACTCATTTTCATGCCTTACATAAGTTTCTCTTATTATTTTCTATCCTTTGCAACACAAACAAAGCCAAGTTGACAAACACTTAAAATCTTTATTCACACACACACACAAAATTAGCAGAGAAAAGAACTGTATTCATTCACATTTTACATTGCTAACGTTGAATAATTACACATTATACTCATGAATAAATGTTTATGTTTCAAAAATTGTTTTAAACTGAAAATTTTTACACAATAGGAAGGCTACAGCCTGTGCACTAGGAAGGTAAGACACTGCACCAACTCAGGAGTCTTCACCTACGTGAAGCCATGGTTAACTTTTTTTCCCTAAAAATATATACCATTATAGTCATGTGTAGGAATAACGCAAAAAATAAATTTTACTTACTGCTTCTGTGTGTACTGGGTGCACTGCAAAAAGTAAAGAGGCAATGATACTACTCTGGTTATTCAGAAAAAGTCTGCAGACTTTAAGAAATATCACACTAACCACAGCATGAAAAATCATATTTAGGAGATGATATGACATTGGTGTTAGTTCGCTGAACAGATAATTTAAGCGAAATGTCAATACTGTTAAGGGACGGTAAGACTTGTGGCTTCTCTCCTATAAGGAAGAAAACAATCATTGATTATTGAAGTATCTTGGTTTGTCTGGACACATAAACTAATCACTGCTTTTACTACTAAAGAATCTACATTTGGCTAAGAAATAATAAAATAATGAAAAGTCTCAAGAATAACACAAATATAAAAGATAACTTTATGTGGGTTTTGTGTGTGTGCGTGTGCGTGTGTGTTTTCCTATTTTCTTTGTTCAAAAACAAGGCAATTTCCTTTTTGATATATAGTTCAGTTCAGTTGCTCAGTCGTGTCTGACTCTGCAACCCCATGGACTGCAGCATGCTAGGATTCCCTGTCCACCACCAACTCCTGGAGCTTGCTCAAACTCATGTCCATTGAGTTGGTGATGCTATATATATATATACACACACATATACACACACACACACTGATACATAGTAATCAAAGAATAGAACAGATTAAGAAAATAGGATAATAGTAGCATTAATCAAATTGTAGTACAGGATTTCCCTCCAAAGCCTGTTTCCCAAACTATTACCAAAAAGCATTCATGTAACTGCTGGCTAGATTTTCAAGAGGAAACATAAGAATAAAATGGTTACCCAGTGCAATTTAAATAACAATGACTCAGAAAGGTACTGCCTAGTTGTCTTATGAAAAAACACCTCCATAATGTATAAACCTGAATATATTAAACCAAAAATTCCTAAGAACTACACAGGGAGTGATATAAGAGAAAAGCTTTCTCAAAGAACAGACACCTTTGCTATTGTAGTCTCTACTTGCAGTAGATAAAATTTTATGTTAGGTACTGAATTTCTTTATAAGCTAGAAGTTACATTTAACAAGAAATATTTTTACTCCAAGACAAAATCAAAGCAGATTAAGAATAAAACAAACAAGTTAAAAAGATACAAAATATTATCCTAGTCATTTTTTTTGTAATTTTATATAAAGGCATCCACACTCACATCCTTGCTCTCCTACTTCTACCGTATTTCACTATAACCCTGTTTTATAGCTATAGACTTAAGCCTGCTCATCCCCAATAGGGAACACTAGGAAGCACAAGAACGAAACATTTCCCATTTCAAAATTAAGACCATTTTAATATCTCCATCTGTACTGACTACATACAACATAAGTGCTACCTACCTCGAATGTTTTTCTCTTTCTTGCCTAATTTCTGTACATCCTTCAGATTTCACCTTAAACATACAGAAATGTTTTCAAGGCAACGTACTGAACTGAAATCACTTATACCAGAGCACCTTTAAGGTCAAAATCTAATGTTATGATTAAAACCACAGCAGATACTAACATAATCTGGGGACACAGGGTATGGGTACAGGGCAATGAATTATCTAGAAAATAATGTAGTAATTTTCAAGAAAATAATATCATGGCAGGACCATTATTTTCCCTTTGCTATCAAAAGACATTTCTTCTAAAGGCTAGAACTGGGTGAGAACAGAAAGTCTGCAGGAAAACAAATAACCTGCTTCTCTAGTAAGAAAAAAAATACTTGTCTGTGACTAAAAGAATGAAAGATTCCATACCCCTTCTTGAGAAGTTTCCAAGTTTGGAGAATTTGGGAAGGGGTCATGAATGACAAATGACCAAAAGAGTGTTACATGCTATGTTTCAACAACTATGTGCTACATATAACAGACAGATTAATTAACGAATCCTCAAAGTTTATTCTTTTATAGATCAGGAAAATACCTCATCATCTAAAAGCTGTGTTCCCACCTACTTCACACAGCTTTTATACCATACAACGAAAGTTAGAATCCAGTCTATATGATCCCAAGCTGACAGGTGTTTGGTTCTGAAGAGCTTAACACTGACCTTCAAAATAAAGTTACTAGCAAAGAAAAAAATACCTTCATAAAAACAACCTAAACTTTTGGGTTCTCAGTATAAAATCAAAATAGTTACTAGATATGAGATATGACACAAATTAAAAATTTTAATAAATCATTTTTTAAAATAGTTAATATGTGCACTTTGCATTTTTACTCTTAATCTGTATTGAAGCTATATAATTTTTAAATGTTAATGCTTAGTTGCTCAGTCGTGTCTGACCCTTTGCAACCCCATGGACTGTAGCCCACCATACTCCTCTGCCCATGAGGAGTCTCCAGGCAAGAATATTGGAGTGGGTTGCCATGCCCTCCTCCAGAGAATCCTTCCAACTGAGGGATCGAATCCAGGTCTCCCACAATGTAGGCGGATTCTCTGCCAACTGAGCCACCAGGGAAGCCCTTTTAAATGATTAAATATACCACAAATAGTTATCCTCTTTGCTTGACTCATAAGAAAGAAAAAAGAAATGAAGTCAGTTAGCAGGAAATAGATATGTACTGCCCTTATTGTTCTCCTAATCCATTTGGGTTTTGCATACATATATTAGTTTTAAAACATTTAAGCCAAGGTATGGAGAAGGCAGTGGCACCCCACTACAGTACTCTTGCCTGGAGAATCCCATGGACGGAGGAGCCTGGTGAGCTGCAGTCCATAGGGTCGCTAAAAGTCCGGCACAGCTGTGCGACTTCACTTTCATTTTTCACTTTCATGCATTGGAGAAGGAAATGGCAACCCCCTCCAGTGTTCTTGCCTGGAGAATCCCAGGGACTGGGGAGCCTGGTGGGCTGCCGTCTATGGGGCCGCAGAGAGTCGGACACGACTGAAGTGACTTAGCAGCAAGGTACACAATCAAGGAAAGTATCAGGTACTACGTTAAAAAAGATAATCACGTTTTCCACTTCCTATCTAATTTATTACAAATATTCCTATCTTATATACAATTTCTCAGAAAAACTCTATAACTGTTATGATGACAATGTAGATAAAATGTAAGAACTAAACTACCAAGACATTTTAAAATCTGAGATACATATTAGTAATTCATACTTACTTCAGACATAGGGGTCCCCCAGAAATCATTCTGAAATAAAGTTTTTAAAGGTGTAGATGGATGCAGGTCTTTATTATCCAGTATTGCTGAAACATCGTCAAAAACAAAACCACAAAACAGGCTGTTCCAATAGCAAACAGCAACCACACCAACTATTAAGGTTACTTCTTTGAGGTTAATATCAGCCATCTTTTCCATAAGCACTTGTGGACAGAATCTGGGGAAAAGAACATGAAGATGTAATGAAACAGTGAAGTTGCTCAGCCGTGTGCAACTCTTTGCGATCCGATGGACTGTAGCCTACCAGGCTCCTCATTTTCCAGGCAAGAGTACTGGAGTGGGTTGCCATTTTCTTCTCTAGGGGGATCTTCCTGACCCAGGGATCGAACCCAGGTCTCCTGCACTGCAGGCATACACTTTACCCTCTGAGGCACGAGGGAAGCCCAAAATGAAATAAACAACATTTTTTAAAAAATAAGTACAGTTTTAATAGAAGGATACTAAGTAAAATAAAAACGGAGTGTGAATTCTCACAGAGAATTAATTCTTTAAAATTCAGTTCAAAAGTCATCCACCTAAGAAGCATTAGTAGACCACCTCTCCATACTCCAAAGACAGAAGGAAATGGCAACCCACTCTAGTACTCTTGCCTGGAAAATTCCATGGACAGAGGAACCTGGTATGCTACAGTCCATGGAGCGACAAAGAGCAGGACAAGACTGAGCGACTTCCCTCACTCATTCTCTTTCACGTGTGTTCTCATACCTCTACTACAGCTCTTTACCACATCAATCAATCTTTAAGCCTATCTCTTTAGCTAACTAGACAGCTAACTTCTTTAGCTGTCACAGGTCAGGCTACCTGGGAAACAAAGATAACTAAAGAAAACCTGGTATGATATGTCCCAGTAGGACCTAAATGAATCCTTGTGGGAAAACAAACACTTACTTAAAAAGACACTCATCACGGGTTTTCTAGAATGTAGATAAGTCTCAAGTTTTAATATCTTATGAATCTAAAGATCAACTATTACTTAAAATTAAGACTTCAAACTTGTAGCATGAAGCCTTGCTCAGATTGCTCAAGTCTTTTTAAAATGTCTGTCTTGAATGCCTCTAAGCTCACTGTATACTAGCCAGTTTAACTACAGTTCCATTTCTTTCACTGAGGTTGAGTTATTCAATGGATCTATGATATCTGCTTGGCCCCTGGGGTATAGAAGCAGTTTATGATCCAGATACAACCTATGGTTTTCCTTTTTCTCAATGTAACAAAAGCCTTTAATTTATAGACTGGCCTTCATTCATACATGACAATGCATAATTTAAGTCACTGCTTTAAAAAGAATCCAGTGAGAGAATGTTTATAAAGAACTATATGAACTGGAGGTTACTGAAGAAACAACCCTATTATAAAAATAAGGATGGAAGGTACTATAAGAAAGTTGAGCTGATGATTTACTTTTCTAGCTTGAGTAGTGTCATTAGCATAACTTTATTTATTTATTTTTTAGAGATTTGGTCATCTTTTATTTTTTATTTTTTTTTTTGGATTTTCTTTACTTTATTGTGTTGGTTTTGCCATACAGTGACATGAAACCTCCATGGGTCTACACATGCTCCCCCTCCAGAACCCCCCTCCCTCCCCCCTCCTGACTCCGTCCCCCTGGGACATCCCGGTGCACCAGCCCCGAGCATCAACCCTGGGCATCAACCCTGGGCTGGCGATTGATTTCACATATGGTAATTAACATGTTTCAATGTCATTCTCCCATATCATCCCACCCTTGCCCTCTTCCACAGAGTCCACTAGTCTGTTCTATACATCTGTGTTCCTTTTGCTGTCTCGCATGCAGGGTTCTCGTTACCATCTTTCTAAACTCCATATATATGTGTTAGTATACTGTATTGTTGTTTTTCCTTCTGGCTTACTTCACTCTGGATAATAGGCTCCAGTTCCGTCCACCTGAGTAGAACAGATTCAAATAATTTTTTTTTTAATGCTGAGTAATATTCCATTGTGTATATGTACCACTGATTTCTTATCTATCTGTCAGTTGATGGGCATCTAGGTTGCTTCCATGTCCTGGCTATTGTAAACAATGTGGCGATGAACACTGGGGTACACGTGGCTCTTTCAATTCTGGTTTCCTCGGTGTATACGCCCAGCAGTGGGATTTCTGGGTCATATGGCAGGTCTATTTGCAGTTTTTTAAGGAATCTCCACACTGTTTTCCATTGTGGCTGTACTAGTTTGCATTCCCACCAACAGTGTAAGAGGGGTCCCTTTTCTCCACATCCTCTCCAGCATTTATTGCTTGTAGATTTTTGGATGGCAGCCATTTTGATTTGCATTTCTCTGATAATGAGTGATGTTGAGCATCTTTTCATGTGTTTGTTAACCATTTTTATGTCTTCTTTGGAGAAACGTCTGTTAAGTTCTTTCGCCCACTTTTTGATTGGGTCTTTTATTTTTCTAGAATGGAGCTGCAGGAGTTGCTTGTATATTTTTGAGATTAATTGTTTGTCCATTGCTTCATTGGCTATTATTTTCTCCCATTCTGAAGGCTGTCTTTTCACCTTGCTTACAGTTTCCTTTGTTGTGCAGAAGATTTTCATTAGCATAACTTTAGTTTATCACTTGTGGAGGGAAGAAAGAATAGGGCCCTCCTCAAATATGTAAATCATCTTAACCTGGGAATACATTATTTTACATAGCAAAAGAGAATTCACAGGTGCAATTAAATTTAGGATTTTGAGATGAGGAAATTATCCTGGACCATTTAGGTGGTCCAATTCAATGAAAAGAAACCTCACAAGTAAATGAGGGACACGAGAGAGTCAAAAAGCAGAGGTCAGAGTGATATGATGGTTAGCTGGGGGCCACAAGTACGAAGGCAGAAGCTGGAACAGGCAAAGAAACACATTATTCATTAGAGTTTCTCAAAGGACTACAGCCCTGTTGAGGATTTCTGACTTCCAGAACTGTAAAATAATGAATTTGTTATTTTAAGCTACCACATTTGTGGCATGTGTTATAGTAGGAACAGGAAATTAATATATCACTCATAGAGCCAGAAGATCTGGAACCTGAGATAAATCTGTAGGAGTTCTGGTCAGATCAGATCAGAAGAATAAGAGACTTCAAATCACATGTAAGATTTGTATAAAAATGCATACACAAGAGCCTATGAGACGATATTAAATTATTTTAAGAGTTCAGAAAGCTTTAGAATACATTAAACTTTTTAAATGCTGCACTCCATATGACAGCATATTTGGAAAACTCAGCAATGGCCACAGGACTGGAAAAGGTCAGTTTTCATTCCAATCCCAAAGAAAGGCAATGCCAAAGAATGCTCAAACTACTGCTCAATTGCACTCATCTCACATGCTAGTAAAGTAATGCTCAAAATTCTCCAAGCCAGGCTTCAAAAGTAGGGGAACTGTGAACTTCCAGATGTTCAAGCTGGATTTCGAAAAGGCAGAAGAACCAGAGATCAAATTGCCAACATCTGTTGGATCATTGCAAAAGCAAGAGAGTTCCAGAAAAATGTCTGCTTCTGCTTTATTGACTATGCCAAAGCCTTTTGACTGTATGGTCCACAAGAGACTGGGAAAAATTCTTCAAGAGATGGGAACATCAGACCACCTGACCTGCCTCTTAAGAAGTCTGTATGCAGGTCAGGAAGCAACAGTTAGAACTGGACACAGAACAACAGACTGGTTTCAAATAGGGAAAGGAGTATGTCAAGACTGTATACTGTCACCCTGCTTATTTAACTTATATGCAGAGCACATCATGAGAAATGATGGGCTGGAGGAAGCACAAGCTGTAATCTAGATTGCCGGGAGAAATATCAACAACGTCAGATATGCAGATGACACCACACTTATGGCAGAAACTGAAGAAATAAAGAGCCTCTTGATGAAAGTTAAAGAGGAGAGTGAAAAAGGTGGCTTAAAGCTCAACGTTCAGAAAACTAAGATCATGGCATCTGGTCCCATCACTTCTTGGCGAATAGATGGGTAAATAATGGAAACAGTGACAGCCTTTTAATTTGGGGGGCTGTGAAACCACTGCACACAGTGTCTGCAGCCATGAAATTAAAAGACGTTTACTTCTTGGAAGGAAAGTTATGAACAATCTAGACAGCATATTAAAAAAGGAGAGATGTTATTTTGCCAACAAAGGTCTGTCTAGTCAAAGCTATGGTTTTTCCAGTAGTCATCTATGGATGTGAGAGTTGGACTATAAAGAAAGCTGAGTGCAGAAGAATTGGTGCCTTTGAACTGTGGTGTTGGAGAAGACTCTTGAGAGTCCCTGGGACTGCAAGGAGAGCAAATCAGTCCATCCTAAAGGAAATTAGTCCTGAATATTCATTGGAAAGACTGGTGTTGAAGCTGAAACTCCAATAGTTTGGCCACCTGATGCAAAAGAACTAACTCACTGGAAAAAACTCTGATGCTGGGAAAGATTGAAGGTGGGAGGAGAAGGGGACGACAGAGGATGGATGAGATGGCTGGATGGCATTGCCGACTCAATGGAGATGAGTTTGAGTAAACTCCAGGAGTCGGTGATTGACAGTGAGGCCTGGAGTGCTGCAGTCCACAGGGTCGCAAAGAGTTGGACACAACTGAGCAAATGAACTGACTGACACTTTTTAAAGACATGCTAAATTGAAACCAGCAAATCAGAAAGGTACTTAGCCATACCTTTTGAGGATGTACAGAAAAATTATCTAAGGGTTTATCTTGAATCCAGAAGCAATTTAGCATATCTAAATGGTATGGACTTGTACACACTTATTATCATGACAAAGTTGATACTGCTTATTTAAAGACTGGAGAGATCTGCTCAATTCCTTTTCAATCACAATAAAATAACAGTTGTTACTTCTTAAAAAAGGAAGGCTATAAATTCACAAGGATAAAGACAACTGGAGAGGAGATCTCAGCACATTTTGGAAGCTGAAAAGGCAAAAGGATTCCTAAATGACTCAACAAAGCTCAGGAAAGTGAATCCTTAACTGAAGGGGGAAAAGCTGGAAAATTTTCTGCACCCCTTACAGCATCAATATCAAAAACTGGCGCAAAGGAACTCAAGAAGTATGGTGAGGAACAGATGGATTTGTTAAAGTTTAGACCCCTCTCTTACTGTATAGAGTCAAGTAACTTTCCTTCCTACATCAAGGCAGAAGACTTGAGAATTTCTCTCAGGAGCAGGTCAAACAGAGTGTCTGCTACTGGAGACAATAGAAAGGACAGAGCATATCGAAAATGAGGGTTAAGTTAAAAATATGTCTACATAATTTTAGACCTTCAAGCTATCTTCCACTATTTGAACCCAGAATCCTGTACAAAAAGAAGGTACTAAAACTTTCCGGAAGAAATAAGGCAGGTTCCATACCACAGGTCAGAATTCAATTAAATCACTTTTTTCACCAACAACACTAGCAGCCAGAGGAAAAAAATCCAGAAAACAAAAGGGAAATAATGCCTCAAGGGAAATAATGCCTCAGATTTCTGCTGAATAATCATTTCCAAATTAAAATTTTATTTTAATAAAGTCTAATTTCCCAAACAGAAAAGCAGAATAAAAATACTGCAAAACATTCAAGGTCTCAAAAACGTGCCTCCAACAGTTCTCCTCTCAGGAAACTAACAGAAGACTTACTCCAATAACATGAGGGAGTAAGAAACACAAAGATAGGGAAAACAGGAGACAGGGAACCACACACAAGAGAGTGACACAGGAAATACCCAAATTACAGCCATTCAAGCAGGCTTACTACCTAGGCAACAAGAGAACAGGTCAGCAGGCTACTGAATGACAGCCTCAAATTGACAGAACACTTGATGCATTTAAACACTGTATGAAGAATGATTCTACTTTTAAATCACGTGTGTCTCTAATTCAGAAAAACAAAATAACTCAAGACATTCACCATCAGGTAGGGAAAATCAAGTCTTATGTATGGGGTCAGAAAACTCTCAGGTCGCTGACCAGGTAACACCGGGGTGACAAACTGTTGCTTGGCTAGATGTTCTCATATAAAGAAAGTTTAAAACTAACAGAGAAAAAATAAGTAAATTAAACTGATGGTTTTAATACTTTGAAATTATATAAGGGAATAACATGCATTTGATTTTTAGAGTACTTATAATATTGAGGAGTATTTTATATACTAGAAATTCTGATATACTAGCTTCAAAACTGTAAGTTAAAATATAACATTATGCAAAATATAGAACATACATAATATTAAATTATTGACCATGCAATTTTTGGATTTAAGACTTTTAGTTGAAAAGTGTAAGAATTTATAGCCAAGTTTACAAATGTTGAAATTTTTATAAGACCAATGGAGTTGCCATGATTTTAAGTATAGTTTACTAGCTTTACAGAAGTTGCTTAAATTTTGCAAAAGTTTTGCTTGTTATGTCAGGCATCTGATGTCCCTGAATAAAAATGAAAATACTAAAATTATAAATGCAGCTTTAAATTAGGCAAATCAAGCTTTAAATGTAGCTAATGGTATTTAGTCCTTTGTACTTCTTGTGGTCACATTCTTCAATAGGTTAACCTGAGCTTTAAATGGTACTGTCAGGAGAGCCAGATGGTAGGTCCCAATGCACAAGCACTTTTCAAGTTCTTGCTTAATGCATTTTTTTTTTTTTTACTATCAATCAAGCAAGATAAACCCAGAAACAATGTGGAAGAGGTTATAAAGGGTCAAGACAATAGAATTTTTGAAGATTCCCCAAGGAAGCATATTATGAGAGAAAGGGAGGAGAGCTACTTCTCATGTATGTCGAGTTCAGTTCTGGTGTCATCTTGGATTTTGTCCAAAAAAGCCACTTGCAAGGGAAGAGGTCAGGGCAAAGGGAGAGGGTTACATAAGGACATAGAGAGAGGGCAGCAAGATTCACTTTACTGTAACAATGTAACACATCGTTGTTAAATGTTAGTTGTAAGAGTGCTATAGACTGGATGTTTGTGTGCCACCCACCTCTCAAAATTCATGTTAATCCTAATGCCCAATGTTATTTGGAGGAGGGGGCCTTGGGGAGGTGATCTGGTTATCAGGGTGGAGCTTCATATTATTACAAGGGCATTAATCCTCTTAATGGATCTGCGAGATCCTGTGCCCCTTCTGCCATGTGAGGACACTGTGAAAAGATGCCTGCTATGAACCAGATCCTCACCAGATATTGAATCTGCTATGCCTTGATTTGGGACTTCTCAGTGTTCAGAATTGTGAGAAATTTCTATTGATTATAAACCACTGAATCTACGATATTCTGTTGGCAGCACAGACAGATTACGGGAACTTCCAGTTCTTTTCCGAGGCACAAAACCATATTCACACAGATGTACAGTGTGAGTGGATGGAATGAGTGACTGGCTTACCAAATGAGGTGTCACTATATGCAAAGAATCCAAATACAACTGACCACTCATAAGCACATTACAAACATAGAAAACAATGTACTTCCTTCAAAACTGTACTGAGTGCTCACTCTTCCTAATACTCCGACAATACAATCATGGAAAAAAATAAAACTATAGGAATGTTTTATGAAATATTTATATTATATGAAATCTGGGAGTATTTAGCCTGGAGAGGAAAGTCTCCTCAGCTCAATAATTTCATGATTACATCTTCTTCAAAAGTAAAACTTTGGCTTGCATGGTCTGTACTCACACGGATTCCTACTAATCTTTCCAGTCTCCTCATGTTGAGAGAAGACAAGTATGTGCTTGCTGCACACTGATTCCTCTCCAAGAGTGCAAGGCAAAACAAAACATTTTCTGTATACAGCAGAGACCAAATTTTTCAACACCATGCTTTGTATTAGAAACCAGAAAAGTAAGTTACTATTCGTTTTCTTGATAAGGCAGCATAAAAGGGATGGAAATTACATCTAGAACGTAGGTTGGTTGGCACAGGGAACAGAAGTAGCAATTATAAAAAGCAAGTCTTTCTTGTGAAGTGATACTGGACAGATAAAACTGCTCATAAAACAAAGAGATGAAAGAAGGCAGATTTAGGCAAGTGCTCCTATAGTAAAGCCATTTATAAAATTGTCAGATAAATCTCTTCTCTTAGTGAAAACTGAATGATTTAGAAAACTGCATGAAGAATAATAGTGGGCTTTCGGGATTTTCCTCAAAATTATATATAAGGAGTGACTGAACTAGAACCTGAGTTAAATTGCTTTGTCCACTGTTAGGTACAAACATACTACAGTGCATTAGAGCCTGCTGCTGCTAAGTCACTTCGGTCGTGTCCGACTCTGTGTGAGCCCATAGACAGCAGCCCACCAGGCTCCTCCATCCATGGGATTTTTCCAGGCAAGAGTACTGGAGTGGGGTGCCATTGCCTTCTGCAATGCATGAAAGTGAAAAGTGAAAGTGAAGTCACTTAGTCAGTGTCTGACTCTTAGCGACCCCACGGACTGCAGCCCACCAGGCTCCTCCATCCATGGGATTTTTCCAGGCATGAGTACTGGAGTGGGGTGCCATTGCCTTCTCCGGCATTAGAGCCTAGATTTTAGTTAACTCATTTCCTACTGCAGCCCCAGTGTCTAGCAGAGTGAATAAGCCCCCAAAGAGTGTTAGAATGAGTAAAGTGTATTAAAAAGTAGAGACATAACTTTACCTAGGAAGGTCTGAAGAGTCAAAGCTATGATCTTTCCAGTAGTCATGTACAGATATGAGAGCTGGACCATAAACAAGGCTGAGGATCAAAGATTTGATGCTTTCTAACTGTGGTGCTGAAGAAGACTCTTTCAGAGTCCCTTGGACAGCAAGGAGATCAAATCAGTCAATCCTAAAGGAAACCAACTCTGATTATTCATGGGAAGACTGATGCTAAAGCTGAAATTCCAATACTTTGGCCACCTGATGCGAATAGCTGACTTGCTGGAAAAGACCCTGATGCTGGAAAAGACTGAGGGAAGGAGGAGAAGGTGACAGAGGATGAGATGGCTGGATGGCATCATCGACTCAATGGACATGAATTTGAGCAAACTCTGGGAGATAGTGAAGGACAAGGATGACAGGCATGCTGTAGTTCATGGAGTCACAGAGTCAAACATGACTTAAGACACTGAACAATGATAACAAAGTTATAAAATTTAAGCAAGATTTTGCATTTTATCAGTATTGCAATTGAGATTTCGGCTACAACTTTAGTTTCATTAATTATTACAAAATTACTTAGGTTCTCCGAACCTGTATTCATTCAGTTTTGAAAAATGAGAATAAAACTTACCATTAGGCCAGGTACCTTAAGTATGAATAAGAAAGTGAGGAGAGGTAAAGGTAGAAAAGCCTAAAACAGACACAACAAAAATAATAAATAGAAAATAAAAGTCGTAATGAATGAAAAAACAAGAACAAAAAAATAAGGTGCAGCAGTAAAAGTAAGATTACTACTACAAAAGTATGTAGTTTTAAGCACAGTAAATGACTTAGGTGCTCCAGAAACACTAGCTTTCCTCTCTGCCTCCCCTTGCTAAATTACGAATTGAAAACACTGAACATGAAGTATATTTAATTCAAATTCTTGAGTTAAAAAAATTATGTAATCAGAATAAATATTTTAATATAGACAGCAAGACAGAGGAGTTAGCACTTCACACGTATTGGTTTCCAGCATGAAAGACAAAGCCCTGTACCAGTTACAAATATATCCTTTAACCAGAAAGATTCGTGTGCAATCATACTATTCAAGTCTGAGCAGAGTTCTTAAGCTCTCCAAGCCTTGGTTTCTTAACTTAGTTGGAAAATGAGAACAATATAAGCAGCTATTTCACTGAATTATTATGAAGATTAAATGAAATAATGAGTAAGCTACGTTAATCAAAACAGTTTGCAACTAGTATAAAACCAAACACACAGATTAACAACAGACTCAGGAGGCCAGAAATAAACAATAGAATCAAGAATATACAATGGGGAAAGAACAGTCTCTTTAATAAATGGTTTTGAGAAAACAGAGAACCACAAGCAAAAGAATGAAACTAACCCCTGTTTTACTTCTCTCACGAAAACCAACTCAAAATGGATTAAAGAATTGAACATACAACCTACAACCATAATCCTTCCAGTAGAAATAGGAGATAAGCTCCCCGACATTGGTCCTGGCAATGACTTTTTGGATCTGGAACCAAAGCACAACAAGAACAAAACAAAAATAAATAAATGATCTTATGTCAAACTAAAACATTTTCACATAACAAAGGAAACCCATGGAATGGGAGACTATATTTGCAAAAACAGATAAGAAAAAAGGTTAATATTCAAAATAAAAGCTCATACAACTCAATCACAAAAAAAACAAAACCCGATTCAAAAAATGGCACAGGAACTTCTTCCAAAAACATATGATGGCCAACAGGTACATGAAAAGGCGCTCATAATCATGCAAAGTCAGGGAAATGCAAATCAAAAATACAATCAGAGTATCAATTACTTCACACCTGGTAAGAATGACTATCATCAAAAAGACAAGAGATAAGTACTGGTGGCAAAAATGTAGAGAAAAGGAAACACTTGGGTTCAGCTGGTGGGAATACAAACTGATGAGACCATCACAGGTAACAATGATAGGTGTTCCTCAAAAAATTAGAAACACAACTACCATACTATCCAGAAGTTCCACTTCTGGGTATATATTCGAAGAAAACTAAATCACTCTTTTAAAGAGATATTCATTCAGAGTTACTTACAATAGCCAACCGGTGGAAACAACCTAAGTATAAATGCATGGATGAAAGGATAAGGAAAATGTATTAATAGTATGGACACACAATGCAATATTACTCAGACACACACAAAAAGAAATCTTACCATTTATGACATCATGACAACATGGATGGAACATGATGGCATTATACTAAATGAAATGTCAGAGAGATAAAGGAAAACAACTGTGATCTTGTTTATATGTGCGATCTAATAAAAACAAATTGACATCAACAGTACAAACTTTCATTTTTTAAGATAAATAATTTCTGGGGACATATGGCATAGTCAAAAAAGGGTTAATGAACAGTGTTTGGCATACCACCTTTCAGTAAAGGACTAGACAAAATGATCATTACTACAAATCCGACGAATGTCTCTAAATGGATCACAAAATTATGTTTTTTATTTTCTACTGAACGGTTTGGAAAGAAATTATTTTCAAAAGTAAACTTCCGTATCAATTACAGTTAGCAAATGAGAAAGTGCTTAAAATTTAAAAAAGATGGAGGCACTGGTCCAAACAATTTAAAATGTTTTTAGATGTCAAGTCTACAGCTTAAGAAAGTTTTCCTAGCGGTGTACCACATTCCAGAGTGGTTGAGAGCAGCCCGATGGGCAAAACTTGCAGAAATAAAAGCTGCAAGCGTTTCAGAAGGCAGTTGTCATGGAAAGCCATCCTTGGATCACCAAGCAAGTGACAGAGACAAGACTGGTGAGTACAGAGGTGCCTTCTCTTTCTACCTCCTAGCAATGGCCTGGGCAAGTTCTAACCTCTCCTCTCTAGAGCCTTCGTTCAACCTTCAAGTCCGTCAACCCGCGAAGATACTGGGGCCACAGCTAAGGCGGCCGCGGTCAGAGGATGCGGTGTCCTCTTCCCAATTCCTCACGCGCCCCCAACCACGCTCGCGGCCCCCACTTCGCTGTGCAGAGACAGACTGTGAAATCGAAGAAGCTAAAACTTCTGCCTTCCTACAGAAGGCACCACCCAGGGCACCGCCAGCGAACGCCCAGGGAGAGGGCGGCGTCTCCCCACCTCTTCAGACCCCGGCTGGGCCCCTCAGCCCCAGAGGCAGGAGCTGCTCTCACCCGGGACCGCTCCCGTAGCCCGACCTCACCTGGGAGCAGTTCCACCCGGGGCTGACTTAGAGAAGCCTCGGGAAGAGCGGTGCGGAGGGCGACGCCACCGAAGGCCCAGTCATGGTCGGCCTCTTTCAGGTCGCCAGCCCAGACACGCCTCGGCCGCGGCGCCTCCCGCCTCCGGGCGGTTCCCCAACCCCGGGGCCGCCGCAGCCTCCCGCACGGCACGCCGGGAACGGCCGACCTCCGCTTCTCAGAGACTTCAGCGTCCTCAAAGTCCCGGCCTCGGAGCAGAACTGCATCTTGGGATTTGGAGTCCTCATCTCACGCCTCCGCTTCGTCCTTAACACACAGGGCCGGGAACTCGCGCGGGGAATCTGAACGTAAAGCATCACCCAGGGTCGTGAAATGTAGGCATCGCTGGCATCCGGGCTCTGGCTGCGGCCTCGGCGGGATGGGGAGTGGTGTCGCCTAGCAGCCGCCGTCGCTATCACTCGCTCGGGACCGGCTGGCGGGACCCAGTGTCCGCTCGGAACGGCGCTGGAGGGCGGGCAGGTTTGCCGGCTGGTCCGGGCCTAGTGGGTACGGTCGCTGAGAGGCCGCCGCTGGTTGCCAGGTTTGGTGTAGGTAGGTGGATCCTGGTGAGCGCAAACCGAGTCTCTTCCCACGCAGGTTCTTTAGCCTTCGGGGCCCAGATGGACAACAGCTCAGTTTCCCCGTTCCTTAGCCTCCAGTCTGTAACCGGTTTGCTTTCCCTTCGTTTCACCCCTGATTTCCCAGGCCCAACCGCACTCTTTTATATCGTATATTTACTCACTTTTTTTTTTTTTTAAATCCCAGCTCTTGTTTCTCAGAATCGGGGTTCAATTTCAGTCTTCCAAGCACCCCCGCGCTTGGCACCCTTAGGTGTTCGAGCGCCCTGGTGGTAAGGGGGCGTGGAGGAGCGGGACTCAGAATCTTAGTTCTGACTTAGATTAGTTTAAGCGTGGAAGCCTTCGTAAATTATTTGACCGATAAAATATCTGATGATTTGTTGCAACTGCTGTACTTTTCATCTAGGCTATTTACTCGACATATCTGTTAACACAATTAAGGAGCAATAGCTCTGTGCAAACACCGTAAAGAGTTGTAACAATGTAATCTGTAACAACTTTAAATTACTGTAAAAACAGTAATGCTGCTTACCTTGTAAATGCTAATACCCACTTGTTTTGCTACAGAAGGTAAAGCACAGTGAAAGAATTCAAGATGTCACCTAATATAAACTGGAAAGAAATAATAAAGGTTGACCCAGATGAGCTGCCTCGTCAAGAAGAATTGGCAGATAATTTATTGATTTCCTTATCCAAGGTACTTAATTGATAAAGCATAGATACATACATACAACTATGATTAATTTAAACTGTCCCTGAAATCACTGAATGGTACAACTGAAAGAATTCTTATATTTTCCTTAAGGATTATAAAATACGAAATTGTTGCTTTTCTCTTTACTTAGGTGGAAGTAAATGAGCTAAAAAGTGAAAGTCAAGAAAATGTGATACACCTTTTTAGAATTACTCAATCACTAATGAAGGTTTGTATGCAGTACTTTAATAATAGCTTTGACTATTAGAGAAAGCTTAAGACTCTCTTAGATAAGTTAATCTTTAAAGTAGTTTGTAAAATCTAAATGACAGCTAAAGTTCCTAAAAGAGTGTGTAGGGGGAACAGAATGGTTGTGTTCTAAGAAGTATAGGGATGGCTCATGTTAGTGGTGAAAGTCGCTGTTGAGTAGTTTTAGGTGAGTGGAGGCCGTGGTGGAGTGTTGACGAGGTTCTAGTGCCCGTGTGCATGTGCTGAGTCACTTTAGTGGTATCCGAGTCTTTATGACCCGATGGACTATAGCCCGCCAGGCTCCTCAGTGCATGGGATTCTCCAGGCAAGAATACTGGAGTGGGTTGCCCTGACCTCCTCCAGGCGATCTTCCCGACCCACATCTTTTATGCCTCCTGCATTGGCAGGCAGGTTCTTTATCTTAGTGCCATCTGGGAAGCCCTGTAGAGCTGAAAGTGAAAGTCACTCAGTCGTGTCTGACTCTTTCCGACCCCATGGACTATGCAGTCCGCGGAATTCTCCAGGCCAGAATACTGGAGTGGGTAGCTTTTCCTTCTCCAGGGAATCTTCCCAACCAAGGGATTGAACCCAGGTCTACCGCATTGCAGGCGGATTCTTTACCAGCTGAGCCACAAGGGAAGCCCTCTAAAGCTGAAAGTTACTGTAAATAAAAACTGGGGATAGAAAATATGCATATTCTTTACATTTGAGGAGACAGGGCAGAAAGTTTATAGCAGGCTGTAGAAGAAACAGATGTTGGATGTAGTTGGAATAGGCTGTCCAGGGCCTTAAAGGTATATCTTATGCTCAGCAGTTAGAAGCCATTAACGGTTTTTGAGCTATACAGTTGCCCTCAGAAGGTTAAATAAGTTATGTTAAATGACAAATTGAAGAGAATTGAAGCAGTTTAGAAATAGCATTATGTAAGAACTTAGACATAAAATTATGGACTAGAATAATGAAAATTAAAATAGAAAAAAGAGATAGCTGAAAACAATACAAAGGGAAAGTTGCAATGATTGATATAAGACATGAGGGAAAAAGAGGAATTGATGTTTCAAACTTTTAGGAATCTAGGAATTATAGCCATAAGTAAGAAAGTAATTCAGCAGATATTTACAGAATGTCTCCTTGTGCCAGGCATTGCAGGCCCTAAATAGTAGGATAGTAATTAAAGCTAAATTTTTATTTTTAGTGCTTATATTCTGATGTAAAAGCATACTGAAATAACTTTTTTTAATGTTTAGATGAAAGCTCAAGAAGTAGAGCTAGCTTTGGAAGAAGTTGAAAAAGCTGGAGAAGAACAAGCAAAATTTGGTAAGTGCCTTGGAGAAAGGGAGTGGATTCCATTTATTCACTAAGCAATAGAGAATCAACTTTCATATAGAGTCTATAAAATGTGTATAGTTTATTTTGAAATGTTTTTCTAGAACTGTTTCATGGAAAATGTACAAAATAGTTATTTTCTCTTGTGTTACCTTATATAAATATGATAGACTTTAAAAATTAATTTTATTATTTTATTGAAATGTATTTAAAAGTTCATTTTGAGATAAATTTAACCAGTTCAAACATTTATCTTTTTTAATAGAAAATCAATTAAAAACTAAAGTAATGAAACTGGAAAATGAACTAGAGGTATGTTCTTTTATATTCCTTAGGGTATAATTGTCATAAATATTATCATTTTCAATTATTATTTTCAGGTTTTTTTCATTATATTTGGCTGGAAAAATCACTAGAATGATATTGTGTTTATAATTATTTGTTCAGTACATATTTTACATGCCTATTTATGTACCTTAAATTCTGTTGAGGATTGCACATCCAGTTGTGAACAAAATAAAAATGTTGGGTAACCTCGTGGAGCTTACAGTCTAGAGAAATATACAGAGAGATTACTATTACTGAGGTGTAGTGAGGCATGTTGGAATTTGAGGAACAGTGACAGAAAGGTATAGGAGAAGAGGAGCTTTTTGAGACAGCCAAGAGCCAAAATGTGAACATAAATTTTCAGTGAAGGAACAGAATACATTGAAATTATGGAGATTATTGGAAAGAATGTGATACAAATGGATTAGTCTTTATAAGGAGGAAGGACCTTTTTCCTTTGTACTTGGAAGGAAGGAAGAATGGATGTTTACAGAAGCTTTTCATGTTGGTAGGTTTAGTGCCTGGAATTTGAGAGAATGAAGAGGTCATCTGCTAAAAATAAGAGTGAGAACTGTATAGTCAGATTTTAGGGAAGTTGGATAAGACCTGAAATATATGGAGAATGAACTGGACATTTCAGGATCTGGAATGTTCAGATCTTGCTTCTTTCACATATTAGCTCTATGGATTCAGATGGTTTTATTTGTTATTCCTTATTGTATATCCAGCTTCTAGGGAAATACCAGTCATTCTCAATAAGTACTTGTTAATTGAGTTATGAGAGCTTCCTCAGTGGCTCAGTGGGTAAGGAGTCTGCTTGCAATGCAGGAGATGTAGAAGACGCAGGTTTGATCCTCAGTTTGTGGGATTTTGCTGGCAAGAAAAATTGGGCTGCAGCCCACTCTGGTATTCTTGCCGGGGAAAATCCCACGAACTGAGGAGCCTGGTGGGCTATAGTCCAAAGGGTCACAAAGAGTCAGACGTAACTGAGCAACTAAGCACAAGCACAAGTGTGTTAACGGAGTCAGATCAAGTCTGCGCTGGTGGTTAGCAGGGCGACCGCTAGAGAATACAAGAATAAGGCAGTTGGAGGTACTGGTAAGAAAGTGGTTCAAGCAGCGATTATGAAAAGCTAAATAGGCAAGGAAATCAAGATCAGGATGTGAGGGAGGGATTAAGGAGAAGAGGAGTCAAGGGATTAAAGGGTTTTGTGAGGTAAAAGGGCAGATGTTTTGTGAATAATTGGAGAACCTTTCTGCTTGGAGAAGCTCCTGCTGTGGGGATGGGAGTGTGAGGCTATAATGCAGACAAGAAGAGAGTTTAAAAAAAGAAAGGCCAGAGTGAAAGTTACATATGTGAAGAGATTGCTTGGGGACTTTTGATGGAAGACTGTGAGCCATGTGCCAAAATGTCTCAGTGAATTTTGTGAAGGAATGACCAGGAAGTTGGTAGTTTACTACTACCATGAATAGGTAGTGATAAGAAAGCTGGCTATCATGAGAGATTCAAAGCAGCAGGAAGAGTTTTTACAGGATGACAGAGGAATGATAGCCTAGAAATTATAGTTTGGGGTAAATCAACACATTTTCTTGACACCTAGGTATATGAGATGTGAAAGAATAAGCATTTCCAATCTGAAAAAGTTCCAAATGAAATAGTGTACTAAAATAGCCAAACTAGAGCTAAAGCAAGGAGATAGAAAGGATAAATCAGTGGAAAGGCTGGGGAAGTAAAATACTGTTTTATCTTAGAAGAAGATTTTCTTTGAGAGCATAATGGAAAGCTTTATGAGAGAGGTAAAGAGTATGAAAACTTTGGTTAACATAGAAGAATAACAGAACTGAATGGCAGGGAGATGACTTAGAGACAGATTAGAGGACCAGAGGATTTTTGGTGTTTTCGACCATGACCCAAAGTAACTGGAATATGAAGCAAAATGTATTTAGTCTGCTGCAAGATTTTAAAGGTAATCAAAGTCTGGATGTCTAATATAATAGCACTAGCCATGTGTGGCTGTTAGCATTTTAATTAATTGCTGTGTAAATTAATTACAACTTAAAGTAAGAATTCAGTTCATTAGCTGTATTAGTTGCATTTCAAGTGCTCAGTAGACACAGTATATAGTGGCTATTGTATAGGGCAGTGCAGAGAACATTTCCATTATCCTAGAAAGTCCTTTTAGACAGCACTGGTGTAAATATGCGTCAGTGATATGAGGGGATGGGCTGCTTAAAAGCTCTGTGGGTCAGTGACTAGGATGGAGGCTCAGGTGGATTTTAATGGTGTTTCAGAGCCCTGGTACTCAGGGAAAGCCTAGATAGTTCATTGCATAGACCATTATATGCCTTTGCAGTTTACCCTGGTGCCTGTGGCTCGGCTATAACAGATTCTGAGTAGATTTGACAGTCAGTTCTTTGTAGCTCTGGGTGGCTTAGGAAGAGCTTAAAGGGTTGTCAGTCTGTGAACTAAAGCCTAAATAAGCTTAATAAAAATGGTTCTTAAGCAACTTGATTTTAAACACCTGGTACTGATTACAATAAAATTTAAAAGTTGAAATAATTATTTGTTTGCTGCTGATCCATTTGAATCTCCAAATGTAATAGAAATAATTTATACTTTTGGTTTATTACTTTCAGATGGCACAGCACTCTGCAGGTGGACGTGACACTCGGTTTTTACGTGATGAAATTCGCCAACTTGAAAAGCAATTGGAACAAAAAGATAGAGAATTGGAGGACATGGAAAAAGAGTTGGAGAAAGAAAAGAAAGTTAATGAACAAGTGAGGCACATTTGTCCATTGACTCTTAACTGTTCAAGTTACCAAAAAACACTACCTGCTTATACTTTTTGTAGTAATAATACCAATTTTTATGTTTTGTTTATTTGTGGAAATTGATCTATACGTATTTCTAAGGGTTTATATCATAGCTGATGTTGTCATCATGTCTTTAAAATACAGTGGATCAGGTAGTTCTAGTGAATGAATATGACCTAGACATTAATTCTTTATATATGGAGGTATCTTTTTCTGCAGATGTTAGGAATTCTTTACATAAAGTTGATGATTTGGTCTGCAGTATTGATATGAAAACATTAAGCAGTCAAAATCAACTGATTTTGTTATTTGTCATAATTTGGGGAAAAAGAAATTTGTATTTATATTAGTAGTAGACTTAGAAATTAATCTTTAATGATATACTCAACAATAGTCAAATTTTTAATTTTCAGGCATACCTCACTTTTGTAATATAGAGGTTCTTAAAGAGTGTTAATGTCACCATTTTGTAAATCAATTCATATATTAAATCATAATGTGTCATCTTTTATACAAGCATAGTTTATTATTACCTCTTATGTTACACTTGTTACTTATAAAATAATTCATTCAATGTTCACTTAAGTTTAGTTTGAGAAAAAAATTATATTTTTGCAGATGAATTATATTTCCTTTTAGAAAATAGTATATTTTCTTCTTTTGCCTTCACTGTCACTGACTTAGTAAAAAATTTGCTGTCTATGTGTATTAGTTTTCCCATCCCTGATGCCCAGAAGCTTTTTGTGTCCTTTATAAGGTCAATATTGTATCATGTCCTGATAATCTTATTTTGTCTGTTGTTCTCTTGGAACTAGATGGTTATAAATATAAGTAAATGACATTGATTATGAGGTAATGTTGATATTTAAAAAGAATTCATCATAGACTGATACATAAGGAAAAACATTCCTATTCTTTTTTTGTTTTTTTTTTCGTCTGTGCCAAGGGACATGTGGGATTTTGGTTCACCTACCAGGGATCAAACACATGACCCCTGCATTGGAAGCATGGAGTCTTAACCTCTGGATCTCCAGTGAAGTGCCAAATTCCCATTCTTGATGTATCTGTTTTATTAGATAGTTTGGAAGTAATGTAAGAATGAGCTGTTAATGTCTATATAGTTTTTGCAGTGAAAAAAGTGTAGATTGATGCCACCTAAAGGTGACAACTGGTGGCTTAGTGGTAAAGAATCCACCTGCCAGTGCAGGAGATGTGGGTTTGGAGGATCCTCAACATGTCAGCAAATCTGGAAAACTCTGCAGTGGCCACAGGACTGGAAAAGGTCAGTTTTCATTACAATCCCAAAAAAGGCAATGCCAAAGAATGTTCAAACTACCTCACAATTGCATTCATCTCACACGCTCAAAGTAATGCTCAAAATTCTCCAAGCCAAGCTTCAGAAATACATGAACTATGAACTTCCAGATGTTCAAGCTGGATTTAGAAAAGGCAGAGGAACCAGAGATCAAATTGCCAACAACCTCTGGATCATCAAAAAAGCAAGAGAGTTCCAGAAAAACATCTATTTGTGCTTTATTGACTATGCCAAAGCCTTTGACTGTGTGGATCACAATACACTGGAAAATTCTGAAAGAGATGGGAATACTAGACCACCTGACCACCTGACCTGCCTCTTGAGAAACCTGTATGCAGGTCAAGAAGCAACAGTTAGAACTGGACATGGAACAGACTAGTTCCAAATAGGGAAAGGAGTACATCAAGGCTGTATATCGTCACCCTGCTTATTTAACATCTGAGAAATGCTGGGCTGGATGAAGTACAAGCTGGAATCAAGATTGCCAGGAGAAATATCAACAACCTCATATATGCAGATGACACCACCCTTATGGCAAAAAGTGAAGAACTAGAGAGCCTCTTGATGAAAGTGAAAGAGGAGAGTGGAAAAAGTTGGCTTAAAGCTCAACATTCAGAAAACTAAGATCATGGCATCCGTTCCCATCACTTCATGGCAATAGATGGGGAGATGGTGGAAACAGTGTCAGACTATTTTTGGGGGCTCCAAAATCACTGCAGATGGTGACTGCAGCCATGGAGTTAAAAGACACTTACTCCTTGGAAGGAAACTTATGACCAACCTAGACAGCATATTAAAAACCAGAGACATTACTTTGTCAACAAAGGTCTGTCTAGTTGAGGCTATGGTTTTTCCAGTAGTTGTGTATGGATGTGAGAGTTGGACTATAAAGAAAGCTGAGTGCCGAAGAATTGATGCTTTTGAACTGTGGTGTTGGAGAAGACTCTTGAGAGTCCCTTGGACTGCAATGAAATCCAACCAGTCCATCCTAAAGGAGATCAGTTCTGGGTGTTCATTGGAAGGACTGATGTTGAAGCTGAAACTCCAATACTTTGGCTGCCTGATGTGAAGAGCTGACTCATTGGAAAAGACTCTGATACTGGGAAGGATTGAAGCCCGGAGGAGAAGGGGACGACAGAGAATGAGATGGTTGGATGGCATCACCAACTCAATGGACATGAGTTTGAGTAAACTCCAGGAGTTGGTGATTGACAGGGAGGCCTGGCGTGCTGCAGTCCATGGGGTTGCAAAGAGTTGGACACGACTGAGTGACTGAACTGAACTGAACTCAAGAAGGAAATGGCAACCTATTCCAGTATTCTTGCCTATAAAATCCCATGGACAGGAGCGTGGTGCGCTACAGTGCATGGGGTCACCAAAGAGTTGGACATGACTTAGTGACTAAATAACAACAACAAAAGTGAAGAATAAACTCTTAGCGAATTATCTCTTTAGTTGACTCAATGAAACATAACAGACCTATAGATTTCTTATCATGAAGGATCCTACCTATGCTCTACAGTAATAGAATTGCTTAGGGAGATGTCTTTTTCTAGGCTATTGTTCTTTGTCTAGCCTGTATATTCATCAGCTTCTCATCACTGATACCGCTCACTGTTAGCTAATCAGAACTATCTTGTCCATTCATATCCTAGGCTATCTTTTAGGCACACACACAGATAACTTGTTCAGTCTCTAAGTCCTGTCTGACTCTTTGCAACACCAAGGAATGCAGCATGGCAGGCTTCCCTGTCCTTCACTATCTCCCAGAGTTTGCTCAAGCTCATGTCCATTGAGTCAATGATGCCATCCAGTTATCTCAGCCTCTGTCGCCCCCTTCTCTGCTCTCAGTCTTTCCCAGCATGAGGGTCTTTCACAGTGAGTCAGCTCTTTGCATCAGGTGGCCAAAGTACTGGAGCTTCAGTATCAGTTCTTCCAATGAATATTCAGGGACAGCTTGAATAGATAGCTAAGGTACCTTTCCAGCCACTAGGTTCCTTGAAATAGAATATGGATATGAGTTGCTTTGGCAATTTGTTTTTGCCCTTCGCCAGTCATTCAGTTTTACTGAGTACTTACAGCATGCGAAATACTAAGGATACAGTGGGCATGCTGTTCTGTTTCTTAGCCATATTCATTGTCAGTTACAAAGATAACATAAGATAATAGGATAATCTGGGGATACATTTGGATATAAGAATATTCTGGGGTACTATGGAAAGGTATACAGAAGTCAATCTTTTTTTTTTTTTTAGTTTGAATTTTTTTAAAACAGTTTTTCAAATTAATTTAGTTTTGGCTGCACTGGATCTTCATTGCTGTGTGGGCTTTCTCTTGTTGCAGCAAGTATGGTCTGCTCTTCAGTTGCATTACCTGGGTTTGTCATTGCAGTGGTTTTTCTTGTTGTGGAACATGCCTATTCCAAAAGGATATCTGTGGATAGGAAATCATGAGAGACGCTGGATAGATGATAAGCGTTTGTGGGTCATAGATACTGAAGAAATAGAAGTGATTGGAAGGCTGATCTCTGAGGCATAGAAATGTCTAATGAAATATAAAGAATGCTTCAAGAACAGCCCAAGAAAGGAGTATCAGGAGTATGATGTTTCAAAAACCAAGGAAAATGAGCATTAGTAGTGTAAATGATTTCGCCTTTAAGTTCTTGACATGTCTTTTCTTGTTAGATTTCCCAGTTCAAAACAGGATAGGACCGTTTCTTAATTCCCAGATGATAATAATGATAATGGTAAACTTACAAGATTTGTAAGCGTGCATGCGAAGTCACTTTAGTCGTGTCCAACTCTTTGCAACCCTAGGGACTGTAGACCTACGGGCTCCTCTGTCCATGGGATTCTCCAGGGAAGAATACTGGAGTGGGTTGCCATGCTCTCCTCCAAAGGATCTTCCCAACCCAGGGGTTGAAACCCTGTCTCCTCTGGCTCCTGTATTGCAGGCAGGTTCTTTACTCCTGAGCCACCAGGGAAGCCCTAAAATTTATATAGCATATTGCATTTTATTATGAACTTTCTTTAAACTTTTTATTTTGAAAACTTTATCTTCATGAAGATTTTAAGAAAAGCAGTAAACACTCACATACCCTTTTATATAGGTTCACCAGTTAACATTGTGTTACATATGCTTTATCAGTCAGTATCTTTGCACACAGACTTACTTCCCTCCCCTCCCCTCCTCCTCTTGCTTCCCTCTCCTCTCCTTTCTTTTTTGGTGAGCCATTAGAGTTAATGTGAGATATTGTGATACTTCTTATTTAAATATTTCAAATATTATGATATTTTATTTTTAAATATTTCAGTATATTTGCACTGAAAGTAGAGGTATTTTTCATTATAACTACTTATATAATTAGCATACTCAGGAAATGTAGTATCCTTTGGTTAGAGTTTTTTGTTTTGTAAACTCAACCTGCTTAATCCTTCCTATTCTTAGTTTTCAAAATTTTGGCTTACTGTTCATGTCTTGGGTCAACATGAAGTCCTCAGTAATTAAACATTCTCTGCTTTATTGATGAGATACTGAAAATCTGGCATTACATTGAATTACTGCTGAATTTTATCTTTTTTATTTGTTTTTTGCTATTTTAGTTGGCTCTTCGAAATGAGGAGGCAGAAAATGAAAACAGCAAATTAAGGAGAGAGGTTGGTTAAAAAAAATTCAGTAGTTGTGGTGGTTCAATAAAGATACTTATTTAAAAAGTTTCCATAAATAAATTCTATAACCAGAACTGGAATTGTCTAAGTAATTGATGTTTTTGAACTGTGATTTTTATGATATGACTTTGTCTTAGGGAAATAGAACATAAATAGAAAGGTGAGGCTGTTAAGTACTACACTATTCATTTGTTAGATCTCTGTGGGTAAATCTTACTTTCTTTTTTAAGCTATTCTTTGCTAGTTTGCTAACTCAATATATGAGTGGATTTCTGCCTTACTTCCTCTTATTTTATCTGGCATTCTTTTAAAACTTTTGTTTCTTATGGAATCTTATAAATTCTGTTAATTATTTGGTTCTTCTGAGCCAAATAATGTACATTGTTTATCATGAATTTTTATTTTTTAATCAAAATGTTTTTTGTTTTGGTTGATAATTAATTTTCTTGCTTTCTTTGATTATCTGAAATGATATTCTCCTAAAATTTCTTTTTTCTTTAATTTCTTATTATACTTAATTATGTATTATCTTTCTTGTTTCTGATTACCTTCTTGTCCTTTTCTGGAGAACAAACGTCTAAAGAAAAAGGTGAGGCTTTAAGTGTTATGAAACCTTGGGATTTTAAAGGTGTGTTTTGAGATCATTATTTAGAGGGTGAAATTTTGTTTCTTTAGATAGTTTTTTAAATAGAATATTGTGTTTGATCCACCTTCAGAATGAACAGCTTCGTCAGGATATTATCGACTATCAAAAACAAATAGATTCGCAAAAAGAAACACTCTTATCAAGAAGAGGAGAAGACAGTGACTACCGATCACAGTTGTCTAAAAAAAACTATGAACTTGTCCAGTATCTGGATGAAATTCAGGTAAAATGGATGGAAGTCAGTTCAAAGCCGTAATTTTTTATAAAACTTTCATTATAATGTAAATCTAGTATTCTTAGTTATAGTTTTCTTGGTATTTAATTTGATTTAGTTGGCAAACAACAGTTGATACTAAATATCTATAAAGTTCCGTTATCTCCAGCAAACACTTATGATTCCATTTAATTTTAATTTTAATTTGTCTTATTAAATTGTTTTTAACTATAATGCCTTTACCTTTCCTAGACTTTAACAGAAGCTAATGAGAAAACTGAACTTCAGAATCAAGAAATGAGAAAAAATTTAGAGGAGTCTGTACAGGAAATGGAGAAGATGACTGATGAATATAATAGGATGAAAGCTGTTGTGCATCAGACAGATAGTATGATGGACCAGTTAAAAAAAGAAAATGATCATTACCGGCTTCAAGTAAGGATTCTTGTTAGATTAACTTATTTGGACAGATTTTGTATTGCCTCATTACTGTTTATTTGAAATTGGAAAGTACTTTAATTTTCTAGGATATGAGATTTTGTCTTATGCTCTAATATAACATCTTACACGGTAATATGTTGCCATGCTGACATATTTGTCTCTATATGGTTTTCTAGTTTCCTTACACATACCTTATAATTCTTGCCATGTAGGATGTATGGGGGATATCTGAATGAATATATAGACAGCAGTCCTGCAAAGCTAATAATTTGGGGAATTTTCTACTAAAGACTCTTAGAGGTCCTGTGAACCATAAACTTTAATTTTACACCTTAGAATAAATGCACTCTGCATGTCATAGAAACCAGTATATTGTTCACTACTTACACAGGATTAAACTTGTTAAAAAATAGAGTAATACTTAAAAATATAATTACCTTATAACAAAAAGTAATTTTACGACTATAAAGATGCACAAACCATTTAACGTCACCCTTGCTACAGAACTGTTCCCATAATGAATATGCTCTTAAATATAAATGTATATATGTGCATGTGTATCCTTATCACTGTGTATAATGCATGTATAAATATTCAGTTATAATAAATATGTTTGTGTTACACTATTTTACAACATTCTTGAAATAATTGTTGCCTTTTAGGTGCAGGAGCTTACAGATCTTCTGAAAGCAAAAAATGAAGAAGATGATCCGATCATGGCAGCTGTCAATGCAAAAGTAGAGGAGTGGAAGGTGCTTTTGTTCAATTGCTATAATAGCTTTTAATTTTAGATTTCAATTTTTAGTCTTAATTTTCTTTAAAGGCTTTGTACTGGATAGTGATATTTTTATTAGGCATTTCCAAAGGTGTATGAAATGTCTTAGCTAGAAGAGTTTTAAGAACTGCCATGTATAAACCTCTAGAGTTGTTTTTAATCATTTAATTTTGGAGGAGAGATGTTAGTAAATGTATTCTTCACTTTGTTTTTACTTAGTATCTTTTAGGATTAGTTTACATCAGTACATATAGTATTGCTTTGTCCTCTTTAATGACAGTATGACTGTAATTTTTCTTTGTAGATATGCCTCTCTCATTCACTCAAGACATTTGTGCTTCTTCATGTCATTTTAATGTTTTCTTTTTAAAGATTAGTTGTACACACTTTGTAATTGCAGGGAGGTGGTTATAACTTCTGGTTTTAGAAATGGGTTTTGGAAACTTGAGGTTGATAAGTGAAAAGATTGAATTGCTTAAAAAGAAAAAGGCACAGTGTATATCTTTGAATCATTTCTTATTTGAACTTCAGGCTATATACACAAAAGGGACAATGGTCATTCCAATTGTTGCTATTTTCTCACTTCCAAAATTTTTTGGCCTGTATTTTCTTGATCTGCTAATGTTATATATTGAAGTATTGATCATAAATGAGGAATGGTTTATTACTTTTCCTCTTATGTAACAGACCCTATTTTGTTCATTTCTAGTTAATTTTGTCTTCTAAAGATGATGAAATTATTGAGTATCAGCAAATGTTACATAGTCTGCGGGACAAACTGAAAAATGCCCAGCTTGATGCTGATAAAAGTAATGTTATGGCTCTACAACAGGTAAAGCTTTCTCAAAATTTGATTTGTCAATGAGTTTTATTAAAGTTGGCACTGAAACTCTGAACTGTCTTTCATCTATCTCCTGTGCCTAATCTAATCACTGGCACCTTTGGGTAGATAATAAAGTCTTTAGAAGTTTCTTATACCATCCATTCCTAAGCAAAAATTATAATTAGGTTTAGAGTTAGGAATAGAATTATTTTGTGTATTTTTATCTGTTGATTCAGATAATACATTTATTGTTTGGGAATTATGTATAAGGAACTATTAAAAACTGTTAGAAATTTAAATATCGTAATACTCTTATTAAACTTTATTATACTGTGTTTTAGTGCTGAAATATACTGGACAATGTGAAATAAACTAAAATATGGCTATTATTTTTACTGCATAACATTTTTATGTTTAGTACCAATGTATTCGTATATGCTTGGTAGTCCAGTGGTTAGGACTCCATGCGTCCACTTTAGGGAACATGAGTTCTGTCCCTGGTCTGGGAACTAAGATCTTGCAAGCCGTGTGGCATGACCAAAAATAAAAGAAGGAAAGAAGTTACACTTGCATAAACTGTTTTGTCTAGTCATAGTCTAAAAGAAAGAAGGAAGTTTGGGAAGTATTTGGGGAATAAGGACAGTTGCAGAGGACAAGACTTTTGTATGAAGCGTGCTATAAGGGTGAGAGTGAAGGTGGGTAAGGGAAGAAAAGCCCAAGGCAAAACAGAAACATAAAATGATAAAAAGATACTTGGATGATGAGGAAAAATAACACAAAAGAAGTCATAAGTCACAAACATTAGAGAGTTCTGGAATTTCTGTTTTCAGAGTGCTAGCCCTTGTATTTTCTTTAAGTACTGGAGAGACAGCTGTATACCTACAGTGATTAGTGTAGTTGAGGTATACAAAATAGTAAAAGACAGAGTTTTGACTTATAAAAAATATATTTTATAATTCTGTTGAATAAAACAAGACCTACCTTTTTCTTACTTCTAGTGAAAGTCTCTCAGTCATGTCTGACTCTTCGCAACCTCATGGACTATACCGTCCATGGAATTCTCCAGGCCAGAGTACTAGAGTGGGTAGCCTTTCCCTTCTCCAGGGGCTCTTCCCAACCCAGGAATCGAACCCAGGTCTCCCGCATTGCAGGCAGATTCCTTACCAGCTGAGCCACAAGGGAAGCCCTCTTACTTCTAAATTATATATTAATATTCAGAAAGTGAAAATATGTGATATTCAAAATATTTTATAGGGTATACAAGAACGAGATAGTCAAATTAAAATGCTCACTGAACAAGTTGAACAATATACAAAAGAAATGGAAAAAAATACGTTTATAATTGAAGATCTGAAAAACGAGCTCCAAAGAAATAAAGGTAATTCAGTGTTTTGTAAGTATGTAATTATTTTAGATACCATTAAATTTGAAAAATGTTTTATTTTTATTAAAATGGAATTTTGTTATGGCAATAGATATATTGTTAGATTTTATCATATTTAAAAAATTTTTACCTGATATTATTAACTACTTTACATGTGATTCTCCTGTTTAAGCTTGTAAATGGTGGCAGTATTTTCTGTAGATTTTCTCTGATGAAAATTATGCTAACTTCTGTTACCAGATTGGCTGTATAAAAGAAATGAAAAATGGTGATAGTATTTATCCTCCTTTTGTGATCAACAGAGAATGAAAGAAAATAAACTTTTGATAAGTGTAACAGTGTTGCCGAGATTTTTCAAAAGTAATTGACTTGTCAACATTTGAATTAATCTTACCCAACTTGATAATGTCATTTTCTCCCTACCCTGGGTCATGCAAGCTTACCTAACTCATCAAATCTTTTGAATATAAGCCCTTACAACATCATTGATCGTGTATTTCCATAACACTACATGCTGTAGTTATACTAGAGCACATTAATGCAAACTATTCATAATTTCATGACATAATAAGTCCCTTTATTATGATTGCCAAGATAAAAAAAAAAAGACATGGGAAATAATGAGTGAGTCTATGTGTGTGTGTTTTTGTGTCAGTGAAATAACGGTGTTGGTGGTGTTGGTGGTGTTGGTTAAGTTGAGGTTGTAATTTAGATAGTGAAGCAGAAGCCTCACTGAGGAGATATTTAAACAAAGACTTAAAGGAACTGAGGGAGGGAGCCAGGCATATGTTCCTGAGAAGGGGGCAAATAAGCTCAGGCCACTGAAGCAGGAGTGCATGGTGCATGTTTGAGGGACAGCAAAGAAGCCATTTTGGCTGGAGTAGAGTGAGCAGGTGGGAGTCCTCAGTATGCAGTCAGAGAGGGAAGGCTGTATCATCTGGGGCCTTACAATTCATTGCAAGGACTTTGGCTTTTCTTGTAAGTGAGAATGGATATCAAGGCAAGTTTCTGAAGAAAGGAGTGATGTAGTTTGACTTGGACTGTGTCTGCCATAGACTTGAGGAGTGGTAAGGATAGAAGCAGGGAAATCTGCTTACAGTAAAACTATTGTAGCAACCTGGGGAAAGGTGACGGTAGCAGAAAGCATGGAGGTAGCAGTGAAGTTACATGTAGTCAGTTCTGGATGTATTTTGAAGGTGATAGAAATGAAATTTGCTGACAGATAAGATGTAAGAGGTAAGAAAGTTATCAGGGTTTTTGGTCTGAATGCTGGGGAGGACTGTGGAAAGAGAAGGTTTAGAGATGATTGGATACTTAGTTAAACAAGACCTTTTAAGTGAGAGATGCTTATTAGACATCTGAGTGAAAGTGTTAAGTAGGTGGTGGTGGTGGTGGCTTAGTCGCTAAGTCATGTCTGACTTTAGTGACTCCATGGACTGTTGCCCTCAGTCTCCTCTGTCCATGGGATTTCCCAGGCAAGAATACTAGAGTGGGTTGCCATTTCCTCCTCCAGGGGATCTTCCTAACCCAGAGATAGAACCCAGGTCTCCTGCAGGCAGTCTCTTGCATTGCAGGCAGATTATTTACTGACTGAGCCACCAGGGAAAACATTAAGTAGGTACTTGTATATAAAAGTCTCACATTCAGGAGGACAGTCTAGGCTAAACATACCAATATGGGAACTATATGCCTAAAAATGGTAGTGGAAGTCATGAAGCTGGCTGAGATGATCAAAGGAGAAGATAGAGAATGTTGGTTAAGAAGAAGAATCTTAAGACCGAGCTCTGGGATGCTTCTACCTTAGATCTTAGGGAGATGAAAAGGAACAACCAAAGAGACTGAAAAGGAAAGATCAGGGAGATGTGAGGAAACCCAGAAGTGTATGGAGCCCCGAAACTCACATGAGGAATGTCATTAAGGCAGGGCATAAGTAGCTGTGTTCAGTGCTGTGTTCATTGCTGCTGCTAAGTCAAGAAGAGCACTGAAAAGTGACCACTGGATTTATCAGTGGTTGTTTTTAGTTCAAGAGAAAATACAGAGATGAAATAGGGCGAATACAAAGACTTCTGAGGGATGTTTCTGCAAAGGAAAGGAGAAAAATAGAGTGGTATCTTGGGGGAAGAAGGGTAAAAGGTGTTTTTTAAATGGATGAAATAATCATGTTTCTAAGTTATAGGATAGACCCATTAGAGAAGAAGCAATTCATGAATTGATGAAGCAGGGGAGTGAGAGAAGGACTGCTGGACTAATAGCCTTGAGGAGGCAATGGGATGGGACCTAGTGTTCACTGGAGTAGCAGGCTTAGGAGCACAAAGAGTTACCCATAGTAGCAGCAAGAAAGCTGGAGTGTATACATGGAGTTGAATGTGGTTGGGTAGATGTCCTGACAGTAAAAACTTCTATTTTCTCAGTAAACAAGGAAGCAAAGTTCTCCGATGAAAGTGAGGATAGAGGCAGATATATTAGAAGTTTGAGGTGAAAGAAGTAAAGAAAAGGTATGAACTGGTCATCTAGAAGAATGAACAGACTTGGGAAATGGACTGTGATTATTGCGCACCATCAAGGTCCTCTGAATAGACTTATTTGTGTGTCTGTGTTATGCATGTATGAGAGTTATACTTTGCCAATAGCTTAAATTACTGTAAAAGGATGATAGATATTGTGGGGTTTGCATATTCCAGTCAAGAGGAGGAAAACTGACAGTTGATCTCTGCTATCAAATAAAGAAGAGGTCTTATTTAATGACACTATGTCAGTCTGTTGTCATATGACCCCTAAAGCCTACAGAAGGTGTGTGTACTGCATAGTCTCTTTGTCTTGACTTTAACATGTATATGTCAGTTAATGGTGTTCCCCCTTCATTGATTTGGATTAATTTTAGCTCTTAGGAGCATCTGAAAAATGGGGGCAAAATCCTGATGAAAGTTTGTTTCTCACTTGTGTACTGAACTAGAATTAGGTGGTCTAGGGAATTGCCTTCATTTGCCTCATGTAAAATAGAACTTTACCCTCACATCCAGTCCCAAACAGCGAGACAGAGCAAGAGGAGGCAAGAAGCAAAGAGCATGTACTAAAGGATAGGCAGTAGTTTACTGCGGAAGGGTCATGCAGCAGAGGTCCTTACAGATGGAGATCAAACCAGTCAGTCCTAAAGGAAATCAACCCTGAATGTTCACTGCAAGGACTGGTGGTTGCAGCTGAAGCTCCCGTATTTCGGTCACCTGCTGCAAAGAGCCAAGTCACTGGGAAAGACCTTGATGCTGGGAACAGTTGAAGGCAAAAGGAGAAAAGGGTGTCAGAGGATGAGATGTTTAGATAGCATCACCAACTCAATGGACATGAATTTGAGCAAACTCCAAGAGGTGGTAAAGGACAGAGGAGCCTGGTGTGCTGCAGTCCCTGGGGTTGCAAAGAGTCAGACACTACTTAGCAACTGAACAACAATGCAGAAGAAAGGGAGACAAGATTTGGGGGACAGCAGCCTCTTTCACATTCTCCAGAGAGCAGGGTTCACTTCTTATAAACACTTGTGATCTCCCACACTAGTCCAATGCCTTATATGAGTATAAACCCTATAATTCAGTAGATGTTTACTATGATAAGAGTGATTATTGGCAGTAAATTTTAAAATGATGAGAATGCTTATTTTGGTCTCAGCAACAATTTGGTAAGATGTACAAGTAGGAATTTGTGGCAATTAGTTACAGTTAAGTTTAACTGCAAGTGATAGAAAAGAAAAATGTGGCAGTGTTTTAAACAGGATGGAAATGCACTTTTCCATAATATAATCGAAGTTGAGGCAACTTGTATAGGGTTGATGTGCTAATTGTCCAAATACCAAGTCCCTGTATCTTGTTGCTCTGCCTATCTCAACGTGTGGTTTCCATCTAATGATATAAGAAGACTGTTTGAGTCTGGCTGGAGCCCTAAAGTAAATATTCCAGCTGGCAGGCAGAAGGAAGGAGAAAAGAAAGTTTCACTCCTCTCCTTTAAAAAAACATGTCCTGAAAATGTGCACATGGCCTTTCTGTTTATATCCCATTAGTCACATGGCCACCCTTGGCTACTGAAATATAAGTGGAAATTTAGTCTTTATTTGAAGTGGCCATGTGTCCAACTGAAAGACCATAGTTCTGTTACAATGGACACAATGGAGGATGGCTGATAGAAACAGATACCAGCCTTTGCCACAATGACCGTTCCTTGTAGAGCAGTGCTTTCCAGTCTTTTATAATCCATGCCCTTTCAGCTAAGAAGGTTTTCTTAGAATCATTTTTAGTTTTATTAATAAAATAGAATTAAAACTTATTTTGTAAATATAAATTTATAATATTAAATAGACATTTTTTAGTGACATACCACTCTTCGTGCCTCCCATATTGGAACCAGTCATTTATAGGAGTAAGTGATCACTTCAGATCATTGATGATTTTAATTTTTACCCTGTAGGAGCTTCAACACTTTCGCAGCGGACTCATTATATGAAAATTCAGTCTAAGGTTCAAATTTTGGAAGAGAGAACTAAAGAGGCTGAGAGAACAGCTGAACTGGCTGAGGCTGATGCTAGGGAAAAGGATAAAGAACTGGTTGAGACTTTGAAGCGATTAAAAGATTATGAATCGGTATGTATTTTTATCTTGTCAGTCATGGAGCCACTTCAAGGTAAACTGTTCTGTGCCATTCACTGTGTGCATTTTAAAAACATTCCAGAAGTACCTTGTGATAAAGGTTATCCTAACGGACTTACACTGAAGTTTTCAAACTTCTGTGTAGCATTAACTTTTTGGCAAGAAAATTGATTTCAAACTGTTTTGCTAAAGCCTTTTGCCTAAATAATCAGCTTTGCTGAGGCAGCAGGGTTCATTTCTTTCTAATCTATGCCACTGTACCACCTTGTGACACCACTTGTTGTATAAAAGTTGTAACGGGCAGATTTGCTACCTACTCTGCCAACACAGCTTTACTTCGTACTTTTTGTATTTTTAAATCTGATTACTGCTATATCACACAACTGATAGCCTACTTATTCTAATGGTATTGCTGATTCTCCCTTACTGTTCTTTTTCCATATGTTGTTAAGGGTTTTATATGTAATATTCTGAGTTGCTTTGCCATTAGAAGGCTGTACTGGGAAATGTCAGTTGTTCAGTTTCCTGTTATTATTACTGCTGGGTTTGTTTTTTTAAAGTACCATAAAAAACATAGTTTAAAGATATAAATCTTAGTTATATGTGCACTTCCCCTAGACTTAATAAGAAAACAAATTTATGAACTTGAGAATTTATTCAAATAAACGATGTTATATTTTAATCACATTGGGTATTTTTCAGGGAGTTTATGGTTTAGAAGATGCTGTTATTGAAATAAAGAATTGTAAAAACCAAATTAAAATAAGAGATCGAGAGATTGAAGTATTGACAAAGGAAATCAATAAGCTTGAGTTGAAGATCAATGATTTTCTTGATGAAAATGAGGCACTTAGAGAGCGCATGGGTAAGGCATCTTTTAAAATATAGAGTTTGCTCAACCCTAATTGTCAAGTCATTTTTGGTTGTTTATTTTTGTTTTTAATAATTGCATACTCTTTTTTCCCAAATAATTCCTCCTATAAAAATATTTGAAATTAGTAAAAGTGGAACTGTTCCAATTGAAGTGTGATTATGGATTTGATGGAATTGGGATGATAGCTGCCCAGATCTGGAGCATTGCTAATTTCAGTCCAAGATCTCCTCAGTAATAATTGCTTGTTTAATAAATGAAAGTCTACTAACTTAATAACACATATTACAAGTTATTTTTATTTTCAACAAAAGTAATTTGTTAGTTTGCAAAATACTCTAACTTGAGATGAATGTTGGGAACATTTAGAAATACTGTTTAATCCTTTTTAAGACTTTATTTGATAAATACTTGAATTTTATAGTTTAGATTAAGTTTTCCTTAGGTTGAGTATTATAAGGTTACTGTTGATTATAAGAAGTAATTAGTAAATATAGCTTGAAAGTTTGTATATTGATATCAGTAAATAGTTCACTAGTGAATAGTTCATTAGTTTGAATGTTATGACAGTCCAGTGTAAATTGCTGCTTTAAAATGAAAATAAAGATGTAAATAATGATTTCATTATACTTGGTAGATACCAATTAATGCTCTTCTAGGGCTAAAGTGATCACCTGTAAAAACTATTCTCGAAAGGAAAAAAAGTAAATATTTTATCATACTATTTATTTGTAAAAGAGTTTCTAACTGGGACCCAGAGTCATGCCAGGACCTCAGGTTAGACATAGTCTAATCAGTTTGACCTATCAGATTACGGCCAGCTTCAATCTGGATGTTCATAAAGATGACTGAACTATATAGATAGTAGTCACAAATATCAGACTTTCTGTATTTTAAAGGCCCCAAATCTTGCTTCGTAGTTATTGTGATAATCTTGATATCTGGTTTTCAGAGCATGATGGCCTCTTAATAATGGGAAATTAGGAAAGAGGCACACTGAGAACGTCAGTCTAGTCATGATAATATAATTGATATTGATATTAATAATGACTACTCTGTGCTAAGCACTGCTACAAGTACTTTATTTGGGTTAATTTTATTATACCCCTGACAACAAGCCAAAAAGAAATACATATATACATGCATACAACATTATCCCTACAACTAGTTAGTAATTAAAAGTGGGAGTTGAACCCAACTGTTTTATCCCAAAGCTTCTGTTCTTAATACATTATAATACCACTATGATAGTCCAACTTGGAGAAGACAGATCATATGTATTTGTCAGGGTTTCCATTAAAACTTGTGATAAAATTTTAGCTTCAGTTCAAATACCTGAAGAATTCTTGCACAAAAAGTACCCCGTTCTTCAGTGATGCTGGCTAAATAGATTATAACCAGTTCCTTGATGATAACCAGTTGTTATATGAAGTTTTTTGTAGTTAATTTGAATATTAAAAAGGTTTTAATCATATTGCTTTTTATTTTAGGCCTTGAACCAACAACAATGATTGATTTAACTGAATTTAGAAATAGCAAAAGTTTAAAACAGCAGCAATACAGAGCTGAAAACCAGATTCTTTTGAAAGAGGCAAGTGCAGTAGTCAACTGCTTATTTTCCTGGTTGAAGCAAAGAGAAATACTAATAGTTTATACCTTGTAGATTGAGAGTCTAGAGGAAGAACGACTTGATCTGAAGAAAAAAATTCGTCAAATGGCTCAAGAAAAAGGAAAAAGAACTGTCACTTCAGGTATACTCTGTTACTCCAAACCTTTAAAGAATCATTGGAAAATGAATTGTGTGGATGTAGAATTTTCTGTAAGTTGGAAATATTGCTATATTCTGGAGTTTTGCCACAAGTTTAATATAATGGCCTGATGAGAGTGTATGAGTGTCGTTGAGTTCAGTCCTAAATCTGAAACAGTTAAAAAGAATAATAAGATAAGTGAACAAAAAACAAACTTAAAAATCATGGACTTAGAAAACTTTATAGTGTAATCTTACTAATAACAAACTTATTAATTCGTTAATATATATTATGCTAATATTTTCTCTTTCCTTAAAAGCTATGCATTAAAAGCTTTCTTTCTATATTATTCTTTGCTAAGTGAAAGTAATGTTTTATTGAATAAAAATTAACATCTTTTTTGTTTTGATTTATCTTACATGATATAAAAAGAACAGTTGGATTAGTTCTTTAATAGCTATTGCTTTTTTGTAAGAAGAACACAGAGACAGAATTTTTTTTCTAACTTGGCCCAAGGTCACAAGTATCTATGAATAATAAAGGTTTTTTTTTTTAGCATTATACTCTCTATACTACATCAAAAATTTCTAGGAGGGCAAAACTTTATAATTTATTAATATATTAAGCAATTTAGTAATCATTCATGATTCTTTATGTGTATATCTTTTAACTATTTTAGCACTTACTGATATGTGAAAAAGAATGAGAGAGAGAAGATAGAATTTGTATTGTTTCTCATTAATATCTTATTAAAACTAAATCAGGCAGTTGTCGAGGAGGCTACATGTGGATCAAGGATTTTGGAAATAATTATTTTACCTTTTGTTTGAGTTAAAACTTGATTTAGTTTTTAAGAATTAAAGTATTGGGGGCTTACCAGTGGTTAAGAGTCCATGCTTCCACTGCAAGTAGTGCAGATTTGATCCCTGGTCTGGAAGCTAAGATCCCATGTGCTTTGAGGCATAGCCAAAGAGAAAAAAAAAAACACTAAAATATTGGAATAATAAAAGAGTTATTTTTATGTTTCTCATTTGTTAATTCTTTTATTTGTAGGATTAATTGCTGAGGACCTGAACGTAACTGAACACTTTTCTCAAGAGAATAGAATGGGAGAAAGAAAATTTGATTTCATGAACCTCAAAAATATGAGTGAAGAACAGTCAAAGGTAAATTTACTGTTACTAAATTTAAGTGTTACTATGGCAAAGAGAATGAATATTATTATCAGGCTTTCATTTCTTCCCCTGTTATCTCATTTTGGACATTGCTTCTTTTTATACTTGTTAAAAAATCTCAGATGGATCCCAAGATTAATGAAACGTTGTTTACTCTGAATACAGATTAGGAGTTCAGATAAAGTAGAGCTGCTGCGTAGGAGACCGCCATTCAGTATTCCACAGTCGTATCAGAATGAGCCAGAAGAGAGTATGGCCATGGGATCATTGTCGAGAATGTTATCTGAAATTCGCCAGAATGTAGAAAGTAAAGTGAATCCTTTGGTCTCTTTAACCACACATTCTTCATCTGTACAAGTGAAAGATAATATTTCACCTCCAGAAACTATTACAATAAGGGAGATTTTTAAAGCACCCTGTCTACAATCTTTAAGAAATCTAGAATCATTAATCAGTACCTTTAGTAGAGAGAGTCATGAAGAAATAAACGGATATTTGTGTTCTCTTTCTGACGAGTCTGTGAAGAAAGTGACAAGAAGGCATCAGGCACTTGAAAAGACTAATTTCACAGAAAAAAATGATTCATCTTTACGGGCCTTATCAACAGCTTCAGATTTAATGCAGAAGTTATCACTTAGGCAAAAATCAGCAATATTTTGTCAACAAATTCATGATAATAGCTCTGGCAAGGATAAATCACAAGTAGCAACATCAGAAGATGAACAGGTTCATACCCCAATCAACTTTGCTGATACCAATTTGAAAGACGATATAGGAAAAGGTGAAGCACCCTTACAGACAGAGATCTGGAAAGGTAAACTTGAAGTCAATGTTCCGGACCCTGTGCCAGTTACTGCACAATCAAAATTAGCTCAGATAGACCCACTTGAAAATCTGATAGAACAGCTACGGACAGAGCTAGTATTTCTGAGATCTCAGGTGAGCTCTTCTCCAAATAACATTCCTAGGATTTTTTTTTAATTCATTTTTATGACTTTCTAACAAAATTCTATAAGTAGCAATTGCAATAATGTTTCTGTTTGCACATTAACACTAATTTATACACATTATGTCTTTTAAAAATCTAAAAATGCACCATGTTTGAGGTGAACGCCTTAATTTGCCTAATTTATTACATGTTTCTTTAGAATGAAGTCATAGCACAGGATTTATTGATCAAAGAAGCACAGAATAGAAGTGCAGAAATAGAGCTTGAACGTCATAGAAGCCAGGCAGAACAGGTAGTGTAAAGGCAGATCTTTAAAAGAGATGATTGTGGTGCTAGAGACGAAAACTTTCATTATCTGTTTGCCTTCTGCCTTGGTGTTGCAGGGAGGGAGAAGGGGAGAGGGGTGATCATTACCTGTTTCACCTTTTAAATTTTATTTTATTTTTATGACTGCTGCTATGTTTCTGTAGCTTGTTTTAGGTATTTTAAACCTCAGATGATCAAACTTTTCTTTAAACTTCAAAACTATATACTATTGTAGTATTTTTTAAGAAAAACAATTTCTCTTTATTTTGTTTAGAATGAATTTCTTTCAAGGGAACTAATTGAAAAGGAAAGAGATTTAGAAAGAAGTAGAACAGTAATAGCGAAATTTCAAAATAAATGTAAGTCACTGTTATCTCTTATTTTTCTTTACTTACTTAACCTGTACTGAAAATTATAGGTCTGAAAGGACTTTAATACATTCTCTTCTCTAGTCTGTTTTAGCCTTAACTATGTCTGTAATGTATCAGTGTCAATCTCTCATTTATTTGGTTTGGCTTGCTATATTTCTTTTTCAGAGAATGTTATTAATCTGAATTTATTGTAATGATAAATGAGTCTATTTTTTCTCTTTTGTCCTCTAAAGAAAGTGAAGTTAGAAAATAAATGTAAAAGTTTTAATATAAAGTGAAAGCAAAGTATGCTTATGATTTATTTCTTTCAGCCATGAGCTATATATATATGTGTGTGTATTATTTAAATAGGTGTCCAATTTTATTTAACTATTTACACATTGGATTTATACTTGAATTTTTTGTATATTTATTTGTATTCACATTTTATAAATGGGTTATTTTTGCTATATGTGAAATACTTGTCATCTCTCTAGCATAGTATAATTGTAAATTTATACCTAGTGTAAATTATAAATTATAAATCTCATTCATTCAATAAATATGTCATTTTTAGTAAAAGAATTAGTTGAAGAAAATAAGCAACTTGAAGAAGGTATGAAAGAAATATTGCAAGCTATTAAGGAAATGCAGAAAGATCCTGATGTTAAAGGAGGGGAAACATCTCTAATTATTCCCAGTCTTGAAAGACTAGTTAATGTAAGTAATTTTTGTATTAATAGTTTTATTTTTGTTGTTTCATCACTTTAAAAATGTTCTTCCACTCTCATTGGTCTCCACAGCTTCTAATGAAACATTAGAAGCTAATGTTTCTAGTGAAATCATTTGAGTCATTCCACTATATGAAATGTATAGTTCTCAGACTACTTCAAAACTTTCTCTTTTTATTTTGTTTTCACCAGTGTGACTGTAATGTGCCAAAGAGTGTGTGTGCATGTGTATGTGTGTGTGTGTGTGTCTTGTTTGGGGTTTCCTGATCTTATTCACTTATGTTATTTACCACAGTTGAGAAATTTTCTGCCATTAATTTCTTCATTTATTTTTTTCTGCCCCATTATCTCTAGGACTCCAGTGATACATGTTAGACTTTTTGACACTGTCTCACAAATCCTTGAGGCTCTGTTCATTTTTTTTTTCTAATATTTTATCTTTTTTTTCTCCAAGTTGGATAATTGCTATTGATTTATCTTCAAGTTCACTGATACTTTCTTCTGTCATCTCCCACTTTTTGTTTTAAGGGTCATGCTCAGACAAAGGCATGAGACAAAGATGGTTAAAATCATATGTAGTCTCATCAAGAGTGTGATCTGGGATTTAACTCAAGGCAGTAGATTTCTGAGAGTAAGCCTTTACCCTAAGGAGATAGGACAGGCCACATGAAGTAATAATTTATACTAACTCAGAAGGGATAACGGGAAGAAATAGGCAGAAGGAGGTGCTCTGACAGATGATAAAGTAGTCTAGTTAGTTGTTTTGTTGATAAATACCATCATGTTGTCTGTAAGGCCTTTTGGAAAATGAGATTGAATTAGATGGTGATTGGGGACCCTGAAAAATATCCTATAGCAATAGAAAGTGAACTTAAGTGTATAACAATTAACTGATGTAATGTGCCATTCTGATGATCTCTTAGAGGAGGTACTGTTATGTCATTGGATGGGGCATATCAATCAGAAAAAAAGAAAAATAACAACCAAGAAGAGAAGCAGTTGAAGTCTATGGAAGTAGTGGTATTAGAAACGCCAGAGGCTGTCAATTAAAATAGAAAAAGTTAGAATTTTACTGGGCTATTTCTTTTGTCACTATTTGGTCATTAAGTAGAGTTCCCTTGTAGAATAGAGTCTGATCTGAGACATAGTATTAGAAGTGGGTTGGTGACTTCAGTATTTGATATATTATTTTTGTTTATCCAGAACTCTTGGATAAGACTGTTTTGTCATACTTTGCTTGTGTTATCCTGTATGCTTCAACTGTATGGAAAGGAAGCAGTGAAAATTTTATCTAATTGAATGTAGTAGCTATTTCATTCCATTGCCTATGTTTTACTTCAAGATGCTTTATGGTTTCAAAGTATTTACATATAAATTATCTCACTTTGACTGCATAAAAGCTTTGTGAAGCAGACAGAGCTAACATTATTTCCCCTTCTTTAGAGATAAAGAAGCCAAGATTTAAAGAATTTTAAGTCACTTGCCCACTAGTAAGAGATTGTCTGGCTAGTCACTAGTAAGAGATTGGTTTATATTGGAGCCTTAGTCACACTGTTCCTGTTTAGTTGTTTTTCTGGTCTACCAGTCTTCTTGGGTTAGCTCAATATTTGTTAATTGTTAAAATGAGATGATCACTATGCTTGGTAATACTGATGTAGGTTAACTGGTATTTTATAAATTTGTAAGAGATAGAGTTGTTACACATTATTACACATGGGAGTAGTATAATGCTTAAATATGAGTGTTATTGAAAGATAGATTATTATACTATGATTTTAGTGTTTTTCCTTACATTTCTTCAATATAATTTAACTATATTAGGCTATAGAATCAAAGAATGCAGAAGGAATATTTGATGCCAATCTGCATTTAAAAGCCCAAGTTGATCAACTTACTGGAAGGAATGAAGAATTAAGACAAGAGCTCAGAGAATCTCGGAAAGAGGCTATAAATTATTCTCAGCAGTTGACAAAAGCACATTTAAAGGTGAGAATTTTTTTAAATAAAAGAAAATGCTAAGCTTATGAACAAAGATTTAATGTGAAAAATTTTTTTAATGACTATTTTATGAGAAGATGCCCATTGAATTTAATTCTTTCTATATTAGAAAAGCTTCCGTTTGGATTTTTAAAATAAAATTAGTGGAAAAATGAGTACCTTACAATGTAAAACTGTTTGTGTGTTAGTTGCTTAGCGTATCTGACTCTTTGCGACCTCATGGACTATAGCCTGCCAGGCTTCTCTGTCCATGGGATTTTCCAGGCAATAATACTGGAGTGGGTTTCCATTTCCTTCTCCAGGGGATCTTCCCTGACCCAGGGATCAAACCCCCATCTCCTGCATTGCAGGCAGATTCTTTACCGTTTGAGCCACTTTCAGGAGAATATAAAAGGATACAGAGATTTTAAATGTATTTTTAGGCATCTCTAAGCAGAAATTATAATTTAATACCTGGCAGAGCATTCATATATCTACTTGTTAAGGTTACTCTTTAGGAAATGTAAGTTACTGCTTTTTAATTTGTCTTTCTCTTTGTGTAAGAGATGAGATTCTCATTTCTGAATTGTTTGTTTCCAGATAGATCATCTTGAAAAAGAAACCAGTCTTTTACGACAAACAGAAGGATCAAATGTTGTGTTTAGAGGAATAGACTTACCTGATGGGATAGCACCATCCAGCGCCAATATCATTAATTCTCAGAATGAATATTTAATACATATCTTACAGGTACTGAAAATTTTATATGTGAATAGCAAAGCAACAATTTAATCAGCAGCTGTTTCTCTGAATTCTTAGCCTATTAACAGTGAGATGTATTTTTACTGGATTTTGATGTGTGAAATCATATGAAATATATGATTCATATGAAATATATGATTGACAGAATAACAAGCAGCTACTATAGGGTAGTAATGTATAAGTAAGGTGAGTTCTTTTATCTATTGCTGTTTGGAAAGCAATTTAGATGAATAAAGTCTGATACAACTTTTTGTGTAATGATTAGAATTGTTCCTTTTTGGTGTGTTAACTACAAGAAAAACTTTTAAGAAAAATTGTCTTAAAATTGTCTTTTATTTCTTTCTTCCCTTTGCCCTGTAAGGTGTTAGTTAATCCGTTAGCAAATCAGAGAGTCTACTGCTTGCCCTGTATTTGTTTGTCAGTTTTACTCTCTATTTTGTAGTCATTATGAATGGCCTAATGAGAGTTGCTTTTCATTTTTTCATTTGAAGTGTGAATATCCATAAAATCACTTATTTTGCAACTATGATCACAAAAATGTGTTCAGAATCAGTGAAAATACGTTTTTGATTGTAAGCACTGCTGTTTCCCTTTCCTACATAATCCACTTGTGAATATACTTGAGTTATGCTTATCAAATGCTTGTATTTGTAAATTATATTATTTAATCCTCGAGTATTAGAATTGAACTGTTAATTGGATCATTACTTTATAATTCATGTTGTATCGTTATCCTTGAATTTCTGATTTTAACACTGTTCCTGAACTTATTCTTCTTTACTTCAGGAATACTGTTAATAAGTAGTGACAGCATAGCCTTGTTGTGTTACTTGTGATGATTCATTATTTTTTCTTTGTGTAAAAACACACACGAAAAAGACACATAGAAAGCATTGTGGTAGATTAGCAAACACCAGTTAAAAATATGAAAACCTGTTCAAAGTGGCAAAACAATACTGGAACTCCCAATCCTAAGGCAGCACAGAGTGCTGGAAGTAGTAAGGTGTTTGGAGTCAGCCAGACCCGACTGCAGTGTTTGATCTGCAGATACGTAAGGCGCCTGGCACCAAGCTTGGCATACGTCTCAGAAAATGGTTACCAAGCTTAGGACTAATGAGTTTTTTAATGTTAAATAAGTTACTTGATCTTTCTGAGTCTCAAGTTTCTTCATCTTCAAAACTAAATAATTGGAGAGGACAATTTGAGTGGAGGTATGAATGCGTATGTTCACTAAAGGGTGCGTGTGGGGCTGAGGGCTAGCCAAGTTTGTAACCACTGTATCTGATCATTTGTGTGGTTACTGTAACTATTATAAATGTATGACGAAAATAATCTTATCTGTTTCATAGCACTTCTCTTTTACGCATATTATCTCATTCCATATGCCATAAGATGTTCAAAATAATCATAGAAATGATCTGGGCTGCTAATGGATTTGTTGTCTATTATCTTTTATATATTTTTCTATAATCTTGTCAGAATATGAATTTATACTTTCAGATTTAAAATATATCCTGATGCTTTTTTCATTCTCATTTCTAAACCAATTTTTAGGAACTAGAATATAAAGAAAATAAGTTAAAGAATTTAGAAGATTCTCTTGAAGACTATAACAGAAAATTTGCAGTAATTCGTCATCAACAAAGCTTATTATATAAAGAATACCTAAGGTATAGGTGTTAGCAAAACTTTATAAATGTAGCATATTCTTATTAAAGTTAAGTAACAAAAAATATTTAGAGATTTTCTTTTCCTTTTTCCTCCTGCCTCTTCACCTCTGCTTTGTGTTTTAGTTCCTCATCCATAAAATTCTGTGCTGGTAATACTTTTTCATAGAGTTATTAATTATGTGAAATAATTATGTGAAAATGCCCAGATCTGAGTATTTTGTGAATATTATGGCACATATGAACAATTCGTGTCAGCAGTTACTACTTTTTCATCACCATCATCATTATTCATGTGTTTTCATAGAGAACTAGCCTGTTTCTTCTTATCTCTGCCATCTCATCTGTACTAATGGACTAATATCTTTAGTAATAATTAGAATATCTGATCAAAGGTGGTTTAAACACTAAGAGTGATTATGATTTAGTCCAACAAGAAAGCCAAAGCTAATTATAAGTGTAAGTCATGTTTGGGACTCTTCTAGTGTATGTCATATTGTCTCCTATAATAGTGCAGGTATTAGGAGTTCAAGGAAGATGGAACCATGTCCATTGAAGAAGCAGGGTGTTTTCTTTTCACATAATTCTTCGTTTTTATTTGTAACATTTTTTCTAGAGGCCCCCGGCAGACTTAGATCTCATTAGCCAGAATGGTAAATGAGCTGTCCAAGTCATATGTCCAGGTTCGAACCATTCAGTGCTGACACCATAAGTGGTTTATGCCAGCCAGATTGAAGGTCTGGGTAGGCATCAATATCTTATACACCTTCTTTAAGTCTAATGATTTTTCACTTTGTATGGATTCTAAATATTTCACGATTATTTAACACTCAAATTTAAGAATAGGGTCAGAATACTGAGACTTGATTTCGAGAGTAAGTTTGAAATATTGATTATTTTCTTAATGATCTTCTGTTTTTAATAAAACATTTACAAGATCCATTATCATTATATTGTAATAGTGATAGAGTAGTAATTTGTAGTTTAAATAATTTGATAAAATAATTTCTTTACCTTCAATTTATTAAATAATAATAATAACTTCCAGGATTAACCCTTTCAAATGGGATTTTAACTTATGTTATCATATGTTGATTAGTTATAATGTCTCTTATTTTATGGTAACTAAATTTCCATTATCTAAAGTTATCTCTTCCTATAGATTTACTGTATTGCTTTTTTTAAAAATTCTTTTAAGTGAAAAGGAGAACTGGAAAACAGAATCTGAAACAATGAAAGAGGAAAAGAAAAGACTTGAGGATCAAATCCAACAAGATGCTATAAAAGTAAAAGAATATAATGTAAGTAAAGCACTTTTAAAATCAATATGTATTGGCTATTGTAAACAATGCAGCGATGAACATTGGGGTACACGTGGCTCTTTCAATTCTGGTTTCCTCGGTGTATATGCCCAGCAGTGGGATTGCTGGGTCATATGGCAGGTCTATTTGCAGCTTTTTTTTTTTTTTTTATTGTTTTTGCCATACATTGTCATGATATCACCATGGGTTTACATATGCTTCCCCTCCGGGTCCCCCCTCCCTCCTCCCTCCACCCCGGGAAATCTCGCTGCACCAGTCCCGAGCATCAATCCTGGGTTGGCGATTGATTAGACACATGACAATTAACATGCTTCAATGCCCTTCTCCCATATCATCCCACCCTTACCCTCATCCACAAAATCCACAAGTCTATTCTATACATCTGCGTTCCTTTTGTTGTCTCCCATGTTGGGTTCTCCTTACTGTCTTTCTAAATTCCATATATATGTGTTAATATACTGTATTGTTGTTTTTGCTTCTGGCTTACTTCACTCTGGATAATGGGCTCCAGTTTCGTCCATCTGAGTAGAATTGCTTCAAATGAATTTTTTTTTAATGCTGAGTAATATTCCATTGTGTATATATACCACAGCTTTCTTATCCATTCGTCAGTTGATGGGCATCTAGGTTGCTTCCATGTCCTGGCTATTGTAAACAATGCAGCGATGAACATTGGGGTGCACGTGGCTCTTTCAATTCTGGTTTCCTCGGTGTATATGCCCAGCAGTGGGATTGCCGGGTCATATGGCAGGTCTCTTTGCAGCTTTTTAAGGAACCTCCACACTGTTTTCCATAGTGGCTGTACTAGTTTGCAT
>ML663565.1:20984764-21037194 GCA_007570785.1 Antilocapra americana
GTTTTGATTTGCATTTCTCTGATAATGAGTGATGTTGAGCATCTTTTCATGTGTTTGTTAGCCATTTTTATATCTTCTTTGGAGAAATGTCTGTTAAGTTCTTTGGCCCACTTTTAGACAGCAAAAGGAATGCAGATGTATAGAATAGACTCGTGGACTTTGTGGATGAGGGTAAGGGTGGGATGATATGGAAGAAGGGCATTGAAGCATGTTAATTGTCATGTGTCTAATCAATCGCCAGCCCAGGATTGATGCTCGGGGCTGGTGCAGCGAGATTTCCCGGGGGGGGAGGGAGCAGGGAGGGGGGTTCCGGAGGGGAAGCATATGTAAACCCATGGTGATATCATGACAATGTATGGCAAAAACAATAAAAAAAAAAAGAAAAAAAAAAGCCAAATATTAAAAAAAACATAAAAAAATAAATAAATAAATAAACAACAAACCATTGTATAGCACAGGGAACTATACTCATTTTGCAACAACCTATTATAGGAAAATCTGGAAAAGAATATACATATATATATATATATATTATATTTCAGTCAGTGTGCTGTATCTGAAACTAGCATGATGTTGTAAATCAACTGTTCTTCAATTAAAATTAAAAACAATTAGAGACAGTTTAGACAATTAAAAAAAATAAAATCAATATGTAATACTATTCAAACTAAGATTGCTAGATTCAACAAGTAATATAAATGTGACTTTGTGCAGAATTTGCTCAGTGCTCTTCAGATGGATTCAAATGAAATGAAAAAAACACTTGGAGAAAATAGTAGGAAGATCACAGTCTTACAGGTGAATGAAAAGTCACTCATCAGGCAATATACTACTTTGGTAGAAATGGAGAGACAGCTTAGAAAAGAAAATGGGAAACAGAAGAATGAATTGATGTCAATGGAGGCTGAAGTTGGTGAAAAAATTGGACGTTTGCAACGTTTTAAGGTATGTCTGAATTTTTTTCAACTCTGAAAATTTTCAGACAAGAAGGATAGTATGATGAATACCTATCACCTGGATTAGTAGTAAACAGTTATTAACATTTGACCATAATTGTTCCATCTGTTTTTTATAAGAGTATTTTAATTGCAGATATTTCTCCCTTAGTATTTTAGTATGCCTCTCTAAAAAAAAGTCTTTTTCCCTTTCCATAACCACAGTAATTGTTTCATATACTTAACAAAATTGACAGTAGTACTTTATATATTGTTGAATGTCCAGACCACATCCACATTTCCTTAGTTGTCCTTGGATGTTTCATATCCTAAATCTTTGTAATATAGATTCTCCCTCTTTTCTTCTCCCCTTCTCTGAAAAATATTGAATGTTTAATTATATTCTGTCATAATTTTATTTGTTCCTCTAACCATTATACTTACTAAAAGTTAACTTTGAAGCTGTGGTTATATTCAAGGAAACATTTTGTCAAGAATATTTTGTACTTTATAAGTAATACTTTATTTGTATCATTCAAGAGATGAAATGTCTGGTAGTACCATGTTTCATGATTGATAACTGTGTTAAGGGAGAGATAGCCATATATCTCTATTTTAAAGTGATTTAGTTAATTCTTTGGTAATGTTTTGATACCATGCAAATAACCAGATTTTTATCAGTTCTCTAATGGTTTTAACATCCACTGGTAATTGTTGTTGCCTGACCCAATTATTTCATCAGGAGTTGCAGAAATCATGATTTTTCTAGTTTATTGTGTACTTTTCATTTATTAGCAGATATTCTTTTATAAAATAAACAGCTTTTCCTCATAAGCCGAAGCTCTTTGGTTATCTTGAAATATGGTTCCTGCTGTCAAATGTAGTTTAAAGTTTCTTTACAGTTCTTGCTGTCTTTATAATATCTCTCACTAAGGATGTGTCATCAAAATGTGTCATCACATATTCTATAGTGATGTGAAGTAATTCTCTTGTGTGTGCTTGTGTTTACATTTGCTGTGGGTAGGCTCATTTATTTTACATTTGTTTTCAATTTCAGGGATAACTTTTTAAAAATTAAATTTGAATACATAAAGCATTTACATAAAAGATGTCATCAGAGAAATCTTACTTCTGTCCTTGTACCTTTTGCTTCATTATATTCCACCCATTTGTCTCTTTTGTTGTTGTTGTTGTTTAGTTGCTAAGTCATCTCCAACTCTTTTTGTGACCCCATGGACTGTAGCCTGCCAGGCTCCTCTGAAACCTTGCGTAGGATTTCCCAGGCAAGATTACTGGAATGCGTTGCAATTTTCTACTCCAAGGGAATCTTCCCAACACAGGGATTGAACCTGTGTTTCCTGCATTGGCAGATGAGTTCTTTACCACTGAGCCACCTGGGAAGCTCTTCACCCCCTTTAGATAACTGAACATCCTTCTAATGTTTCCTTTTGCAAGTGTTGGCAAAGACACAAAAAGTTGCATGCCATATGTAACCTACATCTTGCTTTACATCTGATCTTATAGCTTATTTAAGTATGCATATGTTCATTTGACATGTCTGAATTTATATAGGAGCATGTAAATCTTCCCTGGTGACTCAGTGGTAAAGAATCCGCCTGCAATGCAAGAAACGTGGGTTCAATCCCTGGGTGGAGAAGAGCTTCTAGAGAAAGAAATGGCATCCCACCCCAGTATTCTTATGGGAAATCTCATGGACAGAGGAGCCTGGTGGGCTCCAGTCCATGGAGTAGGAAAAGACTTGGACATGACTTAGTGACTAAATGACAACAACAATGTAAACCGAAGAATTCAAAGTACAATTAAAATGTTTCTTGAGTTCCTTGCCATCTCCTTTTAAAGGTAATATGAGTGAAATTGTGATGCTAATAAACCTATCTACATTATGAAATGTTCTTATTTTTGTGTTATATTTTGTAGAATTTTTTTGGAGTGTTACAAATATGACTAGTATTTGAGATAGAAGGAAGGAAGAACTGAAATTTTCTTCCTCTTCAGCCTGAATTTTTGTTTGCTTATGCCACACTTTGAAAGCCAAAAAGAAAAGGGTGGGGGGTTTAAAGATGGGAAACATCATCTCCCTCACCACACAGCAAAAGTGAAACAGAATCCCAAGGGTAAGGTAGAATCAGTTCAGTTCAGTTCAGTCACTCAGTTGTGTCTGACTCTTTGTGACACCATGAATCACAGCACACCAGGCCTCCCTGTCCATCACCAACTTCCGGAGTTTACCCAAACTCATGTCCATCGAGTTGGTGATGCCATCAAGCCATCTCATCTTCTGTCGTCTCCTTCTCCTCCTTCTCCCAGTCCTTCCCAGCATCAGAGTCTTTTCCAATGAGTCATTTCTTCACATGAGGTGGCCAAAGTACTGGAGCTTCAGCTTCAACATCAGTCCTTCCAATGAACACCCAGGACTGATCTCCCTTGGGATGGACTGCTTGGATCTCCTTGCAGTCCAAGGGACTCTCAAGAGTCTTCTCCAACACCACAGTTCAAAAGCATCAATTCTTCAGCACTCAGCTTTCTTCACAGTCCAACCTCACATCCATACATGACTACTGGAAAAACCATAGCCTTGACTAGATGGACGTTTGTTGGCAAAGTAATGTCTGTGCTTTTTAATATGCTGTCTAGGTTGGTCATAGCTTTTCTTCCAAGGAGCAACTGTCTTTTAATTTCAGGGCTCCAGTCATCATCTGCAGTGATTTTGGAGCACCCCAAAATGAAGTCTGACACTGTTTCCACTGTTTCCCCATCCATTTCCCATGAATGATGGGACCAGATGCCATGATCTTAGATTTCTGAATGTTGAGCTTTAAGCCAGCTTTTTCACTCTCCTCTTTCACTTTCACCAAGAGGCTCTTTAGTTCTTCTTCACTTTCTGCCATAAGGGTGGTATCATCTGCATATCTGAGGTTATTGATATTTCTCCTGGCAATCTTGACTCCAGCTTTTGCTTCTTCCAGCCCAGCGTTTCTCATGATGCACTCTGCATATAAGTTAAATAAGCAGGGTGACAATATACAGCCTTGATGTACTCCTTTTCCTATTTGGAACTAGTCTGTTCCATGTCCAGTTCTAACTGTTGCTTCCTAACCTGCATACAGGTTTGTCAAGAGGTAGGTCAGGGGGTCTGGTATTCCCGTCTCTTTCAAATTTTCCACAGTTTATTGTGATCCACATAGTCAAAGGCTTTGGCATAGTCAGTAAAGCAGAAATAGATGTTTTTCTGGACCTTTCTTGCTTTTTTGATGATCCAGAGGATGTTGGCAATTTGATCTCAGGTTCCTTTGCCTTTTCTAAAACCAGCTTAAGCATCTGGAAGTTCACAGTTCATGTATTACTGAAGCCTGGCTTGAAGAATTTTGAGCATTACTTTACTAATGCGTGAGATGAGTGCAATTGTGTGGTAGTTTGAGCATTCTTTGGCATTGCTTTTCTTTGGGATTAGGATGAAAATTGACCTTTTCCAGTCCTGTGGCCACTGATGAGTTTTCCAAATTTGCTGGCATATTGAGTGCAGCACTTTCACGCATCATCTTTCAGGATTTGAAATAGCTCTACTGGAATTCCATCACCTCCACTAGCTTTGTTCATAGTGGTGCTTTCTAAGGCCCACTTGACTTCACATTCTAGGATGTCTGGCTCCTGGTGAGTGATCACACCATCGTGATTATCTGGGTCGAGAAGATGTTTTTCATATAGTTCTTCTGTGTATTCTTGCCACCTCTTCTTAATATTTTCTGCTTCTGTTATGTCCATACCATTTCTGTCCTTTATTGAGCCCTTCTTTGCATGAAATGTTCCTTTGCTATCTCTAATTTTCTTGAAGAGATCTCTAATCTTTCCCATTCTGTTTTTTTCCTCTATTTCTTTGCATTGATCGCTGAGGAAGGCTTTCTTTTTTCTTTTTTTGCTTTTATTTATTTATTTTTTTAATTTTCTTTACTTTATTGTGTTGGTTTTGCCATACATTGACATGAATCTGCCATGGGTATACGTATGTTCCCCTTTCAGAACCCCCTTCCCTCCTCCCTCCCGATTCCCTCTCTCTGGGTCATGCCGGTGCACCAGCCCTGAGCATCAAACCTGGGCTGGCAATTGATTTCACATATGATAATTAACATGTTTCAATGCCGTTCTCCCATATCATCCCACCCTTGCCCTCTTCCACAGAGTCCACAAGACTCTTCTATACATCTGCGTTTCTTTTGCTGTCTTGCATACAGGGTTCTAGTTACTATCTTTCTAAATTCCATATATATGCGTTAGTATACTGTATTTTTGTTTTTCCTTCTGGCTTACTTCACTCTGTATAATAGGCTTGAGTTTGGTCCACCTGAGTAGAACTGATTCAAAACAGGATCCTCTATGACCCACTTCCCAGAATATTGAAAATAAAAGCACAAATAAACAAATGGGACCTAATTAAAATGAAAAGCTTCTGCACAACAAAGGAAACTAAAAGCAAGGTGAAAAGGCAGCCTTCAGAATGGGAGAAAATAATAGCAAACGAAGCAATGGACAAACAATTAATCTCAAAAATGTACAAGCAACTCCTGTAGCTCCATTCCAGAAAAATAAACGACCCAATCAAAAAGTGGGCCAAAGAACTAAACAGACATTTCTCCAAAGAAGACATAAAAATGGCTAACAAACACATGAAAAGATGCTCAACATCACTCATTATCAGAGAAATGCAAATCAAAACCACAATGAGGTACCACTTTACACCAGTCAGAATGGCTGCCATCCAAAAGTCTACAAGCAATAAATGCTGGAGAGGATGTGGAGAAAAGGGAACCCTCCTACACTGTTGGTGGGAATGCAAACTAGTACAGCCACTATAGAAAACAGTGTGGAGATTCCTTAAAAAACTGGAACTAGAACTCCCATATGACCCAGCAATCCCACTGCTGGGCATACACACCGAGGAAACCAGAATTGAAAGAGACATGCGTACTCCAGTGTTCATCGCCGCATTGTTTACAATAGCCAGGACATGGAAGCAACCTAGATGTCCATCAGTAGACGAATGGATAAGAAAGCTGTGGTACATATACACAATGGAATATTACTCAGCCATAAAACAAGAATATATTTGAATCAGTTCTACTCAGGAGGAAGGCTTTCTTATCTCTCCTTGCTATTCTTTGAAACTCTGCATTCAAATGGGTATATCTTTCCTTTTCTCCTTTGCTTTTCGCTTTTCTTCTTTTCACAGCTATATGTACGGCCTCCTCAGACAGCCATTTTTCTATTTTGCATTTCTTTTCCATGGGGATGGTCTTGATCCCTGTCACCTGTACAACATCATGAACCTCCGTCCATAGTTCATCGGTCACCCTTGTCTATCAGATCTAGTCCCTTGAATCTATGTCTCACTTCCACTGTATAATCATAAGGGATTTGATTTAACACATACCTGACTGGTCTAGTAGTTTTCCCTACTTTCTTCAGTTTAAGTCGGAATTTGGCAATAAGGAGTTCATGATCTGAGCCGCAGTCAGCTCCCGATCTTGTTTTTGCTTACTGTATAGAGCTTCTCCATCTTTGGTTGCAAGGAATATAATCAGTCTGATTTCAGTGTTGACCATCTGGTGATGGCCATGTGTAGCACTTGCTTGACACAACTAGAGAAAAGCCCTGCACAGCAACAAAGACCCAGCACAGCCTAAAATTAAAACAAAAAAGCAGAAATAGCTAAACTGTAAATGTTACCTTAAGTGATGCAAATTTTGCCTTTCAGTTTTCAAAAGGCAAGTTGTTTTAAATCTTATAAAATTTTAAAAAGCCATCCAAAGGTATGTTCTATGTGATATGCTTTCTTGCTGCTGTATATACACTTCTCTCAAATTAACTGAATTTCATTTAACTATGACTGGAATTATAAAAGAATTCATTTTATTTTTGTTAAGATTTTCAATGTCCAAATATTCTTATATGAAAGTAATGAATAATTATTGCAATATGTTTTCATACAAGATAAACGTAATTTTTTTAGTGATTCTGAAATGAGTTTTGCTTTTAGTTGTATTATCTCAGAAGTGGCTAGTGCTTTACCAGAAAAAAATGCAACACTTCAATTCAGTGTATCTTTATTTACATAGGAAATGGCCGTTTTCAAGATTGCAGCACTACAAAAAGTTGTAGATAATAGTGTCTCTGTGTCGGAACTAGAATTGGCCAATAGACAATACAATGATCTGACTGCCAAGTACAGAGATATCTTGCAAAAAGATAATATGCTTGTTCAAAGAACAAATAACTTGGAACACCTAGAGGTAAGTTGATGTGATCCTTAAACCTTGTGATATTAGCCTTTTTGTGTGTGTGTGAGGGGGGTGATATCTGTAGGTTCAGAATAATACCTGGACAGCTTCTTCCAGGTCAACTTCCTTAGCCCATTTGCATAATTTAGCTGAATCAGACCTCTTAAACCAGACACTTGAAAAAGGAACATGGAACATGTAGGATAATGTAATCAAAAGAGAAAGCGTTATTAAGCATCCACCGCTTTCTCTTACCCTGATCTCTATTCCCTCATGGCCCATAGTTTTTGGGGATGGATGTAGCAGAGAGATGAGACATAAATCGCTCTTCCTGGACCATGGATGACCTCTGCAAATCCGTAGCCTTTCTTGCTGTCCAGAGAGAGAAGAGTGGCATGGAGTATCTTGGTAAAATTCAAGGATCTATGAAATAACCCTGGTGGCTCAGATGGTGAAGAATCTGCCTGCATTGCAAGAGATCCAGGTTTGATTCTTGGGTTGAGAAGATCTCCTAGAGAAGGGAATGGCTACCCACTCCCAGGATTCTTGGAGAATTCCATGGATAGAGGAGCCTGGTGGGCTACAGACCATGTGGTCGCACAGAGTTGGACTGAGCGACTAACACTTTCACTTTCATGAATAGGACCCAAGACCCTTTATAATTCTCTTCTAGCCACTTGATCTTCATACGTTTTACAATAAGCAAAACAAACTCCTGTTTTTGTTTCTCATCATCAAAAATAAGAAACTGTCTTTTGGTTCGCTTTCTTTTATGATACTCTCATTGAAGTAGAATGAGATCTAAATCTTTTGGTTTGAAAGCTCTCACTTGCTTGAGGGGACATATTCAAGAAAATATTGTGAATAGCTTTCATTGGTTCCTACACAGTTTCCTGTTTTTGCTGTTCAGCTGTTCATTCGTGTCTGACTCTTTGTGACCTCATGGACTGCAGCATGCCAGGCTTTCCTGCCCTTCATCATCTTCCGGAGCTTGCTCAAACTCATGTCCATTAAGTCAGTGATGACACCCAACTATCTCACCCTCTGTTCTCTTCTCCTCCTGCCTTCAATCTTGTATTTTTCCTCCTACTTTCAGTCTTTTATAATGACACAATTATCTGAGTCATTGTTTATTAGTATTGACTAGAAATAATCATGATCAGTTTACTTTTTATTGTTGAAGCGAGATGATTATATTGATTTTATAGAAAATTCTATGTATTTAGGTGTGATAATAATCTCACCTTTTCCCCTTCTTTTATGTCTGTTGTCCTCTCTTCTCTAACACTAAAAAATTACAGATATGAAATCTCCTGCAGATAACATATCAAAGGAGTAATTTTTAACTTTTAAAATTTATTTTCCTAGATAACATTTTTCATTTCTACTCAAACCTTACATTTTTTTCTGTTTGTGGTATATCCCTTTCTCTTCTTTACTTCCTGTATCTCAGTTATAATTCTGAACATATGTCCCTCTCTACTGGGAATGTCTTAGTTTTATTCTCTACCATTGTTATTGTGGTAACGATTCAGTTCAGTTCAGTCAGTCATGTCCAACTCTTTGCAACTCCATGAACTGCACTATGTCAGGATTCCCTGTATCACGAACTCCTGGAGCTTACTCAAACTCATGTCCGTTGAGTCCATGATGCCATCCAACCATGTCATTCTCTGTCATCCCCTTCTCCTCCGGCCTTCAATCATTCCCAGCATCAGGGTCTTTTCCAGTGAGTCAGTTCTTTGCATCAGGTGGCCAAAGTACTGGAGTTTCAGCCTCAGCATCGGTCCTTCCAATGAATATTCAGGACTGATTTCCTTTAGGATGGACTGGTTGGATTTCCTTGCAGTCCAAGGGACTCTCAAGAGTCTTCTCCAATACCATAGTTCAAAACCATAAATTCTTCAGCGCTCAGCTTTCTTGATAGTCCAGCTCTCATATCCATACATGACTACTGGAAAAACCAAAGCTTTGACTCGACAGACTTTTGTTGGCAAAGTAATGTCTGTGCTTTGTAATATGCTGTCTAGGTTGGTCATAGCTTTTCTTCCAAGGAGCAACTGTCTTTTAATTTCATGGCTGCAGTCACCATCTGCAGTGATTTTGGAGTCCCCCAAAATAAAGTCTCTCACTGTTTCCACTGTTTGCCATGAAGTGATGGGACCAGATGCCATGATCTTAGATTTCTGAATGTTGAGCTTTAAGCCAACTTTTTCACTCTCTTCTTTCACTTTCATCAAGAGGCTCTTTAGTTCTTCTTTGCTTTCTGCCATAAGTGTGGTGTCATATGCATTTCTGATGTTATTGATATTTCTCCCAGCGATCTTGATTCCAGTTTATGTATCATCCAGCCCAACGTTTCTCATGATGTACTCTTCATATAAGTTAAATAAGCAGGATGACAATATACAGCCTTGACGTGCTCCTTTCCTGATTTGGAACTTGTCTGATGTTCCATGTCCGTACCTTTATCTCAATGTCACATCCTGTTTCCTGTCACCAGAATGGTCATTCTAAACAGGAGTCTGACCTTGCCCTTCCCTTCCTTAAGGGAAGGTTGTGAAACTACTGAGTATCCGTGTTGGCCAAAAGTGAACATGGCATAAGCTAGTACTCAGAAGGTTAGGATGTACAAGTATACAATTTTGTATACTAGATATACAAGGTTTAATGATTATTTTATATGTGTGTTTATATAATATACATACATGTGTATGTCTATATTTGTATTACATATAGGGAAACTTCTACTTTTATTAAAAAAAATAGATGGAGATTATTATGTGAAGTTAAGACAATGTCACTTTTCTGTTATTAGTCTGTATTACAGGGTACTTTCTCAGTGATGTTACTGTTTTATTTAGTGTGAAAATGTATCCCTAAAAGAACAAATGGAGTCTATCAGTAAAGAACTGGAGATTACCAAAGAAAAACTTCACACTATTGAACAAGCCTGGGAACAAGAAGCTAAATTAGGTAAGTATTATGACTCTGATAATATAAAATAATTAAGATCTAATAGTGAATATTTTTTTCATTTAAAGTTCTCTTTCTGTATCAGATAGATAAAAAGGAAGTTGTTTGATAAAAAATGAACTCTGCCTAACTGTTTAATTTAGCAGGCAGTTGATGAATACTATGTTGTACTAATCTCTACCAAGATTTGGTTTTTAGTTATTAATTGGATTTGTTTCTCATGAAATCATATGTGCTAAAATTTATGAATTAGTATTAGGTATATTGAACCATTTAAGAATTAATGCAGGTGATAATATTGAAACATCTGTATTTTAATGACAGTATAATGAGCTCTTTCATGTGTGTAAAGTTATATTAGCAGTATATCATTTGACATTTTTAAATTAAAAGATGACCTTGAACATATTGCTCATAGTTCCACTACTTTATCATTTTTGTATTACCTTATACATGTTTATATATTTTATATACCTAAATTATAATAAACATTGTATGCTATATTTAGTAAATACAAAATATTTCATTTTTTATTCATCATACTTATAAATATTCATGCCATAAATTACTATTTGAGGGGTTAAATCACCAGCTTTTCTAAGTTTTTCTGTTGCTTATTTATTGTTGCAGTCAACATTTTCATGTGTATCTAACAGAGACATTATTGTCTCAAAGGGTATTAAATTCTATGTGGCTTCTGCTCAGATTTTCCATATTAGTTTTTCAAATGGTTTTCCTAATTCATAAGATCTAAGTTATTTTATCTTGCTAGCATTATGCTTTATACATTCCAAATAAATTTACTCCTTTGGGTAAGGAACTTAAATGTTTTTCAAGGTTTCTGGTACTGTTAAATTGTTAACTGAGACATAGTTTAGAGAGGCTTGACTTTGGGAAGTCTAAAATAAGCTACTTTTAGAAATGTGATTTTTAATTCATTAAGAGATTAAAAGTGAACTGACTTTCATGTAACTCTTAAAGAAGATGCCATTTTAACTAAGATAGAGAAAAGAATATTATGTACAGTTTCAGTAAGCTCTTTATTCATCCTATCCTATGTCTCTTTAATAACTGCTGAATTCCTTATAGAAATCCCTTAATTTCAAATGCTTTAATCTCTCTGATACATGGCTTTATATCACTGAAGTTTTAAAAGCTTTTATTTCCTGTTGTCCTTCCTTTTATCTCTTTGTGTGTAAGTGTCACTTAATTAGCTTTTTTTCATGCAGCAATTGATTGGGTTGGCTGTTACTCTCCCTAGGACACTCCAAATACAGGAGTGTCTCTTTTCACTATCAGAGTTTAGCACAAAAGAGAATGGAAAGGGGTTTTATGTTCTTTGTATATTTATATTTACTGCAACCTTTTTTCTGTCCTTCATGGTGCTTAACTGCCTAAATGGTTCCAAATAAACATTCCATATGTTTTCCTAACATATTTAGCTTTTCAGTAATGTTATTAGTTATTTGATCACTGCCTGCAGCAACTATTCTAAAATCATATACTATTTTAAAGATATATACAGGATAAAATGAAGTACTTCTTAAAACTGATGTAGACACCAAAACAATTTGCCTGGTTTCAAAAAAATTTATGTACTTTTGAGCAAACTCAGTTATAGAACTCAAGCTTGTGAAGCTGGAAAGATAGGAGAAGGGCATTATTGTAAAAGGCAAAATGAATCACTGCACAGTTCCTTAAAATAATTGACTTTCCTGAACATAATGATTAATTGACACTCTAAAAAATAAAACTCTCTACCAAATTTTGTGTTTTTCCTGGAGCACGTCTGTTATGCATAACAAATATTCATTTTCTCTTTTTAAAAAATGACTAACGACATTCCTACATGATACCTTTTCATTGTAAATTGGGGTGGTTTTTTTGTTTTCTTTTCATTTAACCACAAACTTTTGTGTCCAGAGATAAGCTATACAACTGCATGTATAATAACTAATAAAATAAAATATTTGAGAGTGGTCCAGTGACCCAGATTCTGCACTCCTACCACAGGGGGTCCGGATTCGATCCCTGGTCAGGGAACTAGAGCCCATATGCTACAACTAAGAGTTCTCATGCCACAACTGGAAGACCACACGTTCTGCAACAAAGACTGAGGACCTGAGTGTGGCAGCTGAGACCTGTGACAGCCAAATAAACAAACATTCAAGAATAATAATAAAATAATGGGATTCTCCAGGCAAGAATGCTGGAGTGGGTTGTCATTTCCTCCACTAGGGGATCTTCCCAACCCAGGGATCAAACCCACATCTCTTCCATCTTCTGCATTGGCAGGTGATGTCTTTGCCACTAGCGCCACCTGGGAATCCCATTAGATACATACAAAAGCCACGTAATATTCAGGGTTAAAGAAAATATTTGATGAAATCCCTAAGTCACACGGCTTCAGATTTTACGTTTTTACTCTTTAATACTTTAAAGTCATTGAACTTGCATTCACATAGTGTTACTTCACTGTGTTTCTTCTTATACAGTGTATTTCTCAGTTAACAAAATGTATTGATTTGCCCTTTTTTGACTTCCTCTTTGTGACACCTCCTATGACACATCTTTGACATTGTTACTTCTGTACAGGCATACCTTGGGCATACTGCAGGTTCAGGTCTAGACCAGCACAACAAAACAAATATTGCAATAAATGAGTCACAGAAATTTTTTGGTTTCCCAGTACCTATACAAGTTATGTTTACACTATACTATAGTCTATTAGGTGTGCAATCATATTATATACAAACAAATAATGTTCATACCTTAATCCTAAAATACTTTAGTGCTAAAAATTGCTAGCCATCATCTGAACCTTCAGTTTGTCATAGTAGTAGCATCAAAGATCACTGATCACGGATCACATGACAGATTTACTAGTAATGGAAAAGTGAAATAGTGTGAGAATTACCTTTGTGACACAGAAACACAAAGAGAGCAAACGGTATTGGAAAAATGGCACCAGAAGACTTCCTCAGCTTAGGCCTGTTGCCACATACCTTCAATTTAAAAACAAAAAAGAAAAAAATGCAGTTATCTGCAAAGCTCAATAAAGTAAAGCACGATATGCCTCTCATCCTGTGAAGACTAATTTTTACGATCATTTGATTGATAAAACATGGAAGTTCCAGAGAGATTAAATGGGGTGGGCAGCCAAGATGTAGGCATACAGACAAGATGTAACAGAGCTACGACTGGCGTCCAGGTCTGTCATCATTCAGAAGGCTCATGTGTTTTCCACAGAACCATACTGCCTCCTTATTTGATGTCTAAAATATTGGGGATAACATTTTGATAAGAAGAGCATGAGATTTACCAACATATTGTTGCATTTAGGAGATGAATCTAACATGGATAAGGCAAAGAAATCTGTAACCAACAGTGAGATTGTTTCTATTTCAAAAAAAATCACTATGCTGGAGATGAAGGAATTAAATGAAAGGCAACGGGCTGAACATTCTCAAAAAATGTACGAACATGTGAAGACTTCACTACAGCAAATGGAAGAACGCAATTTTGAATTGGAAACCAAATTTGCTGAGGTTTGATATTATAATTTTCATCATGCAGTTAGAAAGTAAGGAATTATTCATGGGTAGCCATTGGTATCCATGGTAGCCATTCCATTATTGGGAGAGGTTTGTTTGTAACTCTGAAGTAGCATATTAATACAGTACTTACGTTTCATGTAATGGATAAATAATGTAGTTTTGTATCTGAAATGTTTAAAAAGAAACCATGTATTTCTGTGATTGAGTTCTTATTTCTTACCAGCATGACCAAATTTAGATTTAATGTGAAAAATGATGTTATTTGTTTAATAATGGAATTTCCTTCCGTTATCTTCTCTTCATTTAACAGTTATTATTTCTGAATGCCTGTAACATGCCAGATGCTGTGTGGGAACTGGAATTATAGAACAAAATAAAAAAGACAGTAATCTCTCCTCTCAGGGACTTCATTCTAATAGAAAGTTTTAGGCTTTTTTGATATGGTCAAAATTATTAAATTGGCTGGCAATAATATACTTTGCAAATATTCAACCATTTATGATGAAGTAGCACTCTTCCTTGAGAATTAGTAAATTTCTCAGGACATTCATGTTATTTTGTTTGTTTTAACTGAGTCATTAAATAATATGTTAAGATTTTATTAATATTAACTAGATTTATTTATAAATGATATAATTGATGTAAAATAAGCATTTTTAAGTAAATTAAGAGTATCGTAGGTTCATATTAGATTGCGAGTTGACCAATATGAATGACTTGGTGCATTGACATAGTTAACTAGGTTAACTCTAGTTAGAGTTTTCCTAATTTGCTCCTGGCTTTTTCTCTCCTTATCATCTTCAGTCTAGTCTTAATTCTTGATGCCCAAATTAGTATCTGGACTAAAATAATAAAGAGGACTGCAGGATGCTTGAAGGTATATTAAAAGGAAAACTTCACCAAAAACTAATGTTTCTGAACATCTTTTGTTATTTTCCCAGCTTACCAGAATCAATTTGGAGGCACAGAAAGTGGAACAGATGTTAAGAGATGAATTAGCTGATAGTGTGAGCAAGACAGTAAGTGATGCTGATAGGCAACACATTCTAGAATTAGAGAAGAGTGAAATGGAACTAAAAGTTGAAGTGTCAAAGTAAGTGCGTGTGTGCGTTTTCGTCATTTGATCAGCCGTGTCCACTGTCGTTTGTGTTTATGAAGGCCCATTGCAGCGGTAGAGGGTAGTATCCTTAGTGGCGGTTGATGCTGGTTTCTTTTTATAAGAACTCTGTTGAGTAATAAAAACAAGATTGATATTTAACTGGCATAAATAATGATATTGGAGAGGAAATAACTTCTCAAGATTCACATGTATCAGAGTCCAGTAACAGTATTACAGACAACACAGAACTTGGCATCAGGACCCTATGAGATCTATTTTTTTTTCACATACTAGTAGTTTTTTGGAAGGAAGGGTTGTGGCATTTATTTAAACTTAACTTACCAAGAGAGTAATAGTATATCTACTTATAATAGGGTTGCTGTAAAAATATAAAGGACAGTTCAGATTTTGATTCAGTTGGCATATCTTGGGAATCTACTGTGTGCTGTGTGTGAGCTCATTCACTGTCATGTCCGACTCTTTGTGTCCCCATGAGCTGTAGCCCACCAGGCTGCTCTGCCCATGGGATTCTCCAGTCAAGAATACTGGAGTGAGTTGCCATTTCCTTCTCCAGGGGATCTTCCCCACCCAGGGCTCTAACCTGCATCTCCTACACTGGCAGGTGGATGAGCACCTGGGACTCTACACACTATGTACTGTGCTTTGTATTAAATATATATTGAATCACCCTCATCTACTTAATAATCCATATAACATTTGTTGCTTTCATTTTACATAAAGAAACAGTTTATTCTCTTAGAATTCAAAATATATGTAGGAGGAAGTACTATACACCAGGTAGATGCTTGTATTCATTTGTGTTAACTGCTTTAGAGTAGTATGAGGATCCTTGAGTTGATTCATCAATCTTAAATAATTAGTAAAAAGAGTTACGGCTTACCCATAAAGTTATAGCCAGTGTTTTGGAACCTCGTTTTGGTAATATCACTCATTTCCAGCCCTTTCACTATGAAGGGCTCCTTTATTCTTCTTATGTCATGGACCTCACCTTTTTTAGTAAGCTAAGTTAGAATTAATCATTTTGTTATATTTTAATTGATTAAGACTTATATAACTGGCAATGAGAGTTTCTAATCAATATGAGGACACCAGACTTATCAGTTACACTGAACCAAGATTACTCCAAAGTAAAATGTATTTTACCTATTTAATCTTATGATACTAGTCATATAGGACATTTAATAATTATCATCAAGCTCCCCTCCTTTTTTGATAATTGTAATAAATGGATAATCTTTTTCACATTTCTGCTAACTAGTAAATTAAAATAAAGCCAATCAAAGCATTCATTAATTGACCTTGAAATCTTAAATTTCTGTAATCTTAACTGTACAATTTGTCAAGTAAGCCTACCTAATACCTTATTCCAGCTATACCAAACCGTGATAACAAGTGTCTCATGAAGAAAGTTGTGAGAGATTTTTGTTGGCCATTTATGTTTGGAAAATGTATATGTACATATTGAGATCCTTTTTTACTTTAGAACTTCTCAGAGCATTTGATATAATACTGTGTATATGAATTTTCAAGGGAGAGGAATGTTGGGAATGGAGAGGTTAAAACTTGTTAACCTCTCATAGAAGTATGTTTCATGATATACTTCAGGGAACTTCAGTATTTCGTAAAAAGAAGAGATGCTGCAAGCTAACAGCTTTTCCACAAGGGTCTAGAAATTGGAAATTCTAGTATGTATTTACCTAGAGTATGTACCTAATCATATCTGAAGTATCTTATTACTTCCTAGACTAAAAGAGATTTCTGATATTGCCAAAAGGCAAGTTGAAATTTTGAATGCACAGCAACAGTCCAGGGAGAAGGAAGTAGAGTCCATCAGAGCACAGCTGCTAGACTATCAGGTATGTGCACTATTAATTCTTCTGCTTAGAGTCTTTTCCAAAACTTACATTAGATATTGGAATCATTTTGTAGTTTACAAAAAGAGGCTCCTCTTTTTGTTAATTGTAACTTGATTAGAAAAACTTTAATTTGAAATGCCATTGATAACCCAGAAAAGCATTTAAATGCTTACAGATGCATTGTGCCAACTGCTGATCACGGTTCAGACAATGAGGAGAAATATGTCTTTCATAACAGTATTGTTTCTTGTATTTATGTGTAGTTTTTCACATATTCTCACATTACAGTTTTTTTAGGATTAAAAATTCCTTGTCTGCATTAGAATTATTGTCAGTATTGTTATTTACATACAGAAATTTAAAAAAAGCTTAGTAATATTCCAACTGGTATGTAGTTAGGTGCCAGATTTAGATTTTAAATAAGTTTCATTCTAGTTCTTTTTCTTCTGCAGTCTTTTGCAATTTATGTTAAAGCAAGGTTAGATTTTTGTAGGCTCTCATGTAGCATATTGTTTTAAATGAGTAAATTCCAATTTTTAAAATCCATGATAAGTTTCACTGGGAAAACTTGAAACTGACTACAGATATTTCTTTTTATATTAGGCACAGTCTGATGAAAAGGCACTAATTGCCAAGCTGCATCAACACACAGTCTCTCTTCAAGCTAGTGAGGCTGCTGCTCTTGCTAAGCTGGAGTCAGTCACATCTAAGCTGCAGAAGTTGGAGGCCCAAAATTTGCGCTTAGAGCAGAAACTTGATGAAAAAGAACAAGCTCTCTTTTATGCCCGTTTGGAGGGGAGAAACAGAGCAAAACATCTGCGCCAAACAATTCAGTCTCTACGGCGACAATTTAGTGGAGCTTTACCTTTGGCACAACAGGAAAAGTTCTCTAAAACAATGATTCAGTTACAAAATGACAAACTTAAGATAATGGAAGAAATGAAAAATTCTCAACAGGAACATAGAAATCTGAGGAACAAAACGCTAGAGATGGAATTAAAGTTAAAGGGACTGGAAGAGTTAATAAGCACTTTAAAGGATGCCAGGGGAGCCCAGAAGGTAAAACGCTGATTTTAAGTTCAGTATTTTCAAAAGAGTTACATAATAATTTTGAGTTAATATGTGCCTGTGTGGAAAATGCTTAATATATGAGCAAAATTCCAAATATAATTTATTAATTTAGATTTGATAAATTAGGGGTTTGGGCTATTAGAATATCTGTTTATAAATAAAATGAGACTCTTCTTAGCCATAGTTTCAGTAGAAATGCTTAGATTGTAATATCAAAGAATTTTAAACACTCTAAAAAAGTATATATTAATTAAATACTAATTGTAATTATTCTTAAACATTATAGTGGTTAAACAAGAAGTAGGCCCGCGTTTATTTTTTAATGTAATTTTGTTTTTACCCTTTTTTTTTTTTTTTAATTTTCTTTACTTTATTGTGTTGGTTTTGCCATACAATGACATGAATCCACCATGGGTTTACATATGCTCCCCCTCCAGAACCCCCCTCCCTCCTCCCTCCCGACTCCCTCCCCCTGGGTCATCCTGGTGCACCAGCCCGGAGCATCAAGCCTGGGCTGGCGATTGATTTCACATATGACAATTAACATGTTTCAATGCCATTCTCCCATATCATCCCACCCTTGCCCTCTTCCACAGAGTCCACGAGACTGTTCTATACATCTGCGTTTCTTTTGCTGTCTCACATGCAGGGTTCTCGTTACCATCTTTCTAAATTCCATATATATGTGTTAGTATACTGTATTGTTGTTTTTCCTTCTGGTTTACTTCACTCTGGATATTAGGCTCCAGTTCTGTCTACCTGAGTAGAACTGCTTCAAATGAATTTTTTTTTAATGCTGAGTAATATTCCATTGTGTGTTTTTACCCTTATTTGGAAGGAATTAAGGAAAAATAATTATTTTGAAATTAAATTTTATTCTCTAGGCTAGGAACATTTGGGATTTTTATATATGAAAGTAAAACCAATGTTGCAGTTACACACAAACACTAAGGACCCGACAAGTACATGAAAGTAAATGAGTAAATAAATGTGAATGTTAGTGATATCCATTTCATCATCTTTTGAAAAATGTTTTATGTTAATATTGTACATACTAAAAAAGTCTATAGAAATTCTAAATAAATTTTTATTTTTGGCACAACCAAGGATAATTTTATATCTTATTTTATTTTAGAAGAATGTCCATTAATTTGAATTAAAATCATTAAGATCAGCAGAGAAATACATTATTTATGTAGTATTAACATTTGTTTATGTCATTTTAAATATTTAGGTAATCAGTTGGCACACAAAAATAGAAGAACTCCGTCTTCAAGAGCTTAAACTCAATCGAGAATTAGTCAAGGATAAAGAAGAAATAAAATATTTGAGTAATATAATTTCTGAATATGAGCATACAATCAGTAGTCTGGAGGAAGAAATTGTGCAGCAGAATAAGGTTTCATTTTATATTTATTTTTGTGTGTTGTTGCTAAGATTTTTAATATAACATTGCATTGATGACTACATTATTTTCCTAATCAAGTATAGCTTCTATTATTATTCTTATAAAATATTCTGTTTCTTATTTTTTAAGCTATACTAAAAATACATTATTCATTTATTTAGTTGCATTAGTAGTCTTAAAAGGAAGAATTCATAAACAGGTTTATTTGGTAAGTTAATTTTCATTTCACTATTGGTTATTTGAATTCACCTTTACAAGTTTCTACTGGCTGTCACTGATGGAATAAGAGAAGGCAGCTGAGTATAGAATAAAGCACAGAAGCTTTGGAGGCAGATGAAATTCACTAAGCAGATGCTTACTTGCCTTAGAAATTTTGTTGTTCCTTCTGCTTAAATTGTTCTTACCTAAGATACCAGTATCATTTATGCTTTCACTGCCTTCTGATCTTACCTGTCATGTCTTACCTTATCAATGAGGCCTTCACTAGTTACCCAACATACAACAGTAAATTTTATCATCAAGATTCCTTAAGTAGGGATTACCTAGTTTCATTTTACTCCATAGCACTCATTGCCCTCTGAGATATGATATACTCATTTGTTTACTATCTTCCCCTCAGTGGTATATAAATCCTGTGGTGAAGGGGATTTGGCTTTGTTTACTGCTGTGTTCTCATTGTCTCGAATAGTACTTGTCACATAGAATGTGTCATTAAACATGTTTTGAATGAATGGATGGATGAGTACATGGATGGGTTGAGATCCTGACTCCACACCTGCCTGTCTTTGTGATCCTAGGCAAATTACTTAATCTCTGAATTTTCTTCCTTTCTCCCTAAAATGAAAATAATAACAGTGACCTCAAATGGTTTTTGTGAGGATTAAAGAAGAAACGTGTATGTAAAAATTCTTCTAATAGGCCTGGTGAGTGTCTCTGTGTGTTTGACCCAGCTGTCTGTCTTTAGTTTCATGAAGAAAGACAAATGGCCTGGGATCAGAGAGAAGTTGAGCTGGAACGTCAACTAGATGTTTTTGACCGTCAGCAAAATGAAATACTACGTGAAGCACAAAAGGTATAAGTTCTAAGGTTGGGTGGAGTTTTATTTTTCTTGATTTATCTTTTTTTCTTTTTAATCGGGGGACAGCTGCTTTACAGTGTTGCGTTAGTTTCCGGTATACAACAGTATGAATCAGCTGTATGTATACATACATCCTCTCCCTCCTTAGCCTCCCTCCCAGTTGCCACATCCTACCCCTCTAGGTTGTCACAGAGTACTGAGTTCAGCTCCCTGTGTCATACTGTGGTTTACCAGGGTCTATCTATTTGATATGTGGTAGTGTATATATACTCTTTCAATTGGTCCCACCCTCTCCTTCCCCTGCTGTGTCCACAGGTTCATTCTCTACATCTGCATCTCTATTCCTGACCTGTAGATAGGTTCATCAGTACCATTTTTCTAGATTCCATGTATATGTGTTAATATACAATATTTGTTTTTCTCTTTCTGACTTACTTCACTCTGTATGACAGACTCTAGGGTCATCCACATCACTACCAATGACCCAATTTTGTTTTCCTTTTTATGGCTGAGTTAGAATTTTAATTGATGGTATCTTTTTATGTGTCAACTATAAGTGCAGTTTAACCATGTCTTGTCATGTAGTTGTAAAAATTAATATTGTTATTTCCAATGTTGCAACTGCTTTTTTTTAAAAAAAAATTCTATTTCTCAATAGTTTGAAGAGGCTACAGGATCAATGCCAGACCCTAGTTTGCCTATTCCGAATCAACTTGAGATTGCTCTAAGAAAAATTAAGGAAAATATCAGAATAATCCTAGAAACCCAAGCAACTTGCAGATCACTGGACGAGGTAATTAGAAGAATTTGCATATTGTTGTTGTTCACTCAGCAAGTCTGACTCTTTGTGACCCCATGGACTGTAGCATGCCAGGCTTCCTGGCCCCTCACCATCTCCTAGAGTTTGCTCAAGTTCATGTCCATTTCAGTGGTGATGCCATCCAACCATCGCATCCTCTGTTGCCCTCTTCTCCTTGCATTTTGATAAGTATATTATTGGATATACTTGTGGAATTTTCTAAGTAATATTTTTAAATGAGGATGAAGTATAAAATGATGAATCTGTTGCTTATTCCACCCTCTGCTTTCCTTCAGTCTTTCTTTTTTTTCTTTTTTTAATTTTCTTTACTTTATTGTGTTGGTTTTGCCATACATTGACATGAATCCACCATGGGTTTACATATGCTCCCCCTCCAGAACCCCCCTCCCTCCTCCCTCCCGATTCCCTCCCCCTGGGTCATCCCGGTGCACCAGCCCGGAGCATCAAGCCTGGGCTGGCGATTGATTTCACATATGATAATTAACATGTTTCAATGCCATTCTCCCATATCATCCCACCCTTGCCCTCTTCCACAAGAGTCCATGAGACTGTTCTATACATCTGCGTTTCTTTTGCTGTCTCGCATGCAGGGTTCTCGTTCCCATCTTTCTAAATTCCATATATATTTCTTTTGCCAATAGAGAACAGTAGATATGGCTAATGTGAAATCACTCTTCTTTTAGTCATTGCTCGTCACTTCGGGGCACACTCATCGGTTGCTAGCATGAAAGGAAGCCAAAAGAGCATTTGACTGCAGCTTTATGAGCAATGTGTTTCCTTCCCCTCGATGATCAGGAATTGTTTTCATCCTTGCTTATTTTTATATTTCATTTTGAAACATATGTTCTAAACTCTGGATCAATTTTCAGTTTATTCCTTTTTGTGGATGTTTAAAGGGCTTGAAGGTAAACTAGGAATTGTTTTTTAGTTTAATCTAGGTCTTAAATTTGGTTAATAGATGGTCAGATTTCTCTTCTTAATTAAATTATACAGAAAATAATATAAATTTGAATATATTTAGATGTCAACTAAAATGAAAATCATATTCCTGTAAATACATTGAAAACAATTTTTTAAATTGTGCATTTTTAAATCAACCAAAGAAACTTTAATTGTATTCTGTATTATAAATTTGTCATTTATGTGAATTGCCACTGAGTTATTTGATTTTTGAGTATTTGCTTAATTCTGTTGAGGAATAAACACTTTTTTATGTTTGTTTTGAGAAGCTGTACATTTTATAATGGAGATCCATTGACTCAGACCACTAAAATTCCAACTTTTATACTTTGTTGACTTTTATGGGTTACTCTTCTAATGCTAATGAGTCAGTGAATCAAAATAAAAGAAATGATTTATTATATTTTCTTTATAAATCTATCACCACCACACATTTCTATTTCTAAAACTATAAGATCTAAATAAAGTATTGTAACTAAATTTCATTTTCATCATAACAATGAAGTTTCTAACATATATAATAATCTTATAAAGAAAATATACATGTAGACAACTGCTATCACATAGAAATAACAGTTTAACCTTATTAATACTCTTGAGAATCCCTTGGACTGCAAGGAGATCCAACCAGTCCATCCTAAAGGAGATCAGTCCTGAATATTCATTGCAAGGACTGATGTTGAAGCTGAAACTCCAATACTTTGGCCACCTGATGCAAAGAGCTAACTCATTTGAAAAAACCCTGATGCTGGGAAAGATTGAAGGCAGGAGGAGAAGGGGACGACAGAGGATGAGATTGTTGGATGGCATCACTGACTCTGGACAGGAGTTTGAGTAAACTGGGAGCTGGTGATGGACAGGGAGGCCTGATATGCTGCAGTCCATGGGGTTGCAGGGTTGGACATGACTGAGCTACTGAACTGAACTGAAAGTAGCATTTGGCTTTTAGTGGGCTTCCCTTTTAGCTCAGTTAGTAAAGAATCTGCCTGCAGTGCAGGAGACCCGGCTTCCATTCCTGCATCGGAAAGATCCCCTGGAGAAGGAAATGGCAACCCACTCCAGTATTCTTGCCCAGAGAATCTCATGGCCAGAGGAGCCTGGCAGGCTACGGTCCATGGGGTAGCAAGAGTTGGACACGACTTAGTGACTATACCACCACCCCCAGTCTGACTAAAATTCAGATGAAGCATTAAAAAAACAGTATATAGTTTTTAATGATTTATCATTACAGAAACTAAGAGAAAAAGAATCTGCTTTACGGTTAGCAGAGGAGAATATTCTCTCAAGAGACAAAGTAATCAATGAACTGAGGCTTCGATTGCCTGCCACTGCAGAACAAGAAAAGCTTATGGCTGAGTTCAGTAGAAAAGAGGTGGAACCAAAATCTCATCACACGTTGAAACTTGCTCATCAGACCATTGCAAACATGCAAGCAAGGTTAAATCAAAAGGAGGAAGTGTTGAAGAAGTATCAACATCTGCTTGAAAAAGCCAGAGAGGTATTTTATTATGTTTTGCTGTCTTATTTATTATGGTGTTTTTAGACAAATACAAATACTATTCTGCCCTGAAGTGGTGTTTCATTTCTCGTTTTCAAATGATTCTATTCTGGTATTGTTACTTTCACATGATTGGATTACAGATCTGTCAGTAAAACTGGCAGTTTGTGTTATTGACTGAGTAAACCAGTAATGGCGTTCATGGTGAAACTGTGACTTCAAGTTAATAGGTAAAGATTGAGGCTGTAAATTAGAATGAAATCCATCACACTGGTATCAGTGGAAATCAAATTTGCTAGAAGTTTAAGGGGTAAAATAATCTAAACTTTAAAAATTTGCTAGAAACAAGTTAAAAGATAATGAATTCATATTATTCTAATACTAAGAATAAATTGTACTCTAGGCTAGGCTTGTCAGTTTGAACATGTGCTAGGGAAGTATATGCGCATGTTGTTCCTTCCCTCTCATAAGGATTTTAGTATATTAAAGATAAAATATTTAAGACTTTAATGTAAATTTGTATGAATCACAATATAAGCTATAGTTTTAATTTGTTATAAAACAGGAGCAAAGAGAAATTGTTAAGAAACATGAAGAAGAACTTCATATTCTTCATCGTAAATTAGAACTGCAGGCTGATAGTTCACTCAGTAAATTCAAAGAAACAGCTTGGGTAAGATTACAGTTTGGGTAAGAGTTTAGGAACTTTGCTCTATTCTTTATTGATTTTTCAGACCATGTAGTTGAAAATTTAGCTCTGTTCTGGGGGAGAGGGGATTGGAAGCCATCCTACATTTTTTTTTTTTTTTTTGCCAGAATAATCTGAAAACACAGCTCTGATCATTTTTTTTCCTCTAGACCTACATTTGTTATAGCTTATTGCTGCCTAGAAAATCATGTTTATATTTCTTGCTCTGACCTCTGTCTTTCTTTTCAAATCTGCACATTATTAGTTTACCTGTATCTAACTGCTTTCTATGTTCTGAATTCAGTTTATTCTTGCCTCTTGATCTTTGTATTCTGTATATGCAAAATGACCTGTCTTTCTTCTCCCAACATGCAAACTTTAGCTTCCTCAAACCTTAACTCGTTAAGTCAATCAACATTTATTTATTGATCCTTCCCTACATGTAGGTACTTTGCCAGATTCTGGGAATACAGAGAATAAGATCTCTATTTCCCGTCTTCTCTAAGCCTTCATTGCCTTCATTACATTTTAGATTTGATACTGTTTTGATCCTTTAACGAACCAAGTTAAAATTATGAGATAAGTATGGCATTACTTTGTACCTGCTCATGGCTAATATAATGATATTTCATAGGATTTAATAAAACAGTCTCCCACTCCAGTTCCTACCAACAAGCATTTTATTCGTTTGGCTGAGATGGAACAGACAGTAGCAGAACAAGATGACTCTCTCTCCTCACTTGTGATCAAACTAAAACAAGTATCTCAAGATTTAGAGAGACAAAAAGAAATCACTGAATTAAAAATCAAAGAGTTTGAAAATGTGAAATTACGGTAAGTCTTAGAAATATATTATAAATATAGGAAAATGGAATAATGATATAATAAATATAAATGTAAGCATTTGTTATATCATGCACTGGTCTAAAGGTATTGACTATATTATCTCATTTTATCCTCCGTACTACTGATGATATGGGATAGTCACTCCATTTTGCAGATAGGAAGCTAAGCTATAGAAAGCCTCAGTAACATGCCTAGGAGAAGATGGGAAAGCCATGATTTGAATCTAGTCAGTCTGACTCAAAAGATTCTTGTGTAGAATCTCATCTTTAACCTTTGAAAATCTCCTTTTGATTATCTATAAAAGAAAATGACAATACTTACTCTGGCTCTTTCAAGGTGGTTATATGAAGGCCAAAGGATGCTATATATGGAAGTCGTTTGAAAATTGTAAAGTAACATAAACATGGAACTTTTATTTATATACTTGCAACAGTTTGTGGCCCCACTCCAGTGTTCTTGCCTAGAGAATCCCATGGACAGAGGAGCCTGGGGCTGCTGTCCATAGGGTCGCACAGAGTCGGACACAACTGAAGTGACTTTAGCAGCAGCAGCAACAGTTCGTGGCATACATCTAAGGCTTAAATATTTGTTGAATGAAATATTAATCTTTTTTATTAACCACATCAACAGTAGAGGGCTCACAGCATTCTCTATATTAGAAATTCTAAACATTGTTCAATCATTTATCAGAGTATATATTTTAAAACTAAAATAGGTATAGGAGTTCCCTGGTGGTCCAGTGGTTAAGAATCCAGCTGTCAATGCAGGGGACCAGGATTCAGTGCCTGGTCCGGGAATATTACACACGCAGCAAGGCGGCAAAGCCCATGCCCCACAGCTACTGAGTCTGTGCCCTGGAGCCTGCTCGCCTCAGCTGTTGAGCCCAAGAGCTGCGGCTGCTGAACCCTGCATGCTCGTAAGCCTGTGCTCCACAATTAGAAACTGCCTCCGTGAGACGCCCTCACAGCAACTAGAGAGTAGCCCCCCTACTCACCGAAAGCCTGCATGCAGCAACAAGGACCAGCACAGCCATAAATAAATAAAATAAAATAGGTTTATATTTAGGCATTTTGTAATCACTGTAGAAGTGTCTCTGGTGCTCAGTTTCTTATCTGAAAAAAAAATGAGAGGTCTTTATTAGAACTTTTGATTCTTTATTCATTTATCCAAGATGCTTCTGACAAAGCTAAGGCTATTTTTGCTTTATTAAGAAGCTGCCACTTTAAATAAATTATTCTCTAAGAGAAAAGAGAATTAAAGTGGCATGTGGTATATTTTCAATCTATATTTCCTCTTTCTGTTAAACTTTATACATGAGATGCTATTTTTGATGTATTAAGTTTCTGTCATATTTTAGAGCATAACATTTCTTTCATTTCTGAATCTGACTGTTGGATGTTGAAAATAATCAACTTATGATATTACCTTGTATATTTAGTATTTTGCCACCTGAAACACTTGAAGCTGTTGTTTTGTACCTTTGTCATTTTAGCCTAAAGTTAATACTTTTATTTTCTGTGTGCACAATGGTATACATATTTTAATGCATCTTAGGAAATTATAGTTCTGTGTGATTTTTTTAGTGAAACCTTACATTTTTACAGTTTGATGATTATTTAAAGTGATTTAAGTTTTTCCTGTAAGAAACAAGTCTCAGATCGTTTAATACTGTACCTATTGATAGTTTAACATACCTTTCTCTCATTGAACAAAGTTTAATAATTTGAATCTCCATATTGATGGCCTTATTAATGTAGTATCTATATAAATACAGTGAACTGGATGTAATGGTGTAATTCCATTTATAAGACTAATACTGAATGAGCAATGGGATTAATTGAATTTACTAAGTCTTTGTGCATGAATGCATGCATAGTCACTTCAGTTGTAAAAAGTCTTCAGTTAATACTATAGTATCTACTTCCATATAGTATACAGCTACAGAGTTATAGATACAATACTAGTGACTTTAAAACCGTATACAAATTAAGAGTACACATGGATGGTTTCTGTGAAAGTTTATATTTTGTCTTTGTAAATGTCACCATAGGGCAGTGATTCTCAAGCAGAAGTGATTTTGCTCTCCTCTCCCCTCAGGAACATTTGATGTAGACATTTTTGATGAATGACTAGGAGATACTTCTGGCATCTTGTGGGCAGTAGTAAGGAATACTGCTAGATGTTTAAAATGCATAGACAGTAACCCCTACCCTCAATAGTGCCATGGTTTAGAAACCCTAATATAAAGGAAGCAGTTGCATCTTGCAGGAACCATAATATTTAAAGTGTTACTTTGTTCTTTTTCTATATTATTTCATCAAGAGCCACAAATTACTGATTCAGTTGCAAAAACATAGTAGGCAGAAACTGAAAGGAAGTCTATTTTAAGTTAAATAGTAGTTAAGTAAAGAACTGTTCATCTTTCAGGATTTGGATTGAGACTTAGATTTTTAAGGATACTGAGGACCAAGCATTTGTTCTTTGTAAAATTTGTATCAATCAAACTGTTAACTACAGCAACCACTCTACTAAATACATATGTTTGCTGTATATTAGGCTCCAAGAAAATCATGCAGATGAAGTGAAAGAAATAAAAGCAGAAGTAGAAGATTTGAGGTGTCTTCTGGTACAATCACAAAAGGAGTCACAAAGTTTAAAATCTGAACTTCAGACTCAAAAAGAAGCAAACTCAAGAGCTCCAACAACTACAATGAGAAATCTAGTAGAAAGGCTAAAGAGCCAATTAGCCTTGAAAGAGAAACAACAAAAAGTAAGTAACAATAGAAAGTTATCAAGATTTCAGAAAAACATGTGGTAGAGTGCTTTTAGCGAAGATTTGTAAAAGATGATAGCATGCATTTCTCTCTTGTAAGAAAAAGTATAAGCATTATCTTAAGCTGTTAAGCAAGGTTGGGTCTTTCAAGATAATTCTTTTAGAAAGCCCTATAAGTTGGTGGTGTTTTTAAGTTCAAATATAGTCCAAGTTGGGCTTTTGTGATGGCCCAGACAGTAAAGAATCTGTCTCCAATGTGGGAGACCTGGGTTCGATCCCTGGATTAGGAAGATCCCTGAAGAAGGAAATGACTGCTCACTCCATGGAGAATTCCATGGACAGAAGAGCCTGGTGGGCTGCAGTCCTTAGGGTCACAAAGAGTCAGACACAACTGAGTGACTAACACTTACATCTACACATCGTCCAGCCTATCTTTCTATGTTATCGGTCTGATTTGTGGGTTAGCTATAGGAAATAGAAAGAAATCTTCTTGAAAATGTTTTCTCTCCTTTTCTGTTAAGATGCTCTGTTACTGAGGCCATTTTGAACAATTTAAATAATTGAAAAATTTTAAACAATTCTGCGGATTAGATAGGATAAGGAGATTTCTGAGATAGTGCTGTGAAAAGGAGTTGGTTAGATGGATTAGTTTGTTTTCCATTTATATCAGATTTTGTATATAACTAACTGTTTTAGAAGGTGCTACTGTTTTTCTGTGCTAGCTCATGAAATTTATTGGCAAATTTTAAGTCTTTTCTAATCTGAGCAGCAGCAGCAGTCTTGTAACTTTGTCTTCTTAAATTCAATTAATTTTACATGGAAGCATATATCAAGTGAGTAATTTAAATAAATATTTCAGCTTAGAATATTGAGAACAAAACAGGCCTGGGTTGTGTAATGCAGGTTGTTTGATTTAATGCTAGATTTTCACAATTATCAAGATTTTGAATTCTCACTCAATTTGGGAAGAATTGAGTTCACTTACTAATGGAAATCCATTTGAAACAGCTGGGCTGGGTTATTTGTGAACACTGATTAAACACATGGTATTATAAGAGAATAGTTTAAAGTGATGAATCTTATGTATATTTTATATTACATGTTTCTCATAAAATGTCATTTTTTTAAAATTATGTATGGGTTTTGGAATTTTTAGGCACTTAGTCGGGCACTTTTGGAACTTCGGGCAGAAATGACAGCAGCAGCTGAAGAACGTATTATTTCTGCAACTTCTCAGAAAGAGGCAAATCTCAACGTTCAACAGATTGTGAATCGACATACTAAAGAGCTAAAGGTGAACATCAACATGTGCATTCATATAACAGAATTCTCACTAATTCCTGTTGGAAGAAAATTCACTTAGATATATAATAATTTTGATAATGAATAAGGAATTTATTCTAATAAATAACTGGTGGATAGATGTACACATACTCACAGTTTTGAACACTAAATATCTTTACCGTATTCACTGAATATTGTCTTGAAGGTTAGTAAAGGGTAGTCCATTATAAGAAGAAGGCAGTGGCACCCCACTGCAGTACTCTTGCCTGGAAAATCCCATGGACGGAGGAGCCTGGTGGGCTGCAGTCCACGGGGTTGCTAAGAGTCAGGCACAACTGAAGTGACTTAGCAGCGGCAGCAGCAGTCCATTATAAAACAGTTCTCTTAACAGAATTAAATTTAAGAAACATTTTTCTTAGGCTTTTTAAATTCTGTATTGATAAATGAGATTAGTTTTTGCTAAGTTCATAATATGACTTAGTTGGCTTTCCTTTTTTAGCCCCTGAAATAGTTTATGGAAATCATGTAGTCCACATTTAATCTATAGGGCTGCCTAACATTAAAGCCTTTTATTTTTTAAATTATTTCTTAATTTTTGACAGTGTATCATTTTCTTACTCAGTTATTAGGTTTGTTACTATATGAAAAAAGTTTTTTTTCTAAAATGTGTACATTTAATTGTGATTTTTAAATTTCTTTACATAAAGTTTCATACAGTTTGAATAAAATGAAAAGTCTAGTTTTTATATGTTTTGTTTGTAATTTTTATTTACTTTTGGTTTATTTATATATACCCTCTATCACCGTTAAACCATGTAAGGAATGGATTTTACTCAGTTTTTTAAAATCTCCTATTGGACCTGTTGAGATTATTAGCATAGTTGACAGTAAAAATCCAGTAGGTCATAAATATGTAAATAAGTATAGCCCTGTGATAATCAGTGCCTTTCTCTTTGTCTGAAATTTCTGCTCTGAATTCTTCAAATACTTCCAGTCATTTTTCTTGAAACCATTTTTGATTTTTCCAAGGGAGTTTGTATTTTGTGTAATTGCCATAATACTACTAATTTCCTATTAGAGCTACTGGTAATCCCTTTGGGCCTGTAATAATTTATTCAATAAAACATATATGAAGGGCCAATATTCCCATCAATGTTGCTATCTAGTACAGCTTGGAACTCCTTTCTAGTGGCTTATGTATACTGTTTTATGCTGTTCTTAGGCTTCACAGTGTTTAAAAGAAAGCACTTTATACAGTGATATTTGCTTGTTTTTCTAATAAAATAATTCAGCCAAAATGAAACATTTGCTTTATTGGTGAAATTTTGGTTCTGGGTGTTTGCTGAAGATGAATTGCTTTAGACTGTTCTTTCATGTTTTGTTTTTTCCCTGAAAGTAGACTTAGTTCATTTGAAATGAAGATAGAAGAATTTATGTAGTTTATGGTGTGTTTTTTGCACATGTGTACTTAAGAATTTATATTGAAACTTTCTTATTAGTAAGTATTAGTTGTGTACTTTATTATTATTGTTTTTATCATTGATATTTGCTGAAGATTCATGAATTACACCTTTCTTTGTCTTGTATTAGTCTCAAGTTGAAGATTTAAGTGAAAATATTTTAAAACTTAAAGAAGCTCTTAAAACAAGTAAAAACAGAGAAAACTCACTAACTGATAATTTGAATGACTTAACCAATGAACTTCAAAAAAAAGAAAAAGCCTATGGTAAAATGCTTAGAGAGAAAGATGGAGTTGATCAAGAGAATAATGAACTGAAGAGGCAGATTAAAAGGTTAACCAGTGGATTACAGGTAATCTTATATTTAATTGTGATAATGTTTTGATTTACAATATATAGGTAGTAGTTTATTTCCACTTTTTCATTTTATCTATAATATTTGCTAAAACTAGCTTTCAAATCAGTTTGATTAATGTAGCCGCTATTTCCTTCAGTGACCTTTATTGTATTTTTAGTTTTAAAGTAGCATATCTTATTAAAATATAGAAGTAGTTACCATGTTATGCTTAAATATCAACAGTGTCACTTAGAAAGTATGGTTAGTTGTAGGCTCAAGGTTTCTACAGTTGGAATATTTATCATGTATTTTGTTTGATACTCTTATGCTTGTTTAATGTAAAACTACATCTTGTTTTTTAGGGCAAACCTCTGATAGATAACAAACAAAGTTTAATTGAAGAACTCCAAAAGAAAATTAAAAAGCTGGAAAGCCAACTGGAAAGAAAGGTGGATGAAGCAGGAATGAACCCTGTGAAAGAAAAGGTATGGGAAGAGGTGTACTGATCCGTTTAAGGTACTGGCAGCTAAGGTACTGGCAGCTAAATATGTAGCTGAAGACTAGATAATTCGTTGATCTGTGGACCTGATACATATACCATAAGTGGTACTGGGTAGCATACAGACTTTCAAGACAAGTGCCTGCCCTTCAGAAATTTACTAGTCTACTTAAAGAGACACCGGTAACTCTTAGTCAGAAATTACTCCTCTTTCTGACATTACAGGACATCCAAAATCCCTTTATACTGTACGTATTCAGCTGTATTTATCACTTTTCCCAGTGTAATTGTTTATATAGGTTGGTTTGTACAGACCTTTGGGAAAGAAATCTGGGCATTTTTATCCTTCCTTCTTGACCCAGATGTGTCCTATTTAATCCTTCAGTGGACTGGATTATTATTTCCTAGTAAACAGAGAGACTTGGATATATTCAGTGTTTGCAGTAACAGTCAATAATCTACCACTCATAAATTGATTCTGAAGTGTGAAGAATAGCTTGAAATTTTCTTACAAGTTAACTAGTAAACTATTTTGTAGTAAAAAAAATTACTGATAGAAATAATCCAAAGAAGAACTCAAACTGGCTAAAATCCATATAATTAAACTTATTGTAAATAATTTGTTATTACTTACAGAATGCCAGAGAAGAAGTAATTAGGTGGGAAGAAGGTAAAAAATGGCAAACCAAAATAGAGGGAATTCGAAACAAGTTAAAAGAGAAAGAAGGGGAAGTCTATATTCTAACAAAGCAATTGACTACTTTGAAGGATCTTTTTGCTAAGTGAGTTTAATGTAAAACTAATTAATTATTTATACTTTTTCATTTACCTGGAAGTTATATAGTTTTTGTGTACTTGCTAAAATGAGAAATTCTCTAGCTTTATCATTTATTATCTGTACTTCACTTTTTATTTTCTTTAAAATATGTGTTAAATATATTTTAACAATTTCTAAGTGGAATTTCTTTAATTTAGCTCATAGCAAACAGAGAATGATCTGGTTTTTGTATATACGTCTTATAGTAACAAAGCTGCCATTTAAGAAATTGAACGAGCCAAACAGTGAATGGTACATTTTCATGATTCTGTATTAAATCCCACAGAGCTGATAAAGAGAAACTTACCCTGCAAAGGAAACTAAAAACAACTGGCCTGACTGTTGATCAGGTTATGGCAGTGCGAGCATTGGAGTCAGAAAAAGAGTTAGAAGAATTAAAAAAGAGAAATCTTGACTTAGAAAATGACATATCATATATGAGGTAAGCTGATACATTGAATTGTAGAAGCATATAATAAACCATACATATACCATAAGTGGTACTGGGTAACATAGAGAAGTTCAAGACAATTTTTTTAGGAATTTACTAGTGTACTTTGAAGAGACAGCAGTAGCTCTTAGTGAGAAATTACTAAACATGGCCCCGCACATCAGAACTAGACTCAGTTTCACCCCCAGTCAGTCTCTCGCATCAGGAAGCTTCCAGAAGCCCCTTATCCTTATCCCTCAGAGAGCAGACAGAATGAAAATGACAATCACAGAAAACGAATCAAATTGATTACATGGACAGCAAACTAGTCTAACTCAAAGAAACTATGAGCCATGCCGTATAGGGCCATTCAAGACAGACAGGTCAAGGTGGAGAGCTCTGACAAAACATGCCCCACTGGAGAAGCGAATGGCAAACCACTTCAGTATTCTTGCCTTGAGAACCCCATGAACAGTATGAAAAGGCAAAACGATAGGACACTGAAAGATAACTGCCCAGGTTGGTAGTTGCTGATATGCTACTGGAGATCAGTGGAGAAATAACACCAGAAAGAATGAAGAGACAGAGCAAAGTAAAACCAACACCCAGTTGTGGATGAGACTGGTGATGGAAATAAAGTCTGATGCTGTAAGAAACAATAATACATAGGAAGCGGGAATGTTAGGTCCATGAATCAAGGTAAATTGGAAGTGGTCAAACAGGAGATACAAAGAGTGAACATGGACACTTTAGTAATCAGTGAACTAAAATGGACTGGAATGGGTGAATTTAACTCAGATGGCCATTATATCTACTACTGTGGCCAAGAGTCCCTTAGAAGAAATGGAGTATAGGCATCATAGTCAACAAAAGAGGTCTAAATGCAATACTTGGCTGCAGTCTCAAAAATGACAGAATGATCTGTGTTCATTTCCAAGGCAAACCATTGAATATCACAGTAATCCAAGTATGTGCCCTAACCAGTAATGCTGAAGAAGTTGAAGTTGACTGTTTCTGTGAAGACCTATAAGACCTTCTAGAACTAACACCCCAAAAAGATGTCCTTTTCATCACAGGGGACTGGAATGCAAAATTAGGAAGTCAAGAGATACCTGGAGTGACAGGCAAGTTTGGCTTTGGAGTACAAAATGAAGCAGGGCAAAGGCTAACAGTTTTGCCAAGAGAACACACTGGTCATAGCAAACACCATCTTCCAACTGCACTAGAGAAGACTTTACACAAGGACATCACCAGATGGTCAGTACCAAAATCTGGTTATATTCTTTGCAGCCAAAGATGAAGATATACAGTCTTTGCTATACAGTCAGCAAAAACAAGACCAGGAGCTGACTGTGGCTCAGATCATGACCTCCTTATTGCCAAATTCAGACTTAAATTGAAGAAAGTAGGGATAACTACTAGACCATTCAGGTATGACCTAAATCAGATCCCTTATGATTATATAGTAGAAGTAAGAAATAGATTCAAGGGATAAGATCTGATAAACAGAGTGCCTGAAGAACTATGGATGGAGGTTCATGACATTGTACAGGAGGCAGTGATCAAGACCATCCCCAAGAAAAATGCAAAAAGGCAAAATGGTTGTCTGAGAAGGCCTTACAAATAGCTGAGAAGAGAAGCAAAACACAAAGGAGCAAAGTAAAGATATACCCATTTGAATGCAGAGCTCCAAATAATAGCATGGAGAGATAAGAAAACCTTCCTCAATGATTAACACAAAGAAATAGAGGAAAACAATAGAATGGGAAAGATTAGAGATCTCTTCAAGAAAATTAGAGATACCAAGCTAACATATCATGCAAACATGGGCACAATAAAGGACAGAAATGGTTTGAACCTAACAGGAGCAGAAGATATTAAAGATGAGGTGGCAAGAATACACAGAAGAACTATACAAAAAACGATCTTCATGACCCAGGTAACCACGATGGTGTGATCACTCACCTAGAGCCAGTACATCTTGGAATGCAAAGTCAAATGGGCCCAAGGAAGCTTCATTATGAGCAAAGCTAGTGGAGGTGATGGAATTCCAGTTGAGCTATTTCAGATCGTAAAATATGATGCTATTAAAATGCTGCACTCAATATGCTAGCAAACTTGGGAAACTCAGCAGTGGCCACAGGACTGGAAAAGGTCAGTTTTCATTCCAATGCCAAAGAAAGGCAATGACAAAGAATGTTCAAACTCCCACAAAATTGCACTCATCTCACATGCTACCAAAGTAATGCTCAAAATTCTGCAAGTGAGGCTTCAACATCCATGAACTTCCAGATGTTCAAGCTGGATTCAGAAAAGGCAGGGGAATCAGAGATCAAATTGCTAACATCTGTTGGATCATCGATAAAGCCAGACATTTCCAGAAAAACATTACTTCTGATTTATTAACTACTCCAAAGCCTTTGACTGTGTGGATCACAGCAAACTATGAGAAATTCTTAGATGGGAATACCAGAGCTCCTTACCTGCCTCCTGAGAAATCTGTTTGTAGGTCAAGAAGCCACAGTTAGATCTGGATATAGAACAACAGACTGGTTCAAAATATGGAAAAGGGTACGTCAAGGTTGATATTGTCACCCTGCTTATTTAACTTATATGCAAAGTAAATCATGTTAAATGCCAGACTGGATGAAGCACAAGCTGGAATCAAGATTCCCAGGAGAAATATCAATAACCTCAGATATGTAGATGACACCACCCTTATGGCAGAAAGTGAAGAAAAACTAAAGAGCCTCTTGATGAAAGTGAAAGAGGAGAGTGAAAAAGTTGACTTAAAACTCAACATTCAGAAAACTAAGATCATGGCATCCGCTCCCATCACTTTATGGCAAATAGGTGGGAAAACAATGGAAACAAGGAGAGGCTTTATTTTGAAGGGCTCCAAAATCACTGCATATGGTCACTGCAGCCATGAAATTAAAAGATGCTTGCTCCTTGGAAGAAAAGCTATGACCAACCTAGATAGCATATTAAAAAGCAGAGACATTACTTTGTCTCTCAAGAAAGTTCCATCTAGTCAAAGCTTTGGTTTTTCCAGTAGTCATGTATGGATGTGAGAGTTGGACCAATAAGAAAACTGAGCGCCAAAGAATTGATGGTTTTGAACTATGATGTTGGAGAAGACTCTTGAGAGTCCCTTGGACTGCAAGGAGATCAAACCAGTCCATCCTAAAAGAGATCAGTCCTGGGTGTTCATTGGAAGGACTGATGTTGAAGCTGAAACTCCAGTAGTTTGGCTATCTGATGCAAAGAACTGACTAATTAGGAAAGACCCTGATGCTGACAAAGATTGAGGGCAGGAAGAGAAGGGGACAACAGAGGATGAGATGGTTGGATGACATCACCGACTCGATGGACGTGAGTTTGAGGAAGCTTTAGGAGTTGGTCATGGACAGGGAAGCCTGACATGCTGCAGTCCATGGGATCTCAAAGAATCAGACATGACTGAGTGTACTGGACTGATAATAAATGTGTTTTATCTTAAGCTTGAGTTCTGGTGATTCTTTTCCCATGTGAGTAGAGATTTTCCTGGTTCTTTTTACATAATACAGATTATATTATTGAGCTTCTGAACATTATATTCTGAGACTCTGGATCTTGATTGAATTCTTGGAAAATGCAGTATTTTTGTTTTAGCAGGTATGAATAGGCTCAGCCCCATTTTCTAACCTGCTTTCTGTGAGGTGTGGTTCCAGCACCATTTTCAAAATTTCTACAGTGCTCTTTTGCTTTGTTCTGCCTGAGCACCTCCCTACTGACAGTCTGGTATGTCAGCTGTCTTCTGTTAGGTCAGTTCTCAGATTCTTTAATGTTCTCATTCGGATCAGATCCATGCATGCATGCTCAGGGGTGAGCTCAGTACTTCATTAACTTCTTTATGAGATCCCTTTCTAGAGCTCTTTTCCTTCTGTGATCTCACTGATACATTTGGTTTCTTCGGGCTCCCCTTTTTGGTTGTTATTGTTTCGTCACTAAGTCGTGTCCAGTTCTTTGCAACCCCGTGAACTGTAGCCCACCAGGATTCTCTTTCCATGGGCTTAGCCAGGCAAGAATACTGGATTGGGTTGCCATTTCCTCCTCCAGGGGATCTTCCTGACCCAGGGACTGAACTTTTGTCTCTTGCATCGCAGGCAGATTCTTTAATGCTGAGCCACCAGGGGAGCCCCACTTTTTGGTACTGAGGCTTTAGTTGCCCGGCTATCCTGTGCACTTCAGCTGTTGTGCTCTTGTCTGCATCTAAGCCAGCAGCAGGAGAGCAGAAAAGGGGACATGTGGTGGTGGGGTCCCTACTTTGCCTTCCCTCTTTACTGATCACAGCTCTACCAGTTGGAGAAGATTCCTCTCCCCAAAAATTTTGGCTCCTTTGAATTTCCTTTGCAGCCTTTGCCACCACTGCCTTCGGATTGCCTGAGGGTTGAGACAGGAGAATGCATAGGAGAGAAAAATAAGGAGAGAATAAGGAGGGATTTTTGCAGTGCCTGAGAGTATTGCGTGTTCTTAAGTGCCCTTGCTCCTGCTGAAGCTAGAACTTGAAGCCTTGCTGATGCTCATCTTCATGTTTCAAGCTAGGAAATACTAGGGGGAAGGAAGAGGTAAATTAATCACCTGTGTGCTGATATTTCAAATTCCAGAACTTTGTCCTAGTCTGTAAAATATTTACTTTTCAAAATCCTCATGAGCTACCTACATTCCATTTCCTTCCCTTGTACATGATTGTTTCTTAAATTCTTCAGAATTTTCCTTGATGGTGAAGAACAAAGTGATTGAACATTTTTTCTTCATTTTGACACCTGTTTATAGCTACTGTCTGGACCTAGCTTCTTTGTTTTTCTTAGTCTAAGCATATACTCAGAATAAAGCCAAATCCTTTTATTCTTCTTTGCAGTTTTCAGAAGGATCAAAATATTTTACTTTTGAAACCTTCTAATACTTTTAGATATTTAATAGCTTCTTTTCTAGTATAAATAGTATGACTCTATGTAGGCTGAAATAATTGAGAAGACTTTATAAAAGAGAACTTCAGCTTGTCTTCTCTCTCAGTTCAAATCTGAATTTCTGAATTTTATGAATCACATCTAGCTATTAAAGGGAGAAAGGACATTCCAAGAAAACAGAACCCTAGCAGAGACATAGAGGCAGAAGTGATCTTTCCTGTGTGGGTAAAAGTGGATGTATTTGCCTCAGGGAAAACTCCCGGACAACTGTGTTGAACAGATGTCATTGTGCCAGATAGTGGAGGGCCTTGTACGTCATGCAGATGAGTATAAACTGAAAAAATTGATTGTTATCTGGCACCACTAAGAACCTATTAAAATCCTTGAACTTTTTGAGAAGCACATGAATGTTATGAAATTATTATGTAATGTTTAAAAAATAGTAGGTATTTTTCAACATAATAAAAGCTATATATGACAAACCCACAGCAAACATTATCCTCAATGGTGAAAAACTGGAAGCATTCCCCCTGAAGTCAGGAACAAGACAAGGGTGCCCACTCTCACCACTACTTTTCAACATAGTTTTGGAAGTCTTGGCCACAGCAATCAGAGCAGATAAAGAAATTAAAGGAATCCAGATTGGAAAAGAAGAAGTAAAACTCTCTCTGTTTGCAGATGACATGATCCTCTATATTGAAAACCCTAAAGACTCTATGAGAAAATTACTAGAGCTAATCAGTGAATATAGCAATGTTTCAGGATACAAAATCAACACACAGAAATCCCTGGCATTCCTATACACTAACAATGAGAAAACAGAAAGAGAAATTAAGGAAACAATTCCATTCACCATCGAAACAAAAAGAATAAAATACTTGGGAGTATTTCTACCTAAAGAAACAAAAGACTTGTATATAGAAAACTATAAAACACTGATGAAAGAAATCAAAGAGGACAGAAACAGATGGAGAAATGTGCCGTGTTCGTGGATTGGAAGAATCAATATAGTGAAAATGAGTTTACTACCCAAAGCAATCTATAGATTTAATGCAATTCCTATCAAGCTACCAGAGGTCTTTTTCAAAGAATTAGAACAAATAATTTCTCAATTTGTATGGAAATACAAAAAACCTCGTATAGCCAAAGCAATCTTGAGAAAGAAGAATGGAACTGGCGGAATCAACCTACCTGACTTTAGGCTATACTACAAATCCACAGTCATTAAGACAGTATGGTACTGGCACAAAGACAGAAATATAGATCAATGGAACAGAATAGAAAGCCCAGAGATAAATCCACGCATCTATGGACACCTTATCTTTGACAAAGGAGGCAAGAATATACAATGGAGAAAAGACAACCTCTTTAACAAGTGGTGCTGGGAAAACTGGACAGCCACTTGTAAAAGAATGAAACTAGATCACTTTCTAACACCATACACAAAGATAAACTCAAAATGGATCAAAGATCTAAGCATAAGACCAGAAACTATAAAACTCCTAGAGGATAACATAGGCAAAACACTCTCTGACATAAACCAAAGCGGGATCCTCCATGACCCACCTCCCAGAATATTGGAAATAAAAGCACGAATAAACAAATGGGACCTAATTAAAATGAAAAGCTTCTGCACAACAAAGGAAACTATAAGCGAGGTGAAAAGACAGCCTTCAGAATGGGAGAAAATAATAGCCAATGAAGCAACGGACAAACAATTAATCTCAAAAATATACAAGCAACTCCAGCAGCTCCATTCTAGAAAAATAAACAACCCAATCAAAAAGTGGGCCAAAGAACTTAACAGACATTTCTCCAAAGAGGACATAAAAATGGCTAACAAACACATGAAAAGATGCTCAACATCACTCATTATCAGAGAAATGAAAATCAAAACCACAATGAGGTACCACTTTACACCAGTCAGAATGGCTGTAATCCAAAAATCTACAAGCAATAAATGCTGGAGAGGATGTAGAGAAAAGGGAACTCTCTTACACTGTTGGTGGGAATGCAAGCTAGTACAGCCACTATGGAAAACAGTGTGGAGGTTCCTTAAAAAACTGCAAATAGACCTGCCATATGACCCAGCAATCCCACTGCTGGGCATATACACCAAGGAAACCAGAATTGAAAGAGCCACGTGTCCCCCAATGTTCATCGCTGCTTTGTTTACAATAGCCAGGACATGGAAGCAACCTAGATGCCCATCAACTGATGAATGGATAAGAAAGCTGTGGTACATATACACAATGGAATATTACTCAGCATTAAAAAAAAATCCATTTGAAGCAGTTCTACTCAGATGGACGAAACTGGAGCCCATTATCCAGAGTGAAGTAAGCCAGAAGCAAAAACAACAATACAGTATATTAACACATATATATGGAAGTTAGAAAGACGGTAACGAGAGCCCAACATGCGAGACAGCAAGGGGAACGCAGATGTATAGAATAGACTTGTGGACTCTGTGGATGAGGGCAAGGGGGGGATGATATGGGAGAATGGCATTCAATCATGTTAATTATCATATGTCTAATCAATCGCCAGCCCAGGATTGATGCTCGGGGCTGGTGCATCGAGATTTCCCCTGGGGAGGGAGGAGGGAGGGAGGAGGGAGGGGGCTTCTGGAGGGGAAGCATATGTAAACCCATGGTGATATCATGGCATTGTATGGCAAAACTAATTTAAAAAAAAGTAGGTATTTTTATTCAGTTATTTTACACAATCCCAACATAGATGTATGTTCTTTACAAATGTTAATGCATTTCTTTAAATCAAAATACGCTTTTTAACTCTTACTTTAAAGGAGGCCACCCATGAAATCCTCTGTAGAGGATTATTTTATATGATAGTCATATCCCAATTTAATTTTTGTACAGTTTTGAAGTTTTGTAGAATTTAAAATACTGTTAAAAATATATTTTTCTATATTTTAATGTAATAAAACAGTAAAGAGTTGGCAGTTTGAATAATAAAGAGTCTGATTATTGTTCATAGGACTCATCAAGCTCTTCCTCGAGATTCTGTTATAGAAGAGTTACGTTTGCAAAATAAATACCTCCAAGAAAAACTGCATGCTTTAGAAAAGCAGTTTTCAAAGGATGCATATTCTCGGCCTTCAGTAAGTGCATATCTTTTCATTGTTTTAATTCTAAAGTTAAAAATTGAAATAACTTGTGCCTTTATCTATAGTAGATCCTTCTCATTAATATTAATATAATAAATCCAGCTTTTATTTTTCCTTGTAGAGCTAAATGTTAACTTATTTAATTGTTTTTACATAATATAAATTTGTGGTTCTTACGTTTTGCATAAAGCTTCATTACAAATGATTTCTGTAGATTTTAAATGTAGCTATGAGTTCTGTTGTGACAAGAACACATAGATAAATTAGGAAGATTATAACATTGTATCCATTTATGTGTGTGATACATTTCTAGTGTGTCTTTATAAAGTCTCATTAATGGAGAATTATTTGTTGTATCTTATTTTTAAACACTCATATGTATATTTTTACTATTCTTTTCCTTTTCTTTTCCTGTTTCGTCTTCTGTCTGCTTCAAGCAGAATCTGTTATGTGACACAACTACGCTTTCTCCTCTTGCTGCCAGTGTTAATAAGTACAGGCATAATATTTTTCACAAAAAGAACACTTTACACAGGAACCAAAACAATCGCATAACAGTACTCAGAATTAAAAATAAGAAAGGAGTAGACGTTAGTGCTAACTTACATCATCGTGTACCTAGACATAATCTACAGTCTTACAGTAATGCAGAAAAACACAAAGCAGAAGGTACTGTAGATCCTGCGGAGTTAAATAAAGCTGAGCCAAGAACAAACAATACATCAAGTCCATTTAGGTCAACCGAAGGTGCCTTGACCGATTTTAACCCCCATTTTGAAAATGACCCAAAGCCTCAAGTTCAGAAAATTCATCAAGACTGTTGTGAAAATGATGAGCAGGAAGATAAAAACAGGGAAGAGACAGCTAAGCAAGATGAGAAGGAAAAGGGACACATACCCGAAGAAGCGAATCACAGCAAGCGCGTGGATCCAGAGGACTCTTCGGGGGCGGACCGCGGCCCGGCCGCAGGGGTGGCCGCCCGGGATCGGGGTGCGGAGGACGGCGCGCAGGCGCGCTCTGGGGCCAGGGCGCCGGGCCGGCCAAGGCGGGACGCCCGGTCTGAGTGCGGGGCTTCCTTTGTTTCTCTGCTGGCTGAGTTTTCTTATAGCAAGTAGCATATGCGTGTGGTACAAACGGAAATAAACTGTGTCAGATTTGTAAAAAATAGTTACTGTTAATAAACTTCTTAAACCCTAATATAGACTAGTTCCTACTAAAACTTAGTGGCCGTGCATTTCTCTAATTCATTTTAGTAGCCTCTGTTTTACTACTGGTATTCACTTAAAAAGTATTAGATAACGGAATAACAAAAATAAGCCCCTTTAGAAGTGTTTGTTTTGCCTTAAAATTCCTAATTCAGCATGTTGTAAAATCTCACTGCAAGTCAAATTTCACTACAAGGAATAATATCTTTAAAAATCTGTTATGATGCTGTGTAACATTCTAATATACACAGCAAGTTCCTTTGACGATCTTTTTGCCTTGTATTGTAACAGATGCTTTTTTATATAATGAGAAAAGGGAGTTTATATGTATTGCCTAGGTATAGTTCTCACAATACTCTGCAGAGAGTTATTTCTGTTTTACATGGGAAGCTTGGAGAAACATCTCTAGTGATCAAGAAGATGCAGAACTAGGAATTATATGGATGTCTAATTCTACAGTTAATGAACTTTGTACATATGCTCTACTTTTGGTCAATTTACATGGCAGTCCAAAGTAAGAAGTTGGTTCTGAGTTGAAATCAAATAGCATTCATTCATTTGTTCATTCCTTTCCACCTTGGATATTCTAGTCCCCTAAGTCCTCATTAAATTAGACATTTGAATTAAAAAATGGGCAAAAATGACTTAATTCTTATTTCATTTCCTTTTTCAGGCGCATAATGCTTCGTTTTTTTCACTTGATAATAAGCAATTGAGAATTTGAGACTTCCCCTGTGTATTATCTCTAACTCCCATCCTCTAATAACTTGACTTTTAGCAGTGAAAACCTTTTAATAAGATTCTCCTTCTACAGAACAATTTGTAAGTCTCCCCGAAATTGATTATACAAGAATTTTATTTATTTTACTTTTATAGATGAGTTTTACTAGAAATTTGTTTCCAAAAATTTGAACAATCTCAGCTAGCACTTTTGTTTTCTGAGAATAGGAAAAAAAAAAATGATCCACATTCACTTACTTGAATAACTGCATCTCTATTTTAGTGAGGAGAACTGTTGAAAAAATATCTTCATGTAAGATCAGATAGAATTAGTCTCTTCTCTGAGTGAAATTTCACATATTTTAAATCTATCCATCAGGGGTACTGATTATCATTTATTAAATTGCTATTGTGGACTGAAGAGAGGAAGTAAGGGAGACAGAAGATCTCAGGGATAGGAAACTACAGCTTGCCGTATCTGAAGAGACCTTAAAAATTATCCTGCCAAGTGCCTTCACTTGTGAGATGTAGAACAGAGGACCTTACAGGTGGTTGGTTTTGCTTCGTGTTAGCCTTAATAGTTGTAGAACCAGAATGTAGACTTGGACTATCTGACAACGTAGGAGCATGTTGCTGTAGTTTACTGACACTGTGAAACATGTCTGTCTTCTTTTGCTTGCCACTGGGTATGTTGTATGCACACTCATTCTCTCAGACAGTTAGAGATCAGGTGGATACATGCAGCGTTTCTGCCAGTGGCGTGTTATATGCTCTCAGCTCAGAATCTCTTTACTTTTCTACATCCTATTTTCTAATTTCTTTAACTCCGTTTTACCTAAGAAAACTTATTCTTCTTTTTTTTTTTAACCAAAGAGTGAATGTGTCAGAATGTATTTAACCTACTGCTAATTCAAATAATGTTACAGAGCCAAGTATAATAAATGTATTTAGAATATTATACCTTAATAATAATATATAATATATCAGTATATAATAATATGATGATCATGATAATGTCTCTGGAATTATTGACTTGATAGTTAATCAAGCCAAGAGAATAGAATGGGAGAGAAAAAATTAAAACTGTTCTGAGTGCTTTCACAAAATTATCTCATATAATGCTCTTTAACAATCTTATAAGTGGTATCTTTACTCCTTTGTAGTAAAAAGTAACCAAGCACAGATTTCTCTTTCAAATAATGTACAGTTTAGAATGAGAAATAGATATGAACATAGATAATAACCCCCCAAGGTGGATTCATGCCAAAACAAGTGCAAATAAAGTGTTACTGGATTTCAGAGGAGGGAGTGATCATTTTAGCTCCAGGAATGAGGAGCTTTCTAAAGGAGGAAGGATTTGAGGCACCTCTTGTAGGCTTGTGTATTCGTCTGCTATGGCAACCATAACAACACCACGGAGTTGATGGCTTAAGCAACAGAAATTTATTCTCACAGTTCTGAAAACCAGAGGTCCAAAATCAAGGTATCGGCAGAGTTGATTTCTACTTTAGGCTTTGGGGAAAGGTGCTTTTCTTCAGGCCTCTCTTCTGCTCATAGATGGCTAGCTTCTCCCTGCCTCTACAGTTACTCCCTTCTGTATATATCTATGTGTCGAATTTCGTTTTTGTGTAACTACATCAGACATTGGATAAGGCCCTCCCTAGTGACCCTGTTTTATCTTAATTATCTCTGAAAAGAGATATCTCCAAATAAGGTCATTTGAGGTACCGGGAATTAGAATTTAAACATAAGAATTTGAGGGTTTGATGGGGGTTGGGGCACAGTGCAATCTATAACAGTTAGATAACAATAATATTTTATTTTGGACTGCAAGAACCACAAATTATATGTGTGGACATCATTAAATCATACTGACTTTGTTTTCTGTATTAATTTCAACAGATTGATTACCTTTTGTGAATTTGTTTGTTTATGGTTGTTTTCTCTAGAGCTCTCCAATTATCTCATTCTTTTGAGGAACAGTGTTCCCTTTTAGCATAGTGTTTTCTTATCCAGCATGTCTTATGCAGCTTTTATTTGCTACACCTTAAAAATACTCCTAACTTCATTTTCCTGGAGACTTCAGGAATAGATTCAGATGATCACTATCAAAGAGAACAGGAGCTCCAGAGGGAAAACTTGAAGTTGTCATCTGAAAATATTGAACTCAAATTTCAGCTTGAACAAGCAAATAAAGATTTGCCAAGATTAAAGGTAAATTTATATTATAGTTAGAAAATCTAATGCCTGAAAACCTTTTTCGCCCTACTTGTTATGTTTACCATGTTGGCTTATGAAGAAGCCAGAAACTCATATTCATAAAATACGGTAGTGTTTACACTTTCTACATTCACTCATGTAGCAGTTATTTGTTGAGGGCCTTCTTTGTATCGGGCACTCTTCTATGTGCTGGGAAACAGCCATCAGAAAAACTCCTGCACTTGTGGAGCAGGAAGGCTCATAATAGGTAAGCAAGCCAGTGCATTGTATGTCAGCTGATGTTAAATGCTAAGAAGAAAAAGGATGGTTTGTGTGTGTGTGTGTGTACTGGATAGGGGCATAGTTGACTACGAGGGTCCATTTATATGGGGATATTTTTCAATGGTAAATACTGCTGTTTTACCTGATCCATGGTTGGTTGAATCCACGAATGCAGAGAAACTGCAGATGTAGAGGACCAACTGAAAGTTATACCTCCACACTGTTTAGCAGTCAACTGTATATGGGATTACTCTTTAAAATAGAGTAGTAAGGGGAGGCCTTATTAATAAAATGATATTTTAGCAGAGAATTAGGGGACAGGTAAGGAAATGGGTCATACAGATACTAGAAAAAGAATTCCAGACAACAGCAGTGGCAAGTTCAAATGGGCAAGATGATAGTTGGTATGTTGAATTAACAGTTACCTTTAAAAATATTCGGATAGAAAGTAATAAAATGTTAGGGTAGCTCTTAAAATATAAAGTCTTTAAAAAATGTTTAGGATAATTGTCTCTGTTAGAAATTTAATTTTGATATTTATAATTTATTTTGGGTTTTTGAAATTATTCTATTTATTGGAGTCTTTTTCTCAACTGGCTGTTTCATTTGTTTTTTTAACTTAGACTATTAGCAATGTGTTAATTCCACTGGTAATAGTATAATTTAACCTATGTCCTACTTCTTATTCTGGTTTTTACACTGTTAGAACCAGTGTCAGAAGAGCAATTGTTTTATTTCTTTTGTACCATGCAGATATGGTTCTACATATGTAATTTATAGGACAATTCAAATAATAAATTTGAACTCAAATTTATTATTGTATATTAAGGCAATAATGATGGACAGGGAGGCCCGATGTGCTGCAGTCAGTGGGGTCGCAAAGAGTCAGACACAACTGAGCGACTGAACTGAAGTGAACTGAAGGCAATAATGTAGGAAATATATATTTAAATCCATATATAAAATCTCTTGTATTAGTACACTTTACTTCTACCTATGTCACAGTTCAAAATCCTCTCATTGGTAGGACGATCCACTTGTTTACTTAAGCTATACAGTTGAAGAGACTGGTAGTTCAGATGAATTGTTTGCCTTTCCTTATCAATGACTACAGCTGTGTTAAATTGTTACATGTTTTCTTTAATATTCTAGAATCAGGTGAGAGACTTGAAGGAAATGTGTGAATTTCTGAAGAAAGAAAAAGCAGAAGTAGAGCGGAAACTTGGCCACGTTAGAGGGGTGAGTATGTGAGAGTATGCCATATGTTTGTTTGGGCTTCAGAAGGGATAAGCTGGAAGTGGGAATAAAAGGTTGGATGTGTCATGGCAGTACTGATATGTCTTTACTAGTGCCTCCAGTTTCAGTTTTATTCTCCTGCATGTACAGTGTAAAACATCACTATGCTTTCTCTTTGTTTCAAGTTAATAAATTTCATCATCTGTCACATCTTACATGCTTTTTATTCCACCTGGACTCTATACCATCTCTTTTTTTGCATCTCCCTCCACACCTTGAAAACATTTACTTCTAGGAATCTTCCTTCTTCTATTCATTGAGGTAACTACTAACTGCTTCTTGGTATGATTCTAACATTTTGTAACTACTTTTTATGATATTCATGGCAGCTTCTTAGTTACAATGCTAATATCCTAATGTTGGGTTTAAGCTGTTACTTATTAGCTGTTGATTTTCCTAAATGTAAAGTGAAGATTGTAATTAATTCCTCTTTCATAAGGTTATTATAATGAGTTGACGTAATACAAACTTTGGCTTCAAATGTTAGAATCAACAATGAGTTTAATAATAAACCTCTTGTATTCTTGGTACTTTATACTGTACTTTCTAAAATATTTGATTAAATAAAAAGTTAACATTTTTTCCTAGTCTGGTAGAAGTGGAAAGACAATCCCAGAACTAGAAAAAACCATTGGTTTAATGAAAAAAGTAGTCGAAAAAGTCCAAAGGGAAAATGAACAGCTGAAAAAAGCATCAGGAATATTGACCAGTGAAAAAATGGCTAATATTGAGATGGAAAATGAAAAGTTGAAGGTAATATTCTTAATGCCATTTCTATAGAATGTTATACTGATATAATTTTTATTAATTTTTAAGGACAGTTTTAAATACAGTATGTAAAGTGGCTTTAATGGATGAATAGATATTTTACACATGTGGAAAAAAATATTGGAGACAATGATTAACGTGTTACAGTAGCATCAAGTGGTCATCTTACTATTTCCAGACCACTGGTTCTCACTCTGGCAACATAAAATAATTAACTGTGTCTATTTTCAAAAATACAGTTGCCTAAGCCCCCAATTTTGAGATTGATCAGTTATTTGGGGAGCGGTCCCACCATTGGTATTGTCATTTTTTTTTTTTTTTAAGTCATCAACTCATTCTAAGCCAAGATTGGAAACGTCTGCTCTAGATGACCAGTATTAAAGGGAAGAATTTAATTCTAATTGTATCAAATATATCTCTAAAACTACGTTGAAGTAAGTTTTATGAGTTTATGGGATCATCATTTATTTCCTCGTTTTGATAATATAGAGTTTTTTAAATTACTAGGCTGAATTAGAAAAACTCAAAGTTCATCTTGGACGTCAGTTGAGCATGCACTATGAATCCAAAACCAAAGGCACAGAGAAAATTGTTGCTGAAAATGACAGACTTCGTAAAGAACTTAAAAAAGTATGACTTTCATTATTGTCTATACTTATGTTAATTAACACATTTTGGGAAAACTGAATGAAAAAGTTGATGAGTATCTATTCAGAATAGATACTAAGAGATTTAGGAATTGTGTTTTATGCCCACCATCCTTTCATAGTAAGGAACATTGAAAATAAAAAATTAATTAACAGACAGTATAATGTAGAAGCCGGGCTTCCCAGGTGGTACAGGGGTAAAGAATTCACCTGCCAATGCAGGAGCCAGGGTTCGGTCTCTGGGTTGGGAAGATCTTCTGCAGGAGGAAGTGGCAACCCACCCCAGTATTCCTGCCTGGGAAATCCCATGGCCAGGGGAGCCTGGCAGGCTATGATCCGGGGGTTGGCAGAAGAGTCGGACATGACTGAGCACACATACACACATTATGTAGACGCCACACAGCCCTGACCAATTTTTAGCTTCGTTACTTGTTAATTCTGGGAATGAGGGCAATCTACTGTCTCTTCTCCTTCTCTCAGTTTCCTCATCTATAAAACTGGGACTATTGAGTGTATCTGTTTCACAGAGCTGCTACAGGGTTTAAATGAGTTAATGTTTATGCACGTGCCTTAGAATTACACTTGATGTACAAGGCAGTATATGAAACTATTTTGTTAAACAAACAGTAAGATTCCTTTCTATTTAAGAGACAGAATATATTCCTTGCCCCAAACAAATGTGTCATTACTTATATGGATGATCCAGTGAATTAATTGAAATTATTATTTTTAAAACTAGTTTCAGTGGAATCTGAACGCATTTTGACGCCAGAGTGATACTGTACTTTGAATGTAGATGTTTAATAGTGGAAATAATCTGTGGTACTTACACAGTTTATACTTATAGTTATGTCTCAGATATTAAAGAGTCAAAACATCTTTTTTTAAAAATCTAAAGACATAAACTATTCCATTTTCTGTTAACTATTATAACAAATATGACAAAGTAACTATCGAGTAAAATATTGTAAATATATTTTTATAACCTCATTTGCATGCTCTTTTGTAATTATGATGACCATATTGCTGTTTTAGAGTTTAAAAAATAGTGGATTTTTCTTGGACTTTTAATCAGCATTTAGAACTTCAGGTTATTTTTCTTTCTAGTTTGTAGTGATAATTTTGAATATATTACATTCATGAGAACAATATTACCTTTTGGCATAATATACTAATTAGCTTTTAATGATAGGAAACTGAAGCTGCAGAGAAATTACGGATAGCTAAGAATAATTTGGAGATATTAAATGAGAAGATGACAGTTCAACTAGAAGAGACTGGTAAGAGATTACAGCTGGCAGAGAGTAGAGGTCCACAGCTTGAAGGTGCTGACAGCAAGAGCTGGAAATCAATTGTCGTTACAAGGTAGGAACAAGCAGCTTAACATTTGCGCAGTTTTATCAGTTCTAATTCTGCCATTATTGTTTTTAAAGAATATGACACTCTTCTAATTCACTTAGTTCTTTCCTGAAGAACTGGTAGGTGGTTTAACACGATCCCTACTCTTTCTTCCTTAAGAGGTTTAACTAACTGGGGTGTCAGGGCATGGGTCAGGGCAGAGCTGGGGCTGGGCCGAGGGTGTTGGAGCCCAGCAAGTTTCCTGAAGCTCCTGTCAGCCGTGAGCCCAGACTGACGGCCCCCGACTCGTCCTGCCTTTCTCTGTGCTGCGTTCGTTTTCTGCCCCAAGTACGAGCCAGGCACAGTGGAGCCGTCCTGTCACAAGCTGTGGCATACCAGAGTAGGCGGTGCTGCAGGTGTGGAGATACGTTCTGGGCAGCTCGGTCTTCACCTCACCTTCAACAGATAAATTCAGCAGTTTCAGTGTCTTTCAGCCTCTGCTTTCTGGCACTTGATTTCTCCCACCCCTTGAGCCTTTCTACAAGTATGTGTGATTCCTGCCTGTCACATAAACTTCGTGGCTGTGAAAGAGGTTCAGGCTACAATTCACTGGCAGGCTATAACCCAGGGGGTGGCAGGAGAGTCAGACATGACTGAGCATACATAGTGTAGACGCCACACAGCCAGGGTCAATTTTTAGCTTCATTACTTCTTAATTCCGGGAATGAGGGCAGTAGGAATTCACTAGCAGATATCCGTATGTCCACTGTCACCACCACCAGGGCTGGTTCATTGTGACTGATGAGTCACCAAAAGGCTTTGGTGTGTCACTCTCATTTCAACCTTAAGCAGCTACTTCAAGGAGGATGTATAGCAGTGGAGACCAATGAGATCCTGCCCGCGTCCTTCCCTGTAACATCATCCTGAATGAAGTTGTGTTCTTTACATCTGCTGACCCCATTTCAGAAGGCAGACTCATCTTTATCTTACCGTATTCCTAGAGTTCCTTCTGTCTGTGCATCTAAGGATCCCCTGGGATGTCTACCTGCTGTTTAGAATGGACTGGAGGTGGGTTTGCGGTCACCGTGGCTACAGCTGGGATGGGAATCCTAGCCCTGTGAGACTGCTGCAGGCTGCTACACTGCACCTCCGTCAGACAACTGGGGCGGAAGGTTCACAGGTAGATTAGAGGGCCCAGGTGGCCAGGCAGTCCTGAGGAAGGTTCCTTTTCTAACATCATAATGAGAGTATGCAGAGTCTACTCTTCCTCCCACCCCATAGCTGTTTCTGTCAGAGGACTAATGTGAGGGCGGAGTGAAATAGTACATGTGATGGTATAGAGGGGAGACGGAGTCTCTCCTTTTGTCTGCTTGGACTCCAGCAGAGGCTCTCAACCAGCAGACCTATCACTTGGTTTCTTGGTTGGTCCTTTATTTCCTGCTACAATCATGTAGGGACCAGAAGAATTCTGAGTTGCTTTGAGATGTATTGATCCAGCAGGTATTTTCGCAGTACCTGCTACATGCTAGACTCTGCTTTATGTTACATGTATTTCTAAAAGGCCTACTTTAATTAGGTTTCTTCAGAAAGCCAGGTAGCTCCTGGGCCCTGTTGTTGTTTAGTCACTGAGTTGTGTCTGACTCTGTTGCGACTCCAGAGACTGTAGCCCACCAGGCAGGAATTTCCCAGGTGAGAATACTGGAGTGGGTAGCCGCTTCCTTCTCCAGGGGATTTTCCTGATCCAGAGTTCAAACCTGAGTGTCCTGCATTGATAGGCAGATTCCTTAGCATTTAGGCACCGGGGGAGCCTTCCACGCTCAGAAGTACCGTGGACTGGCAGACAGAGGCTGGGGCGGGGGGCCAGTGCGCCTCAGTTTCCTCCCCAACGACAGCTGGCTGGCTTCTTAGAATATCTGAAAACTGAGGGGACTTCCCTGGTGTCGCAGACAGTTAAGAATCCACCTGTAACGCAGGAAACATGAGTTTGATCCCTGAGTCGGGAACATCCCCCGGAGAAGGAAATGGCAGCCCACTCCAGCATTCTTGCCTGGAGAATCCCTTAAGGAGCCTGGTGGGCTACAGTCCCTGGGATTGTAGAGTTGGACACGACTGAGCGGCTGACACACATTTCTTGCTATGACCGTAAATAAACTACAGCTCTTCTGTGAGTTAAAGTTTTTTTTTTTTTTTAATCTGTGGAAATGATAAATCTCCTGTCCTTTCTTTTCTAAAAAGGGCTCTGTGAAGCTGCGCACACACAAAAAATTACGAATGTGAAAGGGTTTATAAACTTTTGAGCAGGGTAATGAGAGACCTTTTAGATCATTTCTGTTTTTAATCTGAAAACTGTTTAGGTAACTCAGCGCAGAGTAGGCCTTCAATAAACACTTTTCAAAAAGACATAACTTGACAGAAGGCTAATTCCGGTCTGTAGCCTCATATATCCCTAAATCCACCTTAAAAATGGCTCAAATCTGCAGCTGGGATTAGACACCCAGGTCAGTAAAGTGATTTATCTTTTGGTATCCAGGACATATTATGCTTATACTGAAATCTTTATAGTTGCTCTATTATTTACTCAATAAACTAATGACATCTATTCTATGTCTGGCTTATAATACCAACTGCTGAGACAGTCCAGGCTGATGCAGGAGCTGTTTTAGGGTGGTCAGAGAAGGCCTCTGAATGGATGGCATCAGAGCTAGGAGTTAAATGACGTGCAGGAGTGCCCTTCAGGCATTTCACCACTTTGACAGGTTTTTTAAGTGTTGCCTTCTAAGTTCCTAAGGTTTATCAAATATTCTTTGATGATAATTACATTACTCTGATGTAATATTGAAATAATAGTTTTTCTTCCTTGTCCTGGCCTTAACTTGATTTTGTTGCCAAAGTGTTTTTTTTTCTTTTCTCTAGAGAAGTTTGAATATTACAAACATTGTCTCTTTTAAGATGGAATATGCTTGTGGAAACAGTTTTTGCTCAATGTTTCAGAAGTTTCTTTGGGGGTCTTTTTGTTTTTTGAACTATTGATCATTTCCTGAAAGGTTACAAATCTATTCAGATATGCCATTTTTCTTATCCCTTTTACACATTCTGTTCCCTCTCCCAGGAGTGTTGTACGGTTCTAATTGGATTAACTCGTGTGTGTGTGTGTGTGTGTGTGTGTGTGTGTGTGTGTGTGTGTGTG
>ML663565.1:21037204-21114621 GCA_007570785.1 Antilocapra americana
GTGTGTGTGTGTGTGTGTGTGTGTGTGTGTGTGTGTGTGTGTGTGTGTGTGTGTGTGTGTGTGTGAGAGAGAGAGAGAGAGAGAGAGAGAGGAGAGAGAGAAATGCTTTAGTTATCTTTAAGTATATTCCTAAGAATATCCAGCAATATTATATTCTTATGAATTTAATTTCTGTTTCTTAGTTTTGTGACTGAAAAAGATATTAATTCTAAGCTTTTACAGTGGTCAGGTTCATCAGGCTCCATCCTTGTTTATAACCTTGGGAAACACTTAAATCCTCAGTTTAATTGGCCTGTTAATTAAGGGGTACTTCTACCTTGCTGTCATGTAATGCAAAATAAATATGTAGAAGATTTGACCAGAAGAACCAGTATAATAAGATATTCTTTACTTTTAATGCAGTAATTTGCAGTGGCTTTTAAATCAGTAAGAGAAATTATTTTCCATGTCTACACCATTTTTTTCCCTTTATACTTTTAGAATGTATGAAACCAAATTGAAGGAATTAGAAACTGATATTGCCAAAAAAACTCAAAGCCTTACTGATCTTAAACAGCTTGTAAGACAAGCAACAGAGAGGGAACAGAGAGTTAAGAAATACACAGCAGACCTTGAGCAACAGGCAAGTAATGTCCTCGCTTTATCTTCTGTGTGTTTTCAGTCGCTCACTCGTGTCCAACTCTTTATGGTCAGGACGGTAGCCCTCCAGGCTCCTCTGTCCATGGGATTTCCCAGGCAAGAATCCTGGAGCGGGTTGCCATTTCCTAGTCCAGGGGATCTTCCCAGCCCAGGGATCGAACGTGCGTTTCTCGTCTCCTGCATTGTAGGCAGATTCTTTACCACTAGCGCCACCTGGGAAGCCCTAAGTGAAAGTCAGTCGTGTCCGACACTTTGTGACCCCAGACTACACAGTCCCTGGGATTCTCCAGGCCAGGATACTGGAGTGGGTAGCCTATCCCTTCTCCAGCAGATCTTCCCAACCCAGGAACCGAACCACAGTCTCCTGTATGGCAGGCGGATTCTTTACCGAGATATCAGGGAAGCCCTATCCCTGACATATTTTCCACGTTATTTACCAAGTAGTCTTTTTAAAGTATAAAGCATATCACAGCAGTCCATCCTTAGAATCTTCCAGTGGTTCCCATACCCTACAGTAAAATCCTGAAGTTCTTGTCATGGTCTGCAAGGACCTACATGATCTGGCATCTGGTTTCCTCTCTAGCCTCGTCTTTACTTTCTCTGGCACTCAGTGTTCTCGCCACACTGACTTCTTTCAGTCCTTGGAACAAACCAAACTCATTTGGTTTATTCAGGGCCCTGCTTTTGTTTCCCTTGTTTACTCTTTGCCCAAACATTCCCATGCCTCACTCCCCACTTCTCATGTTTCTCCTTAAATGCAGACTCCTCAGACCCTCCCAATCCCCACACTGCATTCCACTCACTCTCTGTCCTGTTATTTTTCTTAATAGGCCCCTCCATCTTGAAATGTAAACTGATTACATCATGTCACATGCTAACTGTCTTCCCCCACTAACATCCAGAGAACCACAGGAGGGATCTTGCCTGTTTTTCCACTGCTGTATCCAGTAGGCCTAGGGCAGTGCCGGGCATGCAGTAGTTCTTCAGTAAATAATTGTTGAATGAATAGTGGGTAGATTCACCACAGATGTGTAATCATACGTACTTTTGAAAGCTCAGATTCTAAAATTGTGCTTTACTTAAAGTATGGATCTTTATAAAACCCCGTTATTTCCATGTCAAATTTTGTCTTCTAACTTTTCATTGTGCACAAAGATTGAGATTCTCAAACATGTTCCTGAAGGTGGTGAGACAGAGCAAGGCCTTCAACGGGAGCTTCGAGTTCTTAGGTATATTATTTGTTCATAAGACTACTTTTTTAAAAATCATTTTTTAATACAACCAGGTTTGCTGTATCTAGAGAGATTTTTCACCCTTGCTGCCTAATTGGTTTATCAACCTTACTCCACCCTTCGAATGCCAGTCACTCTTATGTAGTAGATAGTATAAAAAGGATAAACCAGATCCTAATATAGGTGTCATCTGAGTTTAAACTTCCTTAATAGTATAGAATATATTAAACCTTAGCTTCCAAAGGCAAGTATTAATGGAACGAGAAAAAAAAATTCTATACTTCCAAGGCTCTGTGTAGCACACTCTTGTGAGGCCCCTCCCTCCAAAACTACTCTTGAAAATGACATAAAATTTTAAGAAAGACGTGGATTGTGAATCTGTGATTTCTGTGTGATAATGGTAGCACTGCAGTAGTTGAAGTAGACAGACAGATGTTTACCTTTATTAGCAAGTTCTAAGCACGGTATATCACACAGTTAAAGAAATGCTCAGACCTATTTTGTGGTGCAGTGTCTGTATTTTTTTTTTTTTTAACACATTATCATTGTGTTTTAGATTAGCTAACAGTCGGCTGGAGAAAGAAAAAGAAGAATTAATTCATCGAGTAGAAATTAACAAAGACCACAATGGACCTGAAAGTACCATATCTGGTAATGTATTTTTTAACATACTCACAGCATGTTAGCTAACCCAGGTTTTTGAATTAGGATTTGCCTTGTTTACAGATTTAACTGTCTTCCTAAAAACTCAAGTCCTTGATGTAAGTTTTTAGAGCTCTTTCCCACACACAGCGGTATTCCCATTGAGCCCTTTATTTGTAATACTGAGTAGCAAGTATTCAAACCATTCTCCTTGTGTCCCTTCTGGATGTTAGTTATCATCACACAATGCTAAGTAATAAGTACTAGGTCTGTTGCTTCCAGTTTCTCAGTATAGGCCCTTGAAGCCCATTTAACATTTTCTTCTAAATGTTATTTTCACCTTGTTATTAATTTAAAAACTACATATGTATAAGAAAACATTGCCTATATCCTTTCTTTTTTCCTTTTACAAAGTAAAGTGTGACCTTCTAGTCTCTATTTGCATTCAGAAGTGGTTACTAATCATTTCGCTATTCCAGTGTGCATAGGTAATGTATTAATAAGCAGTTGGTAGCTCAGAGGCAAAGAATCTGCCTGCAATGCAGGAGACCTGGGTTCAGTTCCTGGGTTGGGACGATCCCCTGGAGAAGGGAATGGCTACCTACTCCAGTATTGTTGCCTGGAGAGTCCCATGGACAGAAGAGCCTGGCGGGCTACAGTTCATGGGGTTGCAAAGAGTCAGACATGACTGAGCAACTAACACACACACACAGGTAATGTATATACATGGGTACACACAAAGTGAACAGTTGATCCTCCTTATTTGCAGATTCTGTATTTGCATATTCACTTACTGCAATTTACTTGTAGTCCAGCATCAGCCCTGTGTGGCAGTTCTGCAGACATAAACAGAGCAGTGAGAAATTTAAGTTCTGTGACCCAGTTTTCCAGATGAGACCAACAAGAAGGCGCTCTGCGTGTTTCAGCTGTGGTGCAGGGATGATGAGAGGCTGCAGACAGCACGGGGAGTGCAGCACAGGGCAGGAACCTGTTCTGGGGCCGGCCGGACTGGGGTCAGATCTCAGTTCTGATACCTGTCACTGGGGCAGACTCAGGAGTCTCTTGACACTTCTGAACCTTGTTTTCTCTCTTGTAAAACAAAATTGAACAAGTTGTTTCTAGGATGAGTTGTTTCCAGGATTTCAGATATAAAATCTATGTGAGATATATGTGTATATTTTGCCTAAGGACAATGGTTCAAAATTCACTAACTCATTTTTCATGTTACAGAACTTAACTACTGCGAATGATAAGAATCTATTGTTTATATGCATATTGTACTAGACAGCTTGATGGAAATGCCAAATTCTGTTCCAAAGGATTATAGTAACTTCTATCTGAGCAGTTTTTAACTATTTCACATAGCTTTTCAGTATCCTATCAAGTAGCTTTTATACAAAATAGCAACAAGACTGCCATGTATGAGTTTTACCAAATACTATGCTAAATGCTTTCCAAGCATTTTATAATTCTTATGGCCCTGAATTTTGAGTACCTCTGTCTCCATTTTACCTCCATTCAAAGAGGTTAAGTAACCTGTCCTCAAGGTTACAACAGCTAGGAAGTAGCCGAGGCAGGATGAAGCCTAAATCTATGAAACTCCAAAGTTCCTTGCCATTCTCTGCTATTGACTACTACACTGCATCACCTTTTGGTGGCGAGAAGTACGTGCACAAACCTCTTCTGACAACGCCTCTTACAGCAGCCAGTTTGGTATACTATACCAGACACGGTACCAAAGAGCTGTGAATGCTGTTGACATTCGGCAAGTTCTTTTTCTAAACTCCAGCCTCCCAAGAGGGGAATTCTAAACCCCCACATTCTTTATCTCCTATTTAAAAATGAGAGTATCAGTAAAAGATTGTTAAAGCTCAAAAATCAAATCGCTTTGGAAATTTTAAAGCACTATTTAACTGTAAGTGCTTATCAAGCTCACTTTGGAAAGTGCTGTACTTTATAACAGGGATTCCCAGCTGGCACAGTGGGAACCCACCTGCCAGGGCAGGAGACACAAGAGATGCGCATTCGACCCCTGAGTCGCGAAGGGGAGTAGGAAATGGTAACCCACTCCAGTCTTCTTGCCTGCGAAATTCCATGGTCAGAGGAGCCTGGTGAGCTACAGTCCATGGGTGACAAAAAGTCGGACACAACTGAGCACACACACACACATCATCAATTTTACTGCCCTATTTCATTACCAATGTGTGTAATATATAGCACCCCACTGATTCAGACAACTCATATAGCATTTCAGTGATCAAGAATCAACTGTAAAAAATCATTAGCACTTTATGCAAAGGTGAGGGAAGTTTTGAAAAGTATGAGGAAAAATACTTGTCTCTAACTTAGAGGAGCATTCCAAGGTCACCTTAATAGAATATGCTTCCTTTCCCATTAATGAAAATGTGTTTGCTGACCATTATTTTCTCAAAATTTAGCATTTTAAAAAATTTTACCTTTTGATGGCTGTATGACACATTACATGCAGTTTAAAAAAATGTTTCTAGCAAAGATGGTTAATTAAAGAAAAACTCCTACTGCATGTCAATTCTCTATAAAATTAGAGCTATGTATAACTTTGGAGGAAACCAGTAAATTAAACTCATGCCCTTATGCTTTCTATGTTTTCCTACCAAAACGTCAGGATGTATTCATCTTTATGTGTCCATCCTGCCCGGCACATTCTTCACGTAGTAATTACACAGTCAAGACATCCTATCCTGACGCACAGGGAACAGCCAGGGCTGCTGGGTAACCGGAGCACTTGGCCACCTTACGGCTACAGCCCCTTCCCTAATCATATATATGCTTATTCTAACGTTGTACATTTAGACCTAAAAAATTTTCTTGGTTCTAGACTTTTCCTCTGCAAATAATGATTTCCTCCTTGTAAAAAATTAACCTGACTCTAAACTTCTAACACCTAGCATATGTCTCTTCTTTGTTTGCTATGGAATTGTAATATTTTGATATAGAGATTAGCATACAGAATTCACAGCCTGAACTGTTTCAGCTATAAAAGGCCACATTTTCCAGGCTCTAGTTCCGTAAGTTTCTTCTCTTCTAAAATAAATCCATTATCTTGAACTCAGAGTGGGAAAAAGCTTAGTCTAATTTTCACTTTGTAGCGGCAGATCCTGATCAACTAAAGGAAAAGGTCAAAGATCTAGAGACACAGCTCAGAACCTCAGATCTGGAAAAGCAACATTTGAAGGTAAGTATTTAATTATATCTAATTATAGTATTATAACTGTTTTGTTAAAACAGCTATTGAAAACTGTTTTTATGATCACCATCTCTGAGCTTTAAGTATGTATCCTAAATATTGCTGGAATCATGTTTTATACTTACATTTAAACCTTGATATTATGGTTTTTATATTCATCTGACTTCATTAAAAATATTATAGAGAACTACCAAAAAACAGACAGAACAAATGGGGTTCTTTAAAGAGTTATTTTTAATTGTCACAAATATAGCTCCTTATTTTAATATTTTCCTAAGTTTTGAGCCACATTGAGAATAGTGTCTTTTTCTTTTTTAAATTCTTTTCAGAAATGGTTCACTTAAAGATATTTGATATACTTTATGTCTTTAAGACTCTAAACAGAGTGAAAGAGCATAAATATGAAAATTAACTAGTACTCACTGGCTATTTTACCTGGTCATTAAAGCTCGAATTGTTTCTTTACCAGGTGCTTAACTTTTAGGCAGGCCGAAGCCATACAGTTTCCCTGATCATAAATATATTTATAACAGGTGACCACTATTCATTAAAAATTAGATATTTGTAAAGAAAATACAAATGAAGCCTAAACCAAAGAATTGTAACAAAATAACTTCAGTGTGTGAATAACCAAGTTCTTTGACTGCCTCACACTGAGAACATCTTAATATTCTTTTGGGGAAAGATTAAATCCCCTCTGATTTAATAGTTGATAAATTATAGTGCCAGACTAGGACATAACTTAGAGAATAATTTGACTTCTGCCTTATATTTTACTATTCACGTTTCTTTGGCTTTCATGTTTGTCATTCATTCTCTTTAGTTCATACCTAAAGAATGTATTTTTTTCCTCTGTATATGATAACTATGTTCTTATTAGGAGGAAATAAAAAAGCTGAAAAAAGAACTGGAAAGTTTTGATCCATCATTTTTTGAAGAAATTGAAGATCTGAAGTATAACTACAAAGAAGAAGTGAAAAAAAATATTCTCTTAGAAGAGAAGTTAAAAAAACTTTCTGAACAATTTGGAGTTGAATTAACTAGTCCTGTTGCTGCTTCTGACCAGTGTGAAGATGAGGAGGAAAATCCTGTTAATTTCCCCATATACTAAAAGGCCATCTCTAACTATAGTTTTATTTAACTATTTACTAACTTTGTAAGTTAAAATTCCATCTGGAAATCAAGTAAGTCTGACCTACATGATTTCTTTCCCAATACCGCATAGCTTTACTTAAATTGGAATTTTTAGTAAATAAAATTATATGAAAATCTCAACATACTAGGAAAGTATATTTTTGAAGACTGTTAGAATACGTTATGTCTGTCAAATAGGCAATGAGCTGTGGTAAATTTTTATACATTTATAATGTTGTACTAAGTTTTTTAAACATTTAAAACTGGGGTTTTATATATACTTACATATTTATATATGTGTTAAGATCCTCAAATTATGTCTATATATATGTTATTAAGTTGAGCCATATGTTTTGTTAAATGTCTAGCAATTTTAAATTCAGTTTAAACTATTTAATTTTTAAAGTAATGGTCCAAAATTTTTCATTTGTCTTTTAAACTACCCACATACAATGGACTGGATTCAACCTTTGTACAAGGTGAATAGCTTATTATATTTTTAATTCCAGGGGTTAAAATTCATTCACTGTTTCTAAATAAAATTTTGAATAGATATTTGCAGCTGGAAAACTGATTGCTTCAAATGCTAAAAGACATGTAGCTATATTAGGACACTGAACAATAAACTGAAACTGAAATATTTTTACCTTTTAACATGGCAAAGTATTCAACATTGAAACAGAACAATGAAGCTAGTTTTTAATTATACTTCCAGTTTATACATTAAGTATTATATCTTTGAGCCTACCAAATTTCTGATTGTCTATTTTTGAAAAATGATTAAATAAACACTTAGCATCAAAGGCATACTCATATTTGTTCAGATTCATGTTGATAATAACTGGTTTTGAATTCATATAAGTATCTGGGATCGGCCAACATAAACCAAGATGGTGGCGATGAACCTGAAAAGAAAAAAAAAGCTTTAGCCTATATTATCTTTACTCACTTACAAATGTTGTGAGTGCCTACTATTTTCCAGCCACTGGGAGCTATCTGAGGCTTCACTTCATCTTACCCTCTTTTTTTTAATAACTGTTTTCCTCCTGACATAGTACATATTTATTTGCTTATTGTCTGTCTTCCGGTACATTAGAATGTAAACCTCATGAAGGCAGAGACATTGTTTTGTTAACTCTGTACTTTCAGCACCTGGAAACATTCACAGGAACACAATCAGGACTCCATAAAAATGGTAATGAATAATAGAGTCTGCTGCTAAATACAGAAGGTAGCCAGTTGAAAAATGAGGGTAGAAGTCATTCTAACCAAAGGGTATAACATGGGATAGAATAGTGCTTTTTGCTCTGGTTGCATTTAGTTAAGAATATACACAATGTGTGTATATTTGAGAGATGGAAGTGGAGAGTTCTAGAAATTTTAGCAGGTAACAGATCATGAAAAATCTTAAACGTCACTACGCAGGGGAACAGTATTCTCATTCATTTGTGAAGGAAGGACAGGACAGGGATAAGACTGAAAGATAATGTTTAGGATGGTGATAAAACAATTCAAGCATGAGTCTTGGTTTAAATTAAAATCAACAGCCAATTGGTTGGTGAGAAGTACACAGATACAATAGATGAGAATCGTTCAGAACTGATACTGGGACATATGAAGTGACGGACAGAGGTGTTAAAAATGATTTCTAAGTTTTTGGCTTCAGTTAACTGTTTGGAGTCTGGGTTGGTCCAAACCAGATTAGTTTCACTTTTGAACATTACAGTGTGAACTTATGTGAAATTGAATAGACAAGTACAGGACACAGAAAGGGCAAAAAGTGTAAAATAATTCATTCTGTATACATTAACTGTCACCTTGGCACGCTCTTAACAAATTCTATAATCAAGCAAGTTTGATTGCTTTCACATGAAGTCATTATAGTACAGGTGATTCAGAGAACACATATGTTCAACATGAATTTCCAAGAAGGAATATGTAGTTACATAGGGTCTTCCAGATGTTTTCATCACTTTAACTCTGAAGCACATCTAGAAGAACCAAAGCCCCACAGAATGCATGTTATCATATAAAGATGGTGGCACGTGAGATGAAGAAATTATTGCATATCAGAATTACTGCAATTTGTAGAGTATTGCAGTGCCACTTCTACTTTGTTCCAGGAACATACAATGACATAATCCTACAAATTATTTTCTGCCATTACCTTGATTAAACAGCCATCATTGCAATGCCATACTATTCCTTCAATTTTACCCTCTCTGCAACCATCAAACCAGGACAACAAATCACTGTGCTTCAAGGTAGGTAGATTTCTTATTTGAAATGCTCCATGTGGTATAAGAAGATGTAATGGATGCTTTTTGCTTCCTAACCCTAAAATCATAAAAATTTGCCATTAGCCATACAGAAGTTTCAAACAGAATTAGAAAATTTCTCTCTCTAAGTAAAAAAAAGCCTCTTAAAACACTGAGGAATAAATTTACCAAAAAGTCTGATTACTTGAAGAGAAATATATTACAACTGCCTTCACTCACAAGTTGGCACTTTATCCCACTAAGTCTAAATTCTACCTTCAAGTGCTCTATACCAGGAGTTGGCAAACTTGAACTTTCAGACCAAATCCAGCCAAATACCTATTTTTGTAATTGTTTCAATGGAACACAGCCAACCCATTCATTTAAGTACTGTCTATGGTCTTTCAGAGATATGGCTCCAAAAAACTAAATATTTACTATGGAGCCTTTTACAGAAAAGTCCACCAACCACTGCTCTACACCAGTGGCCACGGTCATTCAATGTTTGCCAAATGGCCACGCTGTATCTGGTGACCTGCAGGGTTACTGTCTTAGCTTCTTTTCACCTGCCAATCAATCTGCTTCTGATCTCTATATTGGATTTTGTTACTACGGCTTTAATGACCTTGGGTCTGTCTTCATCCACCTGTCAACAATACTCCAAAGTGCCCTCAGAACTTGTACTCAAATCACCATGGTACATATTGTGACGCTTGATACAATATCCATTGCTAATTCTTTCATTTTACTCTTAGCTGATATAATAATTAAACTAATTACCTCACCACGAATGGATAAAGATATAGGCTACACATACAGAAAATGGAACATTAGGCATAAAAAAAGAATGAAATCCTGTCAATTGTAACAACATGTATAAACCTAAAGGATATTATGCTAAGTGAAATAACAGACAAGTACTATATGATCTCACCTAAAAGGAGAATCTAAAAAACAAACAACTCAGAGTTTATTAGTCACTTCTGTAGTGCGTATTTCCTTCAGCTGAGCCTAGAAGTTTTCTTTATAATGACTACTGCAACTAAACAAGAAAGAGGCTTTACTCACCATAAGGATTTCCATTAATATTTGTTCCTATAAGCTCCAGTGTTTGTTCTAGAAGATCTGAGAGTGGCACTGCACTAATTTCCAAAAGGCCAGGATCATCAGGATGATGCCTCAGTACCAGGGCGATTTCAAACTCGTAGTTTACTACCGAGGAATGCCAGCAGTACTGTTTGCTGTTTTTCTCCACCGGTACCCAACCTATCATTTAAAGAAACAAATGTTTTTTTTTTTTCTTTCTTTGGCATTGTTTTTCTCTAGATTAAGGTAATTTTAATTTTTGTTGCAAATCTTCTGGATGTTCTATCACACACAGGTGTCATTCAGCATCAGTGGAGATGTTGACAGTTTTACTACTCTGTAAATCATCCTCTCTCTTTCTAATCATAAGGTCTCTTGATTCTGCTGAGGAATTAACCGGTTTGATTATTTACTACAGAGTACCCAGAATTCTTTTAAAAGAAAATTCATATTTTCAATAAGAACTGAGCACCATTCTAAGACACAGCATTAAAAGCTGTTTTCAATTTTCTCCCTACCTCCTCTCCAGTTTCAGGGACAACAGACAGATGCAATTGTTCCACAATTTATTGTATTGTTCCAGTCTTTACTGAACAATTTATTGATTCTACATTTATCGAATGCTATTCCCCTTCCTAACTCCTGTTGCCAGATTAGGCTTCTTTGTTGTGGAGAATTCCTTACCAAAAAGAAAAAAACAAACTATGGCATAAACACTATTATGACCATCACATCTTTGGTATTCATTATTCATCCAGACTACTGTAATAACCTCTTTGCTAGTCTACTGTCTCCAACTCCCGACCCTACTTTTATCACAGTTCTATTTCAAGAATTTAACTTTAGTTCTGCTGTATCGCTGCTTAATAGTCATCTTTAGGATAAACTTCACAAAGTTCTTCGGATAGAATACAAAGCCCTTTAAGATGTGACCCCATTACACATCTCCAGCCTTTACTTTTATAACCCAAGTTATAAACATTCCAGCCACACTAAGGTGTTATTTAAAATTTTCTAAAGACGCCATGACCTCTGCCCTTTGTGGGAGTCTGCCTAAGCTAACCTCTCTTCCCTTGCCAACTACCTTACTGGTTTTCTTGAGCTTCAGGATAGACGTCGACTCTTCTTAGATGACTCTACTAACCACCACAGGCTGAACTAGGAATTCTTCCTCTTTTCGCCAACTGTACCTGGTGTGTTATTTCCTTCTAGTTCTTAAATCACACTATTATTGGTAGACTTTTTTTCCTACTGTCTATAAGATCATCAAGGATAAGGGTTCTGATCTTCATTTTTATATTACTAAAATCTAAGAATACTTTGCACATTATAGGTACTTAAAATATATGCATATTGTTGTCTTCAGTCTAAAAAGTAATGGCTTAATATGATTTAATCGATCATACTATCTATCCTGACAATACTTCAAGGCTATTCCCAAACTCAATGCTTTATTAATTTTTACATACTATAGGTAGTAAACTGTCCATCTGAGAAAATATTTTAAAACTGAAAGGACATTCTTGATTGATATGAAACATCTTTGGTATAAATACCATGAACCACCATATTAAAATTATATTCTGTAATTTCCAATTGCATGTATCTTTTTGTTCTTTTTACTAGTAAACACAAAACTGTATCTTAGAAGAGATCTGGTAATACCAGGAATGTGTCCATTCTCATCAGGCATCGGATTCCCATTTAACTGTTCTATTTCCTTCGCTGGTATCCAGCACTCTGGAACAGGTTTGAAGTCCTCCTCAACATTCCAAAAAAATTCTAAAAGAATTAAATAATCTTATGTGTGGTGAGACTTTAAACAATGTAAAACACTGAAAAATTCAAAGTGGGAACAACTAATGCACCGCGTCAAATCAGGTTACCATGTTAGTCTCTGTTCATTACCACCACCGCCCTGTCCACCCACCACCACTGACTTCTCAGGGTTGAGGTACTAACACTTCAAATTTTCAATTCTGAACCCACCATCTGTAACAGTAGGTTAACAGTCTAATTAGAGCAGCCAATGTTACACTGTGTATAGATTTATGGTGAATTTCTAATGCACTATGAATACAAATATATAAAGATTATATATATGACTGGATATATAATAATACATGTATATATCTACTTAGAGATTTAATGTAATAATTAAAACTATTAATAACCAAATGTGTCACTCATAGCAACTTGTCTGTTTTAATAAAATTAACAAACTACAATGAAGAGTCACAGAAATGTTAGGAAAATATTTTGAAATATTTTTCAAGAATATTCTTTCACATAAAAAGATACTCAGTTGTAATTTTTTTCTTTCCCCAAAGTGCTTAAACTGTAAAGAAGGATATAATGTATAGAACACCACAGCAAGAAATAAGACAAAAATTTCAACTTAAATCATGAATAGCTTTAATTAATAATAATAAAAAAAAAGGACCTACTAACCTTTCAAGTTTTGTTTTGAATGTAGAAAATTTTTAAATCTTTTCTCGGCTAATTTGTTAGGTTTCCTATCTAGCCGAGCCCAAAGGTATGGCTGACCTAAAAAATAATAAAGAAAAAAAAAGTTTAAGAGGCAAACAATAAAATTTAGCTTGAAAGACATTTCAGTATAACCTTTTTCAATAAACATAGGGTCATTTCCTCTAAGAGAAACAACCCAAAAGCCAAAGAGAAATATGCAGGATAACAAAACAAATTTGACCTTTTCAATAAGGACATCCCACAGACATATTAGAAACTAGCAATCGCGAGAAACTGAAGCTATTTCTTTGCTATACAGAAACATAACCAGAAATTGTATTCACACCTTCTCTAAAACGTAACTGTGTTAAGTTATGCTGTGAGGCTAAGTTGTTTCACACGGCTCTGACCCCTGGCGTCAAGGCACGGAAGACTGATGAGCGGTGATGCTCTGCAGTCGGGGTCTGAGAAGTTTCCGGGTAGGCACCAGCGTTTTTTCTCTACAACAGTGAGACCGAGGAGCTGCACTTGGTCTCAGTGAGCCTCCCGGGGGCTGCTGCTGAGGCCGGTTACCTAAGAGGAAGATGCCTCCATGACCAGCAAAATATAACAATCCCTAGCTGAGACTCCATTTCAGATTCCCTGCTTCTGAGGTTCCCTGCCTACATTACTGGTGGTCCCTAATTTTAAAAAAGTTTGTCTCTCCTAGATTTGTCAGGAAGGTAGGGGAGGTGTCAGGGGAGGACCACAGACGCTTTCACGGGGTCTCATCAGACCCTTCACTGTGAGAGTGTCTTTGGTTGTGATGGGCATCCTTTTAATGCCCTTACTGTATTGCGTATCCTGTACCTGTAATTAACAGCAGATTTAAAAGCACTGTCACTCTGGGTTCTCTAAGTTTTCTTTAGCAATCCAATTTTGTTTAACTGACACCATTATATTGATAGTAATTACACACTGTGATGCATACTTAAGTTTTTTAATATAAATATGTGCCTGTGTGCTAAGTCGTTTTAGTCGTGTCTCACTCTTTGTTGACCCTATGGACTGTAGCCCACCAGGCTCCTCTGTCCATGGATTCTTCAGGGAAGAATAGTGGAGTGGGTTGCCTGGCGCTCCTCCAGGGAAATCTTCCTGACCCAGGGATGGAACCCACTTCTCCTATGTCTCCTACTTTGGAAGGAGGGTTCTTTACCACTAGTGCTACCTGAGAAGCCCATAATATAAATATAAAACCCTAAAAAAACTTTCAGTTTCTTCAAATATATAAATCAGTTATTTGAAAAATTATTGATTAGTTTGGGTAAGGCATTCTACATTACTTATTAGCTAAGGCATTCTACATTACTTATCAGCTATACCAATACATAATATGAAGAACCAGATTAAAACTACACTGTCATTTCTGTTCAATGAACCTTTTGTTCTTTTTAAAAATAAACATAAAAAAATGCATTGCACACCCATCAGGATGGCTACTATCAAAAAAATAGAAAATAACAAGTGTTGGTGAGGATACGGAAAAGCTGGAACTCTTCTATAATCCTGGTAGGAATATAAATAGTGCACTTGCTACAGAAAACAGTATGACAGTTCCTCAAAAAAATAAAAAAGAATTACTACATGATCCAGCAATTCCACTTTTGGATATACACCCTAAAGACTGAAAGGAGTGATTCTAAGAGAGATTTGTGTACCATGTTCATAGCATGGTTGTTCACAACAGCTAATAGGTGGAAGTATCCCAAGAACACACTGATGGATGAACGGTATACACACACAATTATGTGGTATACACAAATGTGTGGTATTCAACCTTTTATACAGGAAGGCAATTCTGACATGCACTACAACACGAATGAATCTTAAGGACAACATGCTAAGTGAAATAAGCTAGTCACAAAATGACAAATACTGTAAGACTCCACTTACATGAGTTACCTAGTCAAAATCCTAGAGACAAAGTAGTATGTGAAACAAGGTGGAAGGCTGAGTTATTTAAAACATACAAAGTCTCAGTTTTGCAAGATGAAGAGTTTTGGAGATGGATGGTGTTGACAGCAGCACAGCTATGAGAACTGTACACACCACATTGAACTGTACACTTAAAAATGGCTAACATGGTAAATTTTATGTTTTGTGTATTTCCATCACAACAAAATGAAAAAGGCTGCACTTCAGAAGAGATTTCCTATTATGAAGAATGTAATATGCATTTAATTTTTATTTCTCTTGCTGGAATTGAGAAGTAATTTCAATATCCAGAAAAAAAAAATCACAAAGATTTTTCAATGCATATTTTCCCATAACATAGTTGACAATTTCAATTTGAATTTCTACCTCTTTTAAAGTACATTAAAATGAAACAAACTAGAGACACTGACAATAGTAATAAAACAACTGAATTAGTACTGGGATCAGCAGAATAAGAACAAGCTTTAGGGTCACATAAACATAGGTCCTATTACCAGTTGAGCCTTCATTAATTATATGGTCTCGAACAAATTATTTATGTTCTCTGAACTTTGGTTTCTATTTCAGTGAAATGGGAGAGACTTATTGTGCAGACAGAAAAAGATAACACATAAAGCACTTATCATACTGTCTGGCCCTTAATCAATATTAAGTAAAGATTAAGTTATCTTCCTTTCTTTCCCCAAGAGAAAGATACAATGGTACATGAAGTATAATGTATCAATTGTGACTTTATTATTTTTCCATTATACTTAGGTTTCCAAGGGTTTATGAAGAGCACTTCAGATATATACAGTTTAAGTGATTAAGAAAAATAAATAATATTTGTAGTAGTTTTATTTTACCTTTGTAGTTAGTAACATAACAACATGTTCCATCCACTTTTTCTGTTGGAATTGCATTGTATATATCTGCATCTAATGCCTTGTGACTTACAGTTTCAGTTGCCAAAACTTTAAATGGCTTAAAAGAGAAAGAGAAAACTGGTTTAAGATAAACAGCGTCTATGCCTTCTACATGCTCTCACCTGGAAGCTTTTAATTTCCCTAGTTCCAAGGTATGATCACCAGTTTATCCTTCAAAATATTTCTCCTGTAAAGTTCTCACAAATCATCTCCTCCTCTTCTATGTCATCACAGGAATACATGTTTGTCCACCGAGATTGCTAAAGTACAGCTGACTCGACCAACACGAGTTTGAACTGCACGGGACTACTCACACACCAATTTTTTTGCAATAGTAAATACTGCAGTACTACTACACACAGTTGGTGGAATTCTGGATGCAGAAGCCTTATTACGGAGGAAACCTGAATATGAAGGCCAACCACAAGTTACACTCGGATTTTAGGGGATCTGACCCCGAATCCCGGATTTGTTCATAGACCAACTGTATTCACGTGCTTCTTTATCCACCATAATGAGCCTGACACCAGGAATCATATCCTATGCAGAGCTGTATGACTAGCTCAGGTGTTACGTGTGTTCATTTACTTAATACTCATTTGCTAAAAGCCTAAGGGTTAAGCACTGTCCTCAGCACTAGGCTAGAGGTCAAAGGCACCTGCCTTCGGTGGAACACTGACTTTAAGGAGGCAACAGTCTTAAAATGCATAATATAATGTTAAGAATGTTAAATGTTAAGGAGAAAAACGGGCACCCTTTCGGCTTTATCAGTAGTAAACTGCGTTTTTAATATATGACTTGTTTACCCTCAGGAAGCCAAAACAGCATCAAGAAAAAAAAAAGTTCCCACCAACTTCGTGATTTATTTTCACTTCTGAGAAAGACTCTGCCACCGTTTCCCAGTCTTTATAGTCTGTGACACTTTTATCTGAAGGAAGACCCGTACCCCAGGCCGCCCGAGCGAAACCTGCAGAGAGCGCCTCGGCGGCAGGGCGGCCGCACCGCGCCTGGAGGCGCGCGGGGCCCACGCAGCCCCGCCGCGCGAGGAGCCCGCCCGCGGTACCTGACGCTCCCTTTTGGCGGAGGGCTCCTCTTTCACCTCCGTCACAAACACACACGGCATCTTCCGCTGCACCGACCCCAGGCGCCTCATGGTGGGAGCTCAAGCAGTGCCAGCGGAGCGGGCCCTTCCGAACAGCGCCGGGTCCCGACCCGGGGAGCGTCCAGAGGCGTCAGCCGCGTGGTCGGGTCGCGCACTCGCCGCGAGCCGGCCCAGCAGCCGCGCCCCCCAGTTCCCGGGTTCCGAGCGTAGGACGGGGACGCACGCCCGGAAACGGCCTCCTGGCCGCGGAGCCTGCTGGGAGTTGTAGTGCGGAAGCCGAGGTACCTTCGTGTGCACAGGGTTCTGATGACCGGGAAAACACAAAGATCCGTTTCGTGTGTGTGTGTGTGTGTGTGTGTGTGTGTGTGTGTGTGTGTGTGTGTTAGTAGCCGATGATATTTTGAAAATTAAATGTTATCAAGCGATAAGTAGTGAATCATTTCAGGTGGCTATTCAACATTATTTTGATGAAACTGACTTGCGTGTTCCCTTTCATATGTTCCTGGGGAAAGCATTGTAGACGCTTCGAAGTACCCGGAGACATCTCAAAACGAAATGAAAAATAATTTCCCAGAGAAAATGTTAGAAAACGCTACAATTAAAACACCCGGGCCAAAAAAAAGAAAAATAGCATTCCCGTTTGGACTACGCCTGATTGTAAGGCCTCAGTCCAGTTGGCTCAGGCGTGTCAGACCCGGCGACCCCGCGGGCTGCCGCACCAGGGCCTCCCTTTCCATCACCAACTCCCAGGGTTACTCCAACTCCTTGGAAAGCGTAATATGGTCGAAATTGGCTCTGGGGGTTGTTTTTCCAGAGTGAGTGCAAAGTTTAGCATTAGACCAGTTCCAAACCACAGGAATCCCAACAACCAGGTTTCAGTCTCAATTTTTTCGTAGGAATTTTTTCACTTACCTTAGTGAAATACGAGCTCCAGCAGAGTCCGAATGGCTTGAGTACTTGTCAGCAATCAACTACAGAGCTAAAAACAGCTCTGACTTACTCCTCAAAAGAATTTCGGAGGGTAAGTAATAACAATCAGTGACTGAAAATATACATGTTTCGTAATAGTAGCCTTTCTCACTGCAGCAAGTAGTCCTGAGTAGGGACTTTTGATTACTGCCATCTTTTAGGTGGTTTGACAAAGCCCGAGTCTCATTTCTTTAATTGTCTTATCTGCAGGAATCAAAGTGCCCAGTATTTTCCTGATTTAGCCCTCGGAAAATTAAACTACTATATTTCATTTGGAGGTATCTATGTATAAGGGAATTCCCAAAAAATAAAAGAGCCCACAGAAAAAAGTCACTGTACGGAAGAAAAGATATGCCATATAGAAGTATTTACTTTTACTTAACTGTCTTTGACTTTCTCATAGGAAAAATAAATAAATAAGGGGCTGGGGCGGGGTGGGGGGGTGGCGAGGCGGTGGCTGAAAACACCTTCTGTGAGATGCTGAGACCGGGAAGGCCTTAACATTGCATAGTCAAAAGCCAGTGACTTCTTGTTCCTCCTCAGGAGTCCTGAACAGAGCTTGTTTCATGAGACTCAAGGAGACAACAATGAAATAACTCTTAAAACTTGCAACTGTCATTTCCCAAACTGCCACAGAATCTTTTAGGTCCAACCTTCTATCGCTTCTGAAGATCATCATCCCAAATAGTCCACTTGCTGTTTGAAAGTAGCAGCAAAGCTAACCCGTGCTTTAAGAAGCACTCGAATGCTTTGATTTCATCAGTGCCTGGAGTAAAGCCTCCAGCAGAAACGAGGTAGTCCAACACAAGGGGGAGCCACTGGACCAGTTCACACTCAGTCTGGACTCCCACTCTGACAAGGAGCAGCCAGGCCCTTTGATTCTCATTAAGTCTGAAGAGTCAGCAAGGACTGACCACCAGCCCCAGTACTTAAAATGGTGTTACAGGATTCTACAATATGGAAGAAAGACTTTTTTCTCTAATGTGTTAGTGTTCTGACATGAACCAAAAATGAAATATTCAGTGCAGAGTATACCTTGGCCAACACACTCAAAATACAAAGTTTTCAGGCCTACCCTGAGTTGTGCAGGCAAATTTCTCATAACTCTTCTTTACTCAAAGCGAGAAAAGTCATCCTGGGTATGGTCATAGCTTTCCCGAAAAACTAGAAGGAATTTCACAACAGGAAAGAAATGAAGAGAATAAGGAAAAGGTGGGGGAGAGGATAGAAAGAAAGGATCAGAAAAGAGAGTTGGAAAAAAAGAAGACGAAATTAGGGTTCCAGGCATGCTAAAGACTACCAAAATGCACAGATCTATTTACAATGACAAAAAAAAAAAAAAAATGTCTTGTGGGTTTGATGTGTTTTTGCTGTTTCTAATGGAACCTAGTTGTTCAAAACTAACTTCAAGAGGTAAAAGCATTTTTTCAGCCTTTCTCCTATGTAAAACATGGATTCTCACAATGGCTTTAATCATGATGTCAATGTCATCATGAAATAATGGTGTTTGGTAACAGTATTTGATACCAGTGCAATGCAGCTATCTGTAAGCTATAAGTTTGTATGTGGAGAGGAAGTTTATCTGGAGGCAAAGACCACTTAAAGCTGTTTCCAGTAAGCTATGTGCTTGAGATGGGTGCATTGTTATTCTAGAATTAGAAGGTAGGGCAAAACAAAAGTAAAGATATTAGATTTTTCTATATGTCATTGCTAACATTTTCAAGGATTTAAGTCAAGTTTTTATTTTCTACTTCATTTACTTTCAATGCCGCATGGCTCTTTTTGGTTTTGGGTTTTTTTTTTTTTTGACTTTATTATTTTCCCTTATTTACAATTATAATTCTTTTCTAAATTTTAGCATACCTTCTAGATATTTATTCTAAAGCAGTGTACTCAAGTTCATACCAACTTAGTCTGTTTCACTTAACCAAGGTATATATGTCTTGATCTTGTAAATTTCCAATTAAAAGTACAAAGGCATTAAAAAATATATGTTGATCTATTGTAATTTCTCTATGGCATCTCCTAAGTTACCTACTATGAATATTTTAATTTCTTCTAGGTTCTAGTTTTTAGTAAAGATACTAAGATGAAGAAAGACCTCAGTAACTGCTGATTGAAATGTCTCATTCTGGGATTCGGAGTACTTCACTTTGCTTTCAACAAATTCTCAAAATTTGCAAGCATCTGGAAACTTATTGCTATAGGAAGAAGCTATTTCCCTTTTAATGATGGATGAAAAATGAATGGATTATAGCTACAAGATGAATAAGTAGTCCAACTTATTTTCAGGTACTATTAAATATCCCAATCTGAATGATTTTTTTCCCAAATCAGTGGATAGTGGTAAGTACATAATTTTGTTTTTATCTTGACATATAGATAGCATATTTACTTATATAAAAACTTTAGTTTTGTTTTCAAATCATACATAGAAATGAGTCTAGAAAATAATTAACTTGTAAAGCATTTAATACTTCTTAACTATGAAAGTATGAGCTAGTTTATATTCCATATTTAATCAGAACATTGAAGGATAAAATATACTATTTTATTTGTATTAGCTTTTTCCAGTCAATAACTAAATTGAGTAACAGAAATACTGTACAGTATTCACTAAGGTAAACTAGTCTACAGTTAGATGTGAGGTCATTTATGATGAGCAAATAATGAATTAGGTAACAATGAGGAAAATTCTGGAAGTTTGAGTTTGTGTGCTTACTAGCAACCACTTTCAACATTTCTGCAAGGCTAGAGAAGGTATCTTCTAATTTAAATTTCTTTAAGAATTATCTATTGTGTAATATACTGTCAACAGGAGGTCAGTTTTAAAGGAATACTACTGATAGCCTGAAAGACTGTGGAAAAGAAATTATTTTTCCCCTTACACACTGATAGTTCTTATATTTGCGTTCCTGCAATTCTTATATTAAAAAACATTGGATTAGCAGCAAGAGAGTTGAAAATGGCAGAAGTTGGGAATGACTGCTATTTCTTTTTTAATTCCACATGCATAAAGGTAAATATTGTACAACTTATGGTACATATTCCACATGCTTAAACTTTTTAGTAGAATGAAGGAAAATAGGGCAACAGTTTATTTGCATTGCTGAGTCAAAATTTACTATTTTCCCACAAAATATTGTACATACTTAAAATATGAAGTAAAACCTTATCATGTATTTTTGATATGTTGAGTTTCTCTGAGGAAATCTGGTAATATTTAAAATTATCTGAAACTATCCTTCTATGTGCCAGTTACATGCCTATGGGTTTTTAATCCTATGTGGCACTTTTGCCTATATTATGGCTCCTTGAAACATCAAATTACTAATATTGAAGCATATGATATTTTGGTTAATGTGATTCCAGTCATATAAATTCAAATAGTTAAATTCAGGTTCACTATCAAACTCAGTTTAATAAATCTAATTGATTCCCTATTTTGGAATTTATTAGTGAAATTACTGAATTTTCCTCTGTCAAAGTAATAGTAAATAATTAATATCATGGAAAAAGGCAAAAAATAATACAAATTGGCCGAATAAGAATTCAAATTTATAAAGTTAAAATGGGAAAAAAATGTCTAAGTGATTTGGATTAGTGGATCTCAGTGAAGCCAAATAAATGTAGAAATTCAGTGTTTGGAGCTTCATGTTCATGTCAGAATGAACCCAATGAAAGACATGCTGTGTCTGGTTTGAAGCATTTCATCTCTGCTAGGACAACTGAATAGAGTCAGCCTCTTAGACTGTAAGAATTAGATCCACTTCTATTACCTGTTACCTTAAGATTAAACCCTGGGATGATGATAAATAATAGAATTTATGTTCCATGTGGGCAGAGAGTTTTGTCTGTTTCACTGCTGTATCCTCAAATTCTAAGTTATCAATAAATAATTAAAGGAAAAAAATAAAAATAATAATAGCAATCACATTACCTTATCTCCCATAACTTTTACAACAATCTGTGAGAAGGGCATTTTATTCCCTTTTTACAGATGAGGAAACTGAGGTATGGAGAGTGAGTAATGGATTGATTTGGTGATCATGGGCAAAATAGAGTGAGGCATTCAAATACTGGTTTATCTGGTTTCTGCCTGCTATCCAGGACTATGAGATCTACAGATCCACCTTAAAAGGGAGAGAGAGTGAAGACAGACAGTAAGAAGGTGGGAAAAAAATAAGGAACAACCCTGAAACCTGTCAAAAGAGGGATGAACTTAATAGGATATGTTTACTTTTATTCTATGTCACCCACCCTCTGCCTGAAAAAGACAATGACCTGCAATTTCCCCAGCTGTTGATCTATCTTATCTTTAAGATAAGATAAAAAATAGCAGCCCATTCAAATAATCCACCTCTGCTTTTGTTGAGATATAATGATGTAAATGTGTATAACTTATAAATATTTAAAATTCCACAATAAAGTAAAGTTTAACCTCCATTCACTTTCCCTCTATAAACACACTTAACAGTATGTCCCTAATCTGAGTAAGAAAACAATTATCTAATAAAAGTTATGATTAATAGAGATCATCTCCACAGTTAGAATATGGATGATGATTCTTAAAAATAATTCTGGCTTTCACCAGGAAAATTAGATCCTTCTGTCATTAGACTGTGATCAAGAGTGTCACTAACCTTTTATATATTTATCCTTAGCCATATGGATTAACTCTTAACAGGAAGGAGAATTTTATCAGTGACTGATGGAATGTACTATTTAATCAGAGTATTTTATCAGTCTCACTAAAATTAGACTACTTTGCTCAAACTTATACTTGCTGATCTTGTATTTGTAGTGTTTTTTCATTTTAATTTGATCTCATGGTTTATTTAGTTGATTAGTAATCCATTGTTAAACACTGACATTCATATATTGAGTTTTCTATACTGTTTATTTTTTTCTTTTAGGGTTCCCAGTGCCGATTCCGACACTGTGAAGAGGCCCTTGGCAGTGACACTGTGTGCTCATTATGGAGAGAGGGAAAATGTTTAGATCCACTTTGCAGATTTAGACATATGGAAATGCAGGTAGAATTATCCCACATTATCATGTTTGTTAAAAGCATCTCTCTCCGATTACATTGAACTCTGTACTCTTACAACACAATAGAAAAGAAATTATTCTTCCTCTGATGACTTGATTTTAGGCATTTTGTACTTTGCTCAACTTAAATTCTTACAAAAATGGGCAAATGTGTTTGACAGGTACCCATTGCATCTTTTAAGTGACAGAGCTTAGAAACGAAGCCTGGAAACACACACAATCCTAAATCAGCAATTCCAGTAGTTTCTGTCATGTTGTGTTGTAGCCCATTGTATTTATTGTGATTATGGCATCTCACCATTACATTTGTCTCACCTCCTTTATCTAGCAAAACTGCAGTATTTCATGCTTCTGGGAAACTCAGCCTCTTGGTTGTGTGAAGATCAGTTGTATCTTTTATCACAGCAAACCTCGAAATATCAATGGATTATTTTTGCCACCAAGTAGCAGTGAGTATATTTTTTGAATAACATGGTTATACCATATTATAATCTGATCTTGGAATAGCAGCATAGAATGACACATTAAATAAAATATGGCAAGATGAGTAATACAGTTTAATAGCCAGTGGATGATTTAGGATGGTTATCAAGAATTATGAGAATGAGCCATCAAGGAGCTAGCCAAATGGGGAAGATCTCCTGGAGAAGGAAATGGCAACCCACTCCAGTATTCTTGCCTGGAAAATCCCATGGATGGAGGCTGGCAGGTTACAGTCCATGGGGTTGCAAAGAGTCGGACATGACTGAGCAACTTCACCACGAGTAGAGAGTAGCCCCTGCTCACCATAACTAGAGAAAACCCTGGGATAGCAATGAAGACCCAGGGGAGGAAGGAAGGAGGAAGAAAGAATATACACAATGGATAACCAACAAGGTCCTACTGTGGAGCACAACGAACTACCTTCAATATCCTGGGATAAACCATAATGGAAAAGATTATGCAAAAGTGTCACTTTGCTATACAGTGTGAATTAACACAACAGAGTAAATCAGCTGAAAAAGAGAATTTACACAGTGGGGTTTGAAAAATAGACCAACTGAAAGTAGAGGGTGGATCTACACAGCAACCCTTCAGTGTGAACCCTAACCCTAACCCTAACAAATTTTCTCTGACTGTGTTTCTAAAGTGGATTTTATTCATGTGAAAAGTGAGGAGACTGCTGCCCTCACTGGATAGAGGGGAGCTGTCTCAGCAACTCATCACATGACTGGAGCAAAGCTAGGAGGTTCTGGCCTCACCACTGCTCCCTGTAAATGTGCAAAAACCTCTCATACATGGGGAGAGCAAGGGCATGCTCTGGTTTGCACGCTTCTGCTTCTAGAAGAGCAGCTAGATGTGTGGTTCTTCCTAAGACTTCATTTGCGGGGAAGATGCAATCCCATTGTTGCTAAATAAGTGGCACCCTTCAAACCAGCTAAATGCTACTGAGAGTCTACTGTGTGGTGAACCTTAAACTAAGGTATGGGAAAGGGGTATAGAAGACACCATGTCCTATAACAGTAAATGGCAAGAACTTTGGAAAGTTGAGAGAGTCAGGTTTCTCTGAAGCTATAGCTGCTTTACTCTCCTGCTATGGCCACCGTATTTCTTATAATGGAATTATTCTAGAAATGAGTTTACAGAATATCAGTCTTTTGTATTTGAAAATCTGGCTTCAGATAATCCTTGGCAAAATGATTACAAACCATGTCTCTTTGTTACAGTCTTCTGGAAAATGCTGCTTTCAGAGCATTCATCATACATGTAATACCTGGATCAATGTTTTTCTTCACCAGACTGTAACCATCACAAGGATGGGGCTCATAGCTAGTCTCCCTACCAATGCTTAGCACAATGTCTGGAGCCCAGATTCTCAGTAAAATTGGATGTTTGGATAGATGGGTAGAGGAGGTATGGATAGAAGGTAGGAGGAGAAGGGGATGACAGAAGATGAGATGGTTGGATGGTATCAGCGACTCGATGGACGTGAGTTTGAGCAGGCTCCAGGTGTTGGTGATGGACAGGGAAGCCTGGTGTGCTGCGGTCTATGGGGTCGCAAAGAGTCGGACACGACTGAGCGGCTGGACTGAACTGATGGATGTACAGATGACTACTGAAGGTAGCCTACTGGGATGAAACTTACTACACCCACCAGTGGTTAACTTGCTCCCAGTGTTTACATCTAGTGTGATTTTATTTCATTAAGCACATTGCATTAAATGCTCTCTATACAGTGTACTAGCCTACTTCCTAATGGTCTGTGGGTAAAATTGCTATCTTTCAAACTAATTATTTCAGTACTCGAGGAAAGACTGCATCTCTGAGGGCAGAGGAAAGGTAGAATGTCTGTGTAACAAATAGTAGGCTCCCCACTGTAAGACATGTCCTCAGCTAAGTTCTCTAGGGATACGTTTCATTATTCTCATATATTAGGCATAGAATCTGGGGGTCAAAAATAGATTCTGGCTTTTCTGGAAGTCTCAGTTTCTTCAACACATGTCAAAACTGCTCCCGATTCTTGGAGTAAGCATTCCCCTCTCTTGATAGGGTCAAACCAGATCCATGCACTGGTTTTGGAAGGACCAAATCCTTCTCCTAGCCATTCTGTTTCCATCATGAGAGGAGATAAGCTCTGCTTTCTCTCTGCCACTTCCCTATCATTTTCTCAGATATATTTCTTCACTACATCTATTGTTTGTCTGACTTCTCCCTGTAGAATGAAAATTCTGTAAGAGTAGGAATCCTTGTTTACTGATAAATCCCAACCACCAAACATAGAAACATAGCATTACCTTTTACTTAGTGGCCAATTCTATTCCAGGAAGTCCTGAAAAGTCTTTATTCACATTAAGTAGGTAACTATTTTTTTCTCTGCCCAGGCACATTTCCAGGCTGGAGGAAACTACTACCCTGGAGAAGGAAATGGCAGTATTCTTGCCTAGAGAGTCCCATGGACTGAAGCCTGGCAGGCTACAGTCCATGGGGTTGCAAGAGTCAGACACGACTTAGTGACTAAACTACCACCACCCCAGAAAACTACTAAGCTCATTTGAATTCTGTATTTAACTACTGCATCATCTATTTATTCTAAGAATTTTTCAATACCTCAGAAGTTATAATGTGATCTTTTGTAGACCTAATATTTCCTAAAATATTTCTAGGAATATCTACCTACCAAGGTTCATATTAACCCAAACCAGGAAAATAAATCATCTCACCTTGGACAAAAATTAAATTACAAAGTTATAACGTTATGAAAATCTACCTTTATGTTTCAGTAGGTATATGTGATTGACAAATTCTGGGTAGGATTATAACAAGGTTTTTTTGGTAGCAAAATGTGACTATTGTTTCATACATGGCATTGTGTAATTGTACCCAGTTTAAAATAAGATAAAATCTAGGTATTTAAATGCGTAAACTGTGACAATTTCTAAGGCTTTTAATCAAAGAATTGAGACCCATCATGCGGTCCATATTAAGTAGGTGAGTTGCAGCTGCAGCAATGCTATCTAAGTTACCAGCTGTGCTCTTCCAGAATGAGGTGTTTGCCGAAAGCAATTTTCCATTAGTTAATTTGCCATTGTCTGTTATCTTTAAGGACTAAGTTCAATTATCAGAAGTCTGACATTTTTTTTGTCTGGACAAGTAAAACTGCCAGTTAGTCTTTTTGCAATTTAAACTTTAATCTGCTAACAAATTGAAAAAAGGATTTGGACTCTTTTGGAAAAGATTTCATTTAAATGTTGCTAAACCAGACATTTTCAAAGGAGGCCTCATCCCTCTGGTTATCATCTCTAAGTTTAGAAGCAGATAGTTATAAAACCAAATGATAGTGCTAAGAAAAACATAGCTTAGTTAATATTTGTTCCAATTGTAAGATTTGCTAGGCATTTCTGAGTACCTTTCTTACTTTCTTTTTGAGCTTGGTGGGCTCTTGTTCTTTCTCCTGTGGTATGCAGTAGACACTAGTGTACCCAAAGTGTTCCTCTTAAGAGACTCCTTACATTTTGCTAAGGGACAATTTATTGAAATAGAGTAGCTCAAACACTGAGGCACATGCTCATCTCCTTGGTTATTTGCCATGCTATTCTAAAATGAAAACCTGAAAGGATAATTTGATTTTAATTTATTCTGAGTCACTGTCTTGGAGATGCCTCGGACAACTGGACCATCTGACCACATCGAATGACTCTTGGGTCAGCTCACTTTACAAGGTCTTGCCTAAGTGAATATGTGTACATGACCTTTGCATTATGGGTTTAAAAAATCATTGTCTAATGTTTTTAAAATAATTTAACAAACATCTCGACTTGAATATTTGAGTCAGTGAAACACAGACTAGTTTTGTGTGTGTATGTGTGGCTAAGCCACAGAGTAAGACAGCTATTAATAGTTATAAGAGGAAAAGCTGTTCAAATCAGTTCTTTCTTCTTGGGGAAAGGGGAGAGGATTTGAGCAAGTGTCTTAAAAGAAATGATGGTGACCCCTGTAACAATGTGGGTTTGGATGGGAGACTCTTCATCCTGACTGGACACTGTCTGCTCTCATCTATGAGCACGGTACTTCTGGAAGTAATGGTAGGTATTCCCTGGTGGCTCAGCTGGTAAAGAACCCATCTACCAATACAGGAGATGCAGGAGACTGGATTTGATCCCTGGCTCGGGAAGATCTCCTGGAGAAGGAAATGGCAACCCGCTTCAGTATTCTTGCCTGGAAAATTCCATGGACAGAGGAGCCTGGTGGGCTACAGTCCATGGGGTCACAAAGAGTCGGACACAACTGAGCACACACATGCTTAATATTCAAGTACTGGTTCCCACGCCTAACATTTGTTAGTCATGTCTGAGATGTCCACAGACTTTCTCTTTAAGACTTTATAAACTAAAAATGTAATTGATTTTTTAAAAAATGAAGACAGATTATGAGAAATGAGAGAGTCTCATATCCACAATTTTCAAATAATATAAGAGTTTTCTGTGTGGCACCACCATGCTGAGTACTCTGCATGCTTAATTTTATTTAATCATCACAAAAATCTGAAAAATAGTATTCTTATTGTACAGATGAGGAAAATGAAGCCCAGACAGGTTAAATATCTTAGGTGACATAATATATCTCATAACTAGAGGTACCTGACTTCAAACACATTTCTGACTCTAATAACTGCCTAACAACCCCAGACTTTGCATTTCAAGTATAACCAGTCCTTTGGGTCATTTGAATGGATCCACCCACGAGACCACCTAATCTGGCTTCCTCCTTCTGAGGGGCTAATTCTCTTCCACCCTACCCCTCAGCCATCCTTTCAAAGCTATTAGGATCCTTTACATATAATAAAAGATACCCTTTCCCCTTTAATTTACAGTAAACAGTAGAATACTTCTACCATTTCTGATTTATGTGTATTTCCATTAAATAAGTTTTCTTCTTTCTCTTTTTCTGTTTACTTCCGGCTCACACATAGGTGGGGCTTGTTTCCTTTAACCATCTGAATCCAGGAAGACCAGGTACCCCGAGTCATGTTTCCCAACTCTGACTCCCCTTTAGAATTATCTAGAGAGCTTGAAACAACAGCAGTAACTAAAAAAAAAATCCAACCCACCCCCCCCCAAACTACTGCTATCAACACTTAAGGCAACAATTAAATTCATGAGTTAGAGCTGAGCCTTCAGTGTACTTTTCTAGCTCCAGCTTTTTATTTCAAAAATGTCCAACCTACAAAAATGTTGCAGAATAGTTCAATGAACACCCAACCATGTGCTCTTCACCAGGATTCACCAATTCACCAATTTATTTTCTCTTTTCCCTCTATTGCACTTACATATACACAAAAAAGGCACAAACATATATCTCTGTCCTTGTTTTTGAACCATTTGAATGTTAATTGCAAATATGACACTTTATCCCTAAATGCATTGACATAGATCCCCTATGTTTAAAAACACTCTCAGATATAACCATGGGCTTCTGAAGTGGTGCTAGGCCCACCTACCAATGCAGAGATGCAGGTTTGATCCCTGGGTTGGAGAGATCCCCTGGAGTAGGAAATGGCAACCTGCTCCATTATTTTTGCTGGAAAATCCCATGGACAGAGGAGTCTTATGGGCAACAGTCCATGGGGCCACTAAGAGTTGGATACAACTGAACACATATATACATAGCCACACTACACGCAACCATCACACACACAGAATTTACATATCCCACTATTATGGAAAAATAATTCAGCATTTATCATTTATTTAGGTTATTTTTAGCTGTTGGTAAGTACAGACCTTGCTCTTGTGAACATTAAATCAAAATAGACCACAAAGACCTAAATATGAGCTAAAATTATACAATTCTTATAAGAAACTGTAGACTACTGAAACAATTCTTAGTTATGACACCAAAAGAAAAACAAGCAGTAAAAAAATTAATTGGATTTCACCAAATTAGAAACTTTTGTGTTTCAAAGAATATCATCAAGAAAGTAAAAATACAACCCACAGAATGAGAGAAAATATTTGAAAATCTTATATGTAAGCATTTTATATCCAGAATATATGAAGAACTCTTGCAGCTCAGTAATATAAAGACAGTTCCACTACAAAATGAGGAAAGAATCTGAATATACATTTCTCAAAGATATAAAAATGGCTAAAAGATATATATACATCTGAATGCAGAGTTCCAAAGAATAGCAAGGAGAGATAAGAGCCTTCCTCAGTGATCAATGCAAAGAAATAGAAAAACAATAGACTTGGAAAGACTAGAGAGCTCTTCAAGATAATTAGAGACACAGAGGAAACATTTCATGCAAAGATGTGCACAATAAAGGTCAGAAATGGTATGGACTTAACAGAAGCAGAAGATAGTAAGAAGAGGTGGCAAGAATACATGGACGAACTATATGAAAAAGATCTTAAGCCCAGATAACCAAAATGGTGTGATCACTCACCAAGAGCCAGACATCCTGGAATACGAAGTCAAGTGGGCCTTAGGAAGCATCACTACAAACAAAACTAGTGGAGGTGGTTGAATTCCAGTTGAGCTATTTCAAATCCTGAAAGATGATTCTGTTAGAGTGTTGCACTCAATATGCCAGCAAATCTGGAAAACTCATCAGTGGCCACCGGACTGGAAAAGGTCATTTTTCATTCCAATCGCAAAGAAAGGCAATGCTAAAGAATATTCATACTACTGCACAGTTGCACTCATCTCACATGCTAGCAAAGTAATATTCAAAATTTCCAAGCCAGGCTTCAACAGTACGTGAACCAAGAACTTCCAGATGTTCAAGCTGGATTTAGGAAAGGCAGAGGAACCAGAGATCTAATTGCCAACATCTGTTGGATCATAGAAAAAGCAAGAAAATTTCATAAAAACACCTACTTCTGCTTCACTGACTACACTAAAGCCTTTGACTGTGCAGATCACAACAAACTGTGGAAAATTCTTCAAGAGATGGGAATTCCAGACTACCTTACCTGCCTCCTGAGTAACTGATATGCAGGTCAAGAAGTGACAGAAGCCAGCATGGGACAACAGACTGGTTCCAAATTGGGAAAGTTCAGTTCAGTCTCTCAGTCGTGTCTGACTCTTTGCGAAAGGGGTACATTAAAGCTGTATATTATCACCCTGCTTATTTAACTTATATGCAGAGTATATCGTGCAAAATGCCAGGCTGGATGAAGCACAAGCTGGGATCAAGATTGCCAGGAGAAATATCAATAACTCAAGATATGCTGATGACATCACCCTTATGGCAGAAAGTGAAGAAGAACTAAAGAGCCTCTTGATGAAAGTGAAAGAGGAGAGTGAAAAAGCTGGCTTAAAACTCAACCTTCAACAAACTTAAAGATTATGACATCTAGTCCCATCACTTCATGACAAATAGATGGGGAAACAGTGACAGACTTTATTTTCTTTGGCTCCAAAATCACTGCAAATGGTGACTGAAGCTGTGAAATTAAGACACTTGCTCCTTGGAAGAAAAGCTATGACCAACCTAGTGAGCATACTAAAAAGCAGAGACATTACTTTATCAACAAAGATCAGTCTAGTCAAGGTTATGGTTTTTCCGAAAGTCAGGTATGGATGTGAGAGTTGGATGGTGAAGAAAGCTGAGCGCTGAAGAATTGATGCTTTTGAATGTGGTGTTGGAGAAGGCTCTTGAGTGTCCCTTGGACAGCAAGGAGATCAAACCAGACAATCCTAAAGGAGATCAGTCCTGAATGTTCATTGGAAGGACCGATGCTGAGGCTGAAACTCCAATAGTTTGACCATCTGATGGAAAGAACTGACTCACTGGAAAAGACCCTGATGCTGGGAAAGACTGAAGGCAGGAGGAGAAGGGGGTGACAGAGGACGAGATGGTTGGATGGCAGCACCGACTTGATGGACGTGAGTTTGTGTAGGCTCTGGGGGCTGGTGATGGACAGGGAGGCCTGGCGTGCTGCAGTCCATGGGGTCACAGAGTCGGACACGACTGAGCAACTGAACTGAATAAGCTCATGACAAGATGCCCATCGTAACTAACCATTAGATAAATGTAAAAACCACGAGGTATCACTCGTATCTACTCAGATGGTTTGATCAAAAAGATAATAAGAGTTGACAAGACTGTGGAGAAACTGGAATCTTCGTACATTTCAGATAGGAATGTAAATGATGCAATTTTGGAAAACAGTTTGGCAGTTCCTCAAAAGAGTAAACAGAGTCGGTATGTGTGCATATGCAAGTTGCTTCAGTCATGTACAGCTCTTCCTGACCCTAAGGACTGTAGCCCACCACGTTCCTCTGTCCATGAGATTCTCCAGGCAAGAATACTGCGGTGGGTTTCCGTGCCCTCCTCCAGGGGATCTTCCCGACCCAGGGACTGAACCCATGTCTCTTGTGTCACCTGAATTGGTAGGCAGATTCTTTACTGCCTGAGCCACCTAGGAAGCCCCCAGAATCACCATATGTACCACTTACTCACTTCTAAGTGTATATCCAAGAAATGTGAAAACATAAGTCCTCACTAAACTTGTACAATAATAAATATTCACACTAACATTATTTAAAACAACTAAAAAAGTGGAAATAAACCAAGTGTCCATCATTTGATGAATGGAAAAGTTGTGGTACATGCACACAATGAAATATTATTTGACTATTCAAACACACTGTGATGGGACTTCCCTGGTGGTCCAGTGGCTAAGACTCAGTGCTCTCAATCCAGGTGACTCAGATTTAATCCATGGTCAGGGAACTAGATCCCATATGCTGCAACCAAAGATCCCTCATGCTGCCACAAAGACCCAGTGCAGCCAAATAAATAACATTTTAAAAGCACAACACTACAGTAGGTTGAAGAAATCATGTACAAAGGACCACATACTGTATGATTTCATTTAGATGAAATATCCAGACTAGGCAAATCCATAGAAACAAAGTATACTAGTGCTTGTACGGCTGGGGACATGGGGCAGACATGAACAGCAACTGCTAATAGGTATGGGTTTCTTTTTTGAGGTGATCAAATATCCTAAAATTGATCATGGTGATATTTACACACCTCTATGAATATACTAAAAAACTGTTTAAATGTGTGAATCGTATAGTATGTGAATCTCAAGAAAGCTTTTAAAAAATGGGACTAACATTTCCTAACATTTGAATGTTCAGTGGAACTTTTCTTTGCAGCTGATGACAAGTCTTGGGAATAGGTATTTAGAATAGCTGAAAAGTTTCTGTTTAAAGCCATCTTTTCCCTTCAGAATTTCTTACTAGTGCTCTTTTTTCATTGATGTCATGAGACCTTTTTTCAAGAATGACATATTCTTTAACAAGAGTCTAGAAATGGAGGAAGCAAAAAATTTCAATAAAAATGTTTAACTACCAACATACTCTATCATGCATGTGAATTCAGACCATTCCAATATAAACCTCAATAGCATTTTTTCTAATACCATGTGTATCTGTTTCCTGTTACTGCTGTAACAAACTACCCCTAACCAAGTGGCTTCAACAACTCAATTTTATTAGCTTATAGTTTAGGAATTCGATGAAATCTCTCCAGGGCTGCATTCCTTCTGGAGATTCTGAGGGAGAACCTGTTTACTTACCTTTTCCAGTTTCTAGAGGTCTTCATTATTTCTTGGTTCATGTCCCCCTTCCTCCATCTACAGAATCAGCCAGCAATGGGTAGTCAAGTCCTTCTCACCGTGCATTACTCTGACCTAGCTTCCACTGTCACACCTCTTTCTGGCTCTCTTCCTCTGCAACTCTCTTCTACTTCCAAAGGGTCAAGGATAATTTGCTAATTTTGAGGTTAGCTGATTCGCTGTCTTAATTCCTCCTTCCTGTATAACCTAGTGTATACACAGGTTTCAGCGATTAAAACTTGGACATCTTTGGGAGGCCATTATTCTGCCGATAACAACATGATTTTCTCCTGGTAGAAATGTGCACAAATCAAGGTAACGGAAAAAGCCTTATGGGTTCCTGGTGGTTTGATTAATCAGTAAAAGAGGATTTCTCTTTGGGGCAATGTGCTATAGAAACTTCTGGCAGGAGTAAAGGACTGTTGTTGTTCAGTTGCTAAGTCTTTTCCAACTCTTTGTGACCCCATGCACTGCAGCATGCCAGGCTTTCCAGCCCACCTTTATTTTGTAGAGTAGAGAAAAGGCTATTATGACTGAGGCCTGTTCTCAGGCAAACTAATTTTAGGTGAAATAGATGTGGAAATGAAGAACTTGGAATACAACTGGTTGTTTTCAGGGCTTCCCTGGTGGCTCAGATGGTAAAGAATCTGCCTGCAGTGTGGGAGACCTGGATTCGATCCCTGGAGATCCAGAAGATCCCCTGGAGAAGGGAAAAGCTACCCACTCTAGTATCCTTACCTGGAATATTCCATGGACAGAGGAGCCTTGCAGGCTTTCAAATTATTGTGATGGCAAACCTGCTAAAAGGCTTCCCATGACCCTGGACCACAGATAGATGATCCTTGACTTGGGGCTGTGGTTTCTAGACTTGACTGATTTTGCAATTATCTGAGACATTTGAAAAATACCATCATTTCCAGGCTTTAATCTCGACCTTCAGAATCAGAAGTTTGGAAAACAGAGACACAAAAGATGATTTGAATAACTTCTTTAGTTGATTCTGATATTTAGCCAGATTTGATAACTACTGGCTGAAAAATAAAGGGACTCGAATAAGTAATGATCGAAGATTCATGTATTCACTAGTTTTTTCTATTATTTGCTGGTTAGTTCTGAAGGTTACAGAACATTTAAATATGACCTAGAGCTTTGTTCAATCTGACCAACGTGTAGCCGATAGAGAAATCTGAAGGTATTATTCTCATTTCCTAGTCATTAACCCTTAACCACAGAAAACTAGAACCTCTGGATTTTTTCCCTCTTTTAATCATGTATACTCTGACATTATAAGCTATGTCTTATATGAGTTTACCTTTGTTAAATTGTCATAATGTGATTAACTAAGTTATTCTTATCCCGTAGACCTAATGGAAGAATACAGTAATGCTTGTGATCACTTTGTGTTTATACCAAAGTGTACTATATACCAAATTGTGGTTATAATTACTATCTAAAATCTATGAATTAGCACATTTTCCACATCTTATGGCAAAATGCTGATTTTTATGTTAGTTTAATAACCTTTCTAGAAATGAGACATCTTTTAACAAAATATGCAGTTAATCAAGAGGACAATAGTTAATCATTGAACATGTGCCAAAATGTATATTTTGAAGACTAAAATGTTGCCTTTTCTCTATAGATATCACACTACAGAAAGAAACTCAGGAAGGAATTCCACCCCCAACCCAGAGTCAGGAACCTCTAAAACCTCAGGAGACTGTATCACGACCCATTCACCACCCTTTAGTTTTAAAGACTAACTTTGAGGAAGAGGAGGAGGAAGAAGGTGAACAAGATGGTGAGTAAACCTTTTCTCACACTTATAGTACACATCCAAAACCCTCATGATATTTTCTACATGCTTGTTTAACTTTTAGAAGTTTGTAACTAATATATAAGGCGGATTTTGGTGAGAAAATAGCTTTAATATTAAATATATTAAATTCATTATGTTCTAATTTGTTCTATGTCTACACATATATTTATGATTGCTTGGGCTGAAAGTTTTTTGTTGTATGATGGCTAGGAGACAGATCTCATGTTTAAATATGCACAGTTGCCTGTAGGTATACTAATAACATGTTTTATTTGTGTCTAACTTAACATTGATAATATGATTTATATAGTCATATAAATTTATATATAACAACATTGTCTATTTATATATAACATTGACATACGTAAGTGTCAATCTATCTGTCTCACATTTAATCCTTGAAGTTATAGAGATCAATAGAGTAGTTTGTAATGTATAAAGCATTATCATCTGCATTATCCCAGTAATCCTTGCCAGTGTAAAGAAGATTAGAACCCAGGTCTTTTACATTGTAGTCCATCTTATTCCTCCTCCCATATCACCACAGCACTGCAGTGCCAATAAGTATACACAAACAAGATAAACATCCAGAAAAATAAACTCCAAGTCTGTCTCTGCCCTGGAATTTGTCCTATTATGGAGACTCAGAATGTGCCAACATTGATAAGACTGAAATGTTACATTTTTTTCTGTTGCTATCTTACTACAGAAAGATACTTAATAGGGAATTCCACCTCTGATCTAGAGTTAGAAACACCTGAAACCTCAGGAGGATATATTAAAACCCATTCACCATCCTTTAATTATAAAACTACCTTTGAGGAAGAATAGGAAAAAAGAGATGTGTCATTTTCTGTTGTTTAGTTGTATGTCTCGCACACCAACATCCTCTTTCTCCAGACAAAATCTCAAATGTGAACCTATATGTCCAGCCTCTCATCTCAAGACACATAATGTATAGTCATTTGTCTCTTGACTGATTCTTTCTAAAACATAAAATATAGCAATAAGAAACATTTGTTAGTACACGAATTATTGACTTTAAATGTTTTTAAAATAGTCATCCATTTATGAGGACAATGTGTGGGATTTTTCATTCTGGTTTATAAATTTTCAGATTATTTGGCTTTGGGACAATTTAATTTAAAAAATATATATCCTATAGATGCTTCTAGTTTATGGACAAAGACTCCTGAAGAAATTGAAGAAAAAAGAGCAATAAAGGAGATGTGTTATAAATCTGGTAAGAAATCAAACATTTGTCTATTTTCTAATATTTGATGTGAGAAGTACACTAACCATTGATTTTCTTGTGGGAGCTTAGGTGAATACTACAGAGTTCATACTCCTTCAGATATTTCATCATCTGAAAGCATAGCCTCTATAGTGGAAAAAGAGATAGAAAAGTCTTTGGAAAGTGGCAGTGAATTGCAAGAAGGTAAGGAATGAAAAGAAAGCTTTTCAAGGTGGTGAATGAGAGATACTTGGTGTGATAGGCTGTCAATTATTTAGTTAAGTGTGCACTGGAGTCAAATGATAAATAATACATCAGAATTGAGAGTGAGAAGGAAGTGATTTTATTGCATGACCTAAATTTAATATGAAAAGCTGCTATTAATGTAATTATATTTTCCCAGAGGAACCACAGAATGAATAGGCCACCTAACACCTGGTGATACTACATACCCCATGCAGTAATTCTGCTAATAATTCGGTTTTACCTCTTCATTTGTCTATGAAAATAAATTTCCCTGTAAAACAAATGTAGATTTTTCTTTAGAATGGACACCTTAGCCTTAGAAGGACAAAAGGGAGATCATGAAATAATGTTAGTGGCAGAACGGGGTATATTTGCTCATTGAGTGAGTGCTTCCTGTGTACCAGCCAATTTCAAGGGCAAGACAGGTGAAGAATTATAAGGCTGTGCCTTTTATGGATCTTGTGTTCTGGTGAATCTGACTTTTCTGTTGGTGAATGTTTTGCCTTTGAAGGCAAGGTAAAAAGAATATTATTTTCTGGATATAAAACACAAGGAACTCAGAGAAAACTCCATGGATGCCGTGGGCTTAAGTAGTTTTCTTGCCTCTGGGATGAGCTTTAAAAAAAAAAAACAACTTTGTAGCAGTAAGTGAAATCAGAATTCTTTCCTCCTCTTAAATACCAAAAAGATAGTTGGAAAAAGTTCCCAGGATTAAGACGAATATAAGATAAAGAGTAGACTGTCTTGCAAGTATGTGTGGCACACCATTTAAACATACATGGCAGTAGGTGGCAGCAACATGCTGTCAAAGGGTAGAAGAGTCGAAAAACCAAAGCTAATAGATAGGTGGGAGCCATCTGGTGAAGGACAGATTGTCCAAATTGTCCAAATTACACAGACAAGGGCTTCCCGGGTGGCGCCAGTGGTAAAGAACCTGCCTGCCGATGCAGGGTACACGAGAGACATGTTTGATCCCTGGGTAGGGAAGATCCCCTGGAGAAGGAAATGACACAGACAAGAAAAACAAAACAAGGACAAACATGTTAGCAATGAGTATTAAGAATGTCAGATATAAAGACAACTATATGTGTTTTCACTTTATATCATGGTTTTAAAAAGCTATTTATTTTTAAATAACTCCAGTTAATTCATGAACCCTCTTTACCCAGATTTCCCCACTTTACACATTTGATTTTCCATTCCCTTTCTCTCTCTCTCTCTCTCTCAATATACACATTGTTGTTATTTTTTTTAAGTTGTTCAAGAGTAAGTTGCAGACTTTTACATAACTCTCACACAATGTGGCATAAATACCAGTATCAGGAAATTACTAGTGATATAATATTATTTACAAACTTAAAAAAAAGTTTCACCAAGTGTGCCATCAATGTTCTTTATAATAAAATGAAGTCTCCCCAATTTAGAATCCAGTTCAGAATCACAAATTATATCACATTATCATAGCTCTTTTACTCTTCTTTTAATATTTTATTTTAGGAGAAAATTATCTAGAAATGTATAAAGAAAATGGAGAGATTTTAATTATCAGTATAATTAGCATTTTTCAATCAGTAGTAGATCCTAATACATTTGACTCAGTTTATTCATGGTGAGTAAATAAAAACAAAAGAAATATTATAAAATTCATTATATATCAAGCACATCAACTAAATTAAATATATATACACCATAGAATTAGATTGCTCACATTTTTTAACTGCCACTTGTTACGTTATCCACATAAGAAGATAAACTTGCCTTCTGCTTTCCTGATAATTTTAAATTGGCTTAAAATGTATACAATTATAAATTTATTGTTCATCAAATCACTGGAAAAACAATACTTCCATTAACTTTTAGATTCTTTACTATCATCATAGATTCTATCAGAAACTTAGCTAAGCACCTAAGGGTTTCTGGAGTGATTTTTTTTTTTTTTTAATTTCTAGGGGATGGTCTGACAGTTCCAACAAAATTCAGCCTATTTGAAAGGCAAGGTGAAATAAAAGCATCATTGGATAGGAAACCAAGGACTGACATTGCTGCTTTTGAAAATGGAGGTTAGTTAATTTATTACTGATTGATTCTGAGCATATCACCATATGATAGTTTTTTCTCTCATAAGCAACTTATTTCATCAACTTCTCTTTGCCATTTTATCACTGACTTTGGATAAGGTCCTTGAGGCCAGGGATTGTGTATAATCAATTGCTCTCTGCGGTAGAATTCCTGGCACATGCAGTCCACTTTGTAAATATTTGTGGAATAAATGGCTTTATGTTTAAACAGTTGAACAATTATATGTATAGAGATGTTGTTTATAAAATGTACAGGTGATCGGAGGCTAATATGCTAGCACAGTGAGTCGAATGTAAAGGTAAACACAAACTGTGATAAACATAACCTCTGGCAGTTTAGTCCAAGACATACCTGGTAAGTTTTCTTCAAGGTGGGAAAGACTTGATATGATACAGATTGTGAGGGAAAAATAAATGTTTTTATTGGCCACAAAGTTTCAAAATGATTAAGTAACTTGTGTCAGCTACCAGATAGCTAAGGTAAACTTATATCGCATTATTAGGAGTGCCATAGAAAAATAATTAAATGCAATAAGTCATTTAAAATATTCAGTAGACTATCTGACATATAGAAAGATGCTGTATAAATGTAATCTATTATTGTACTAGTTCCACTGATTTCTGTACAGGGTAGTCCATATTTGAGAATCATTTTTAAACAAGGTTACTTGAAAACAACTATTCTATGTTAAGAAAGGGAAAGTTGCATGGTGAAGATCTGAAATTAAGTATTTAAGTAAATTTTAAAGCAACTGTGGATATTTCTCCTGGAAAAATAGATCTTTAGGGAACATAAAAACCGCTTTCATATACCTGAGGCTATTACATGGAAAGCAATTATATTTATTGAGTATCTCTAAAGTGTGGTAAAGATTGTTAGCTGGAAACTTGTGTTGACTGTGAATTTTCTTACAATTACCTGTAAGTGTACATACTGAATATTCATACATATATATATGTTAATCAAAACATATATGATACGTATAGAGATAGCAATAGTGTCACTGAGAAGTATTTTAATAGAGTTTCAGAGGAGGAGTATGCTGGGTTGAAAGATACCTTTGTACAATTTTCTGCCATTGTTGCCACTGACAGTAAGTTATTGTCATAGGAGGTGACTGCCACGTTCCACAGAGAATCATATTTCTTGGAGTAGGTGACAAAGAAGCTTTAACTGAAGAGAAAGGAAGCACCATATCAAAATGTTCAAATGCTAAAGGTAATGAGCTGGTCTACATTTTGACCCATTTGTGATTTGTATAGATAAGTTCAAAACATAAAATTTGATTGTGTTATATAGTTGTAGAAACCAATACAAGAGGCAAGGTAACAAAAATATACACCGAAATATGCGGGATAGGAGTCAGGATCCCTCGGTATCCAGTCCTGGCTCTGTCACTAATTATTTGCCTGTGGGGCTTTATCTTTCTTACCTTCAGTTTCCTTATGGGAAAAACTGGCCTGTTGGACTACACGATTGCTGAGTCTTACTAGCTCTAAAGTTATTGGTTCTCTTCAATGATGATACCCAGTCCTCTTTAGTTGCTTTTTTTTTTTTCCCCAGCTTCTAATATTCAGTATGGTTGAATTTTCTTAGAAAGCTTTTGTGAAGATGTATATACTGAGAAGAGTATATATATCTAATCTCATGCTGACTTCTGACTTTAGGATTATTACTAACTGTAGTCTGAGAATAATCCAGAGATATGTTAATAAAGTACATTTTCTATAGTTTTATGCTGCCCCTACCTTGCTAAGAATCCCCTAGCTGGGACCTCAGCTGGGCAGCTCTCTAAGCCATGGACAGGATAGCTGTCCTGTAATTAGAGGACTTTACGTGTTCTCCATGTAAGTGTTAACCAATTTTACCTACTGCCTTCTCCACCATTAAATAAATATTCTCAAAGACAGGGAAAGACACTTGTGATCAAACTCTTCCTATGGAAAATGATATGTAAATCTCTTTTCCTCTCTTTTGTTCAGTCTGCCAAAAAACACACCTCAAACTACACACATAATGGTAGCCATCATTCACATCTGGCTGTTCACATTGAAGTGAATTAAAATTAAATGAAATTTTATAATTTAAGGTTTCCGTTGCACTGGCCATGTTGTATGTGCACAGTATTCACATGTGACTGGTGGCTGTCATTTCAGACGGCACAGATTTGGAATGTTGACATCATTGTAGAAAACTGTTGGATTGTTCTGCTCCAAAGCTTAGAACAAGTGAAGTGTTTTACAGGTATTTCTTCATCCTTAGTTAAAATTGGCACACTTGGAACTTCCCAGATGGTCCAGTGGCTAAGATTCCATGCTCCCAATGCAGGGGGCTTGGGTTCGATCCCTGGTCAGGGAACTAGATCCCATAGGCTGCATCACAGATCCCATGTGCTGCTACTAAGACCAGGCCAGCCAAATAAATAAATGAAATCAGTATTTTTTTTTAATTGGCACATTTGATGTATGGAAGTATTAAAACTATTGCCACAAATACATATTTACCTATTGAAGATAATGGCTGTATTTCAAATTTTTAATGCTTTGATACTGACAGATTTGGAGGACTCAATGTACTAACTAGGGAATTTCAGTGGTGGGTTCTAAAAATTAATATGCATATATATTTTTAAAGAGGTATGCCCATCATATAACGCTTGCAAAGTGAAATACCAACAGAAATACTACTACTTCTTCTTCTTCTTCTTTTTTTTTTTACTAATACTGACATTTTATTTTCTTAATTTGCTTTAAAAGATAACAAGGACAGCCCTCATCCAAAGCGTTCCCTAACTACCCGACTAGTACCTACAACGCATGTATTAAATGCTACTGAGAATCTCAGTATGAAGTGCAGAGAGGACCTCTCTTCAAGTGAGACATTAGCTCTATCACTTTTTGGCCTTAGATATATTTGTCTTATCATGGATTTGTTTTGCTTATTTGAAATAGGATTTTTAAAAAGAAAGAAAAAAAGATGGTTCGAAAATTATTCAGGATTAAGAATTAAAGACACAATAGCCTTCTACTAACTCTGACAATGAATTGTGATGTAGGTCCTAGTAAATTACATACTTTCCTATTAGTTTAAGTTAGATATTAAAATTGATAATATAATACTACATTCTTGGAAGATTCATTAGTACAACATTTTAAATTAAACCTGTGGTGGGATTCATTGACAGATTTCTTTATCTTTCAGATTATTTTTCTTGATTTTGCTTCTCCTTGCCATTTAGTACTCTAAGCCTCTTCTTTTGATACAATCACGACTCATGAATCTTCTTTCCCTCCCTCTCTCCTTCCTCCCTTCCTTCCTTTCCCTTACTTCATTTATTGAACCCCTATAATATTCTTCAACCCCAGCTGGGCAATGAAGAAAATCATGATGGTTTACCTTAGAGGAGCTTAGTTCAATGACACTTGTGAAAAATATAGATTCCAAATTCTAGGAAGGGGAGCATGAGAATAAAGATGGAACATGATGTTTGGAGAGGAGGTAGTGAATCAGGGGTTCACTGAAGGCCGCCTGCTTAAGTTGAAGATGAGAGCTAGGGCAAAGAGAGATTTATCAGCCCACTATAGAGAGCTAATGTAATCTACATAGTGATTTTGATGTTTATTTTTACTCTGGAGAAATGTACCTTAGAAATTCTTGGAAAATTGAGCTTGCATATTAAATTTTCCATGTAAAAACAAGCAAGCAAGAAGTGAATAATTTAGTATCATCAGCACTTAAAAATTTTGATTATTGAGTCTTGTTTCACCAAACTATCATGACCCCAACTTAGAACAATAAAGTAATATTCACTAAACGTATTTTATACTAATCCAACTTCTTAAGAAGTGGTAGTTTTGGCTTAAAAAGTAAAGAAAGATTTATGTTCACAATGACAATTCTAAAACTACTAAAAATAACATTATAATGAGATATATAATTATATTTGGATTGTAATTTTATGTTATTTTAAAAGGATCCATGTGTTCCTTTGGAGGAAAAGCATTTTTCCTCCAAAGGAATGTTACTTATTTCAAGTTTTCTCATCAATCAATTTGATGAGAAAAATTAAGGTAGAATTTTGTTGGTACTTAAAAATAAATCACTCTTTGTTCTAGAAAGTGAAGTATTAGGGTGGTACATTTTTCCCCCTTGCTTGACATGTGAATGCACAGATATGTAATTATCGCCTACAGTAATTTTTAGATGAAAGCATCTCCTTAAAAACTGTAAAAATTTGTATCTTTAAGTGAATGATGTCCAGCCAGTGAGGAAGCCTCATTTTAAAGGTGTGAAAAAAAGAAAATGGATATATGATGAACCAAAGAACTTCCCTGGCTCAGGGATGCGGAGAGGTAAACTGTCTATGTATTTGGTATTCTTGAAGTATAATTTGAAAATAGATTAAATAATGTTTTTCTAGGTGACAAACAAGTCACTGTCATGCACCATGTTATTGGAGATGTCAATTCCTATAAACCTAGTTCTTTTAGCTTACATTATCTTCGATCATGATATTAAACATTTAAAGTGCAATTCATTAATTACAGGTGTGAAACCAGCTTGCTTTATCCCTTGTTCCCTTTCCCCTTTCCTTTATTGTAGCAGTACAGGCTTCAAATCCCAAAAATAAAATGAGTTACCATCGGAATAATAAAAACAAAAATTCTGAGAATGCATCCTATATCCATGTTCAGAGAGATGCTGTCAGAACTGTTGCACTGAATGCACCTCCTCATGGCAGGCCTACACACGGGTCCTACAATAAAGCTGATGTTAACAAGGAACCCAAATTCAACCTCTGTTCAGGTGAGATTCTATACTTACAGAGGCTCTTTACTCTTGTCTGTGATTTGCATCCCTGTGGAATGTCCTGATGTCCAACTGATCTTGGCTGCTCCCTACCCACTTCTCTTTCCAGGCCATCACCACCATAACATCTTAGAAAACTAGTGAGAGGATGTTTGTCCTTGTGCGGGAGTACACATGATTTACAGGATGTGGAGAGAGCGTGTTAGGTGCAGATGGCTTGACCCTGACCCTCTCTAGAGTTTTGTCTCAGAGTGCTGCACTTTGTTCCCCCTGGATGGCTTTATTTCACTCTCGAGGATTGTTTTTGAATGGTTGACATTTTCTTGTTCCACCAGCTGCTTTGTTCTATTATCACTTTCTGGCTAGTGCCTTGGTTTTTCTTTAGGCCTTCATGATTGCTTTCTGAAAAGGTTAGTTTGGGGGTCAACTGCAATATTTTTGACAACCTCTCATCTCTCCCACCCATGTCCTGATTGCTTTTAAATCATTCCATCATGTAATAGGGCAAGTCATGGTGTATGTGTCAGGAAGTACAAGGCCTTGAGAGAGGAGGAAACCAGATTTTTTTTTATCCCTTGTCTCAGATGAGTTTGGTTCTTTTAAAGCTGGGTTTTGGTTTTCTCGGTTTACCAAAGGTCAGTCAATTTCCTGTAATTTTGTTTGTATTTGCCTGTTTTTGCCTCTAGTTAGGGGAGTTCTGATTGTTGTATACTTTTTGAAGCATAAGTAAAACACTCTGTGTCTCTCTCTTTGGTCCTCCTTTTACAATTTACATAGAAGCTAGCTTTTAAATTATTTTTCTTCTACTTGTTTTAGAATAGAATCATGTATGAATTTATATACATGATTAATTTACTACTATTGTTGTTATTTAGTCGCTAAGTCATGTCCAACTCTTTTTGCTACCTCATGGACTGTAGCCTGCCAAGCTCCTCTGTCCATGGGATTTCCCAGGCAAGAATAAAGCCCTTTACTTCTATTATCTTTATTATTATTTTACTGTAAGTGGACATTTGTGAAGAATACACTGACTACTGGACAGTTAGATGCCATTGTCTAGATTTGTATTTAGGGGGCCTCGGACCTTCCTTTCTTTCTTTCCTTCTTTCCTTCCTTTCTTTAGCTCTGCAAATATTAGCAGAATTATATGTAAAATCAAAATAAAGCCAGAAAATGAAATATTTTGATCACGTATATATATCATACTTTTCTCTAGCTTAGTCTCATGGGAGCAATTCTTATTTGAGGAACTGAACAGCCAATGAAGAGATGTGTAACCATGGTCGGTGATAACTTAAATGGTCTTAATAAGCTCACTTGCATCCCTGATGCCTTATCCTTGAAACGGTACAATGAATTACTTAGAGAATAGCTTCACATCTGAGATAATAACTTTGAAATACACTTGGACTATGATTTTAACATTATAAAATATTTAATTCCTGTTTCCTTTTTCTCTCAGATAAATATATGTCAACATCATATAATGGTTCAGCATGGCGAAAAAGAATTCCTTTTTCAAAAACATATCCAAAAAATGAGAAGATATATACAGGTATACATTAACTAGTGGTTTTAATGCATCATATAACTAAAATAAATGACAAGTTTTAAGCTCAAAGAACATATTTTAGAAAATTTTCATGATATATATGAATATAATTACTTGGAGTTTAGTAGAGATCTCATCTACTAGCAGATTTTTTTTTTGCCTTTTATTTATTTATTTAATTGGAGGAAAATTGCTTTACAATGCTGTGTTGGTTTAATTTTACCTTTTTTATTGGGTTTTTCTTTGCTTATTTTTATTTTATCAGAAGTATAGTAGTTTCAGCAATTATATAATCTGTTAAGATGCATTCTTTGTTGAACTACAAAGCAATATATAAGACCATATTTTGACACAAAATATTAAAGCCCTGCTATATCCTGGCTAGTGAATATATAATGGCTAGTGCAGGCTGATAGGGCACCTACGTTGTGGTTTCCAGCCTGGGAGGTTGAAAGTGACTATGGCCTCTGTTTTGTGCTCTTTGCCCTGGGAGGGTGTAGGGATTCTGGGGATCTCCTGAGGCTAAAGGTTTATAGTGGATCCAACCTCAGGTTCCAGATGTGGTTCTTTTACTAAAAAGCTTCTTGTCTTATCCCGGCTTATTCTGAGGCTGGCTCAGTAGGTTTGGATGATCACACAGGATACACTGGTTTCAGTCACTTCTTAGAAACCTGAAACTTTCAGAAAAACTCCTAAGTAGACAGCTCCTACCTAAATCATTAGCCTAGAACTCTCAGAATTATCTGAAATTCATAAAATCTTATGCAAGAGATTCCCAGAAAAACCAGAACACATCTAGACTAGAAACACTACACTTCACAAAATAAAGAGCCAGGAACTTTTAAAGCAGTATTTCTCTATAAACTCTTCACTACAACTATGATACAGTATGTAGACCTGTATTTATATTTATAGGTCTTCCGTAGTGGCTCAGACAGTAAAAAAAAAAGATCTGCCTGCGATGCAGGTGACCCGGGTTCTATCCCTGGGTTGGGAAGATCCCCTGGAGATGGGAATGGCAACGCACTCCAGTATTCTTGCCTGGAAAATTCCATGGATGGAAGAAGCTGGCAGGCTGCAGCTCATGGGGTCACAAAGAGTTGGACACAACTGAGCAACTAACATTTTCATATATACTTACACTGGAATCAATTGCTCTTCTTTTTTCCCCATCTCTTCATCATATGTTACTGCAAAAGAATGCTACCACAGTGCTATTTGTTTATATTTCATCTTAAGTTCATATGGGCTGCACTTAATTTTGTGAGGAAAGAGGTGAAAAGTCAGTGAAACTCCTATTTAAACTACCAGTTGTTAAGCCATGTCTTTTTCTCCCATGATTTCCTTGTGGGTGGTATATTCCCACCCCTGTCCCAGGGACAGCTCCTGTATTCCAACAGCTTTCTACATAGTTAAACGTCAGTCACCAAAGGTTGGGGAGGGAAGAGGGGTCACTTCAGAATATGAAACATGTACCATCCCTGTATGTGACAAGGGAATGCAAGCTAACAAAACTACTTGATTCCTTCAATTTTGGAGAGTAGGGAGAATGGCATATGAAACAGACAGCAAGAGAACAGAAACTTTGTGGAGCTAACTTACTCAGTACTAGTCTCTCCTCATCTTCCACCACTTCCAGCTCCACCAGGGCCCAGGAGTAGAAAAGTCAATGACAGAATTTCCCTTGAATTTTTAAGACTCAGAGCATAGAGAGGACCTGCAGTGCACTTCTCAGATGCAACCTAGGGGGAGAAACTTTGGAGAGAATTTCTCAATGCCCTCTGGTGATGTGGTTGCAGGGAGGGTAAACCTGTCTAATGCTAGAGGGCTGGAGACAGAGCCTCTTAAGATTGCCAAGCTCCAAGGTTGCTTGGGAGGGCATCACATATTCCTGTGAGTTTCAAGTGAGAGTGAGTTTCTGAGAGAGAGGACTCGTAGATGTACAGAGTCTCCTGACTGGGACTGAAGGGAGAGCATCAGAAAGATGCCTTTGTGGTTGGGTTCTCTTCCAGGGGAGGACTCAGCTGGAATCACAACAGATTTCCAGGGAGTTGATTAGAAACCATGAAGAAGGCAATGGCACCCCACTCCAGTACTCTTGCCTAGAAAATCCCATGGACGGAGGAGCCTGGTAGGCTGCAGTCCATGGGGTCGCTAGAAGTCGGACAGGACTGAGTGACTTCACTTTCACTTTTCACTTTCATGCATTGGAGAAGGAAATGGCAGCCCACCCCAGTGTTCTTGCCTGGAGAATCCCAGGGACGGGGGAGCCTGGTGGGCTGCCGTCTATGGGGTCGCACAGAGTCGGACACGACTGAAGTGACTTAGCAGCAGCAGCAGCAGCAGATTAGAAACCAGGCCATCACCCACTGATCAAGCCCTTGTTACCTGAAGTATGGTCTGAGGGCCACCAGCAATGACTTGGGAGCTTGTTAGAAATATGGAATCTCTATCTCAGACTTACTGAATCAGTATCTGCATTTTAACAACATTCCCCAGGTGATTAGGATACACATTAAAGTTTGAGAAACCTTAGACTTTGTTATCTGGGCACTGTTCCCCAGCACAGGACCCAGACCTTGTTGAAACCCAAGATTGTTGAGATGACATTCTTTCCCTAACACGGCAGCAGCCGTTCTCCCCAGTCCCAACCCTGCATGCAGGTGTGCTAAGCCGCCTCAGTCGTGTCTGACTCTTTGCGACCCCGTGGACTGTGGCCCGCCAGGCTCCTCTGTTCATGGGACTCTCCGGGCAAGCATACTGGAGTGGGTTGCCATGCCCTCCCAGGGATCGGACCCAAATCTCTTTATGTTTGCTGCACTGACTGGGTGGGTTCTTTAGGGGAACCTGGGAAGCCCAGTCCCAACCCTAGAAATTAGGATAAACAGCAGGAATGTAAGGGAGGGGGAAAAAACAACAACAAAAAACAACCCTGGGAAAGAATTTCAAATTTGAATGTGATTGAAAGACACATGTGAAATAACTAACGAACCACTGAACTGGACTACGTTTATAGGCAAAGGACTAGATAAATTTTCAACATCAGGCAGAAGGGGAATTTAGAGTCAAGAAATTAAATAGGCTTCTAACAAAATAAAGTTCGTTTTCTTATTTGCCAGAGGTTTGGCTGGCTAAGGTGTAACCCCTTAACACTTCCCCTTTGCAGTTGTCTTCCCCGGAATAGGGAGAGAAAGGTTAGTCTGTACTTTCTCCCCTGCACTGCCTGCCAGGGCACAGTGCAGAGATTGAAGCATCTCCCAGCGGGCAGATGGACTGTGGAGGGAGGAGGCAGAAAACACAGGCTGCCACTAGTCTGTTCCTCTGAGGAGCGTCTGAGCGCCAAGGCCCAGAAAGTGTAAATGGGTGAGAGGAGCCCTTGGGGAAATGCTTTTGGACGCTCTGAGGATAATGCAAGAAGAGAGGAAAGTGTGTCTGTGGGAATCTAGGGAAGGAGCTGAAGGCAATTAGAGATGTCGTTGTCAGCCTTCCCTTGAGGCCACATGTCCTTTCTGATAGGGATATAGCTGGTTGACTGGAGGTGCCTGTCTGCACAGAAGGGGACGTTCATTTTCTTCATTCTGGGTGCCCCACGGTGCGGCCTTCTGTAGAGTATTATTTCTATTCCTTTCTATCCTTCCCTTCATCTAAATTCAAATCACAGCAAGCTCTGGAAAGAAGTGGAATTAATTTGAATGGCGTTCTGGAAATTTATGAATTAAAACAAGCTTAGTTTTTGTTTTGTCTTAAGATTTATGGGATGTAATTAACAAAAGAAGTGCAAAATGTTTGTACCCTGAAGAATGCTGAGAAGGAAAATAACTGAAATATGTTTTGTGTTTTATTATTAGAGCCAAGAAGAAATGGGAGCAAGTAAACCTGGAGGTTGAGAGAAGAGAAAAATGAGAAAAGAGAAAAGTGCCAGAAATCATCTGATTTACAATCAAAAATGAAAATTCAAAGAAGTCAAGTACTCCATACTTTGGATAACCAAAGATGATAAAATGCAAATTCTGAAAATAAGATGAAGGAAGTACATTGTGCTCTTTCAAAACTGATAAAAATGCAAATTACAAACAGCTGCCTGTGTATTTGTATAGGTCTGGAATTCATTCGATACATTGCCACAAACATTTAATAAAATTTAAAAGTTTGACAATTCAGATCATTCTTAAATTATAAACCAAGTTAGATTGCACAGATTGAGGAGTAAAATTGTGCCTTTGATCTCTGTTTTGCAATCTTCTTTAAGGAAGAAACCTCATATTTTCTTTTGTTACCTAGATTTTAACTGGGCCCTCTGTGATAGTTACAGATAAAATGTAAACAAATTCAGTGACGTCCCAGGGTTACGATGTGGTGATTTGTATGAGAGGAATTCTGATATACACTTCGATGTGTTGTAGAAAGAGACAAAGTCTGCTTTATCATTCAGGGCTGTTGCTGAATAATGTCTTTTAATTGGCAGCTACAAAATCTACCTGCTGGAATGTGCTACATTCAGAACTGAAAAACAAATATTTTCCTACCATGAAAATAAAAATTATACGATCATACTGGAGAAAAGGACTCATAAAAGAAAATAAAGTGAATTAATAACAGGGCATTCCAAAAGTCTGAGTGAGCATTTAAGGTTTCAGCAACTCCAAAAGTATAAATGCTTATGAATGTGAGAGAGAGACATCATGTGAAAACTTACTTCCATTTCTTTTGTGCTTGTTTAGAATTGTGAATCTTGAATAACAAAATTTTCTTATTTAAAAAATTCCATCTGCAGAGTAAAACAAAAATTTGAAATTAAAAATTTATTCTTCAAACTTAAAAACAAGTATGAGAGCAATATAAATAATTAACCTTTCAAATGATCTGTTTGTAAATTTGTAACATCTGTACTCCTAAATTTATGAAAGTTCAGAACTTCACTAAGACTTTGGAACCCCCTGTATTTGTATTTGCTTGTGTCTTGCAGTTACTGGTAGCCTCTTGTTCAACATTTATTGGAGAAGAGAGGCAATCGGGACTCTTAGAAATATTTTATTTTTAAAACATTTTCTATGCTGTGATTCAGCTTGTGGAGTAATAAACCCTAGTTTCTTGCTTTTAACGGGGCTCTGTCTCCACAGACAGAGGATGTGGAGGATGTAGTCATTTTTTTTTTTTTACACATAGATATAAACAAAAACTGGGCCAGCAAAATATCCTGTTAAGATAGAGTTGAGAGGGAGGTAAGAAAAGAGCTGAGTTGAAAAGCTGTCTATTAATCGATGGAGGAAGAAATGCTTATGGACTCTTTTTTTTTTTTTTTTTGCTATTCAGAAGTGGCTTTATTTAGTTTATATTCTCTTTTAATGAGTCAAGGGTATTCTTTTTATTTTTCTCGTAACTTCTTCACTGAGGATTATTTACATTCTTTCAAATTTTTACATCTAAATAATAAAACAATGCTTTTCTGTGACTGCATAATATTATTTCCTACACTTGTTGTGCATCTTCCTAACACATCTCATTTGTTCAGTGTTGCCTAATGAAGCTTCATTCACTTATTCAGTATCTATCAGCCACTTTTCTAATTACTGAAGGTACTGGAGTGAACAAAGTGTTATGGAAACACCAGTCCATGTCCCCAACACACAGTGAGGCACAACAATACCAAAATGAAGGCATTTGGAGCAGAGAAAGGTTTATCGAGGGCCCTGCCAGGAGATGGGTGATTCATGCCTTAAAAACCCCAAACTCCCCGGAATCTTTCAGCAAAGCCCCTTCCTAGGAAAGGTGAGGAAGGAGCATGGTTAGTTGCTGCAAATTTTTTGGTGTCAGAGACTTTGTTAATTTTTTTTTTTTTTTTGGTCTTTATTGAATTTGTTACGGTATTATTTCCGTCTTATGCTTTGGTCTTTTGACCAGGAGGTATGTGGGATTTTAGCTCCCTGACCAGGGATTGAACCCCTACCCTCTGCATAGAGAGTGAAGTCGCTCAGTTGTGTCCAACTCTTTGCAACCCCATGGACTGTAGCCCACCAAGCTCCTCTGCCCATGGGATTTTCCAGGCAAGAGTACTAGAGTGGGCTGCCATTTCCTTCTCCATGCTTATGGACTCTTAAGTGTACAAGTAGTGCTTTTAAGCTTAAATTCCATAATGCCCCTGGTTGGGCATTTGCTTTTTTGGCACATAAAAGAGCTTTGATGAATTTTACTGGTGTTCAATGATTCTATTCATTTCAAAATGCAATAGTAATAAAAATAATTAAAATAGCATTTATTGAAAATGTAGTATATTAGTTTGCTGGGGCCACTGTAATAAAGTACACATAAACTGAGTGGCTCAAACAGTAGAAATTTGTTGTCTCACAAATCTGGAGGCCAGAAGTCTGAAAACTAGTGGGTTGGTTCCTTCTGAAGGATCTATTCCAGGACTCTTCTTGTCTTACAGATCACTATCTTTCTCTTTGTATCTCTTTATATCAAAATCCCTTTATGTGTGTTTCTGAATTCATATTTCTTCTTTTATAAGGATACAGTCATATTGGATTAGGGCCTATCTAATGACCTCATTTCAACTGTATAGACCTTATATCCAAGTAGGTCACTTTCTGAGGTGGTGGGATGTTAGATCTTGCTAAACATGTGAATTTGGGAGGCCATAAAGATGGCTCTGGGATCTTTCCACAGGGAATGAATAGTTCTTAGGTGACAAATCCATTCAAAGACTCCAATCTCCCTAAACCTTTGAATCCCTTCTTCTATAGTAAATCAAGGCAGGTCTGGCATTTCTAGCTTACTCCTTCTGGACTACTTTTTAGTCCATATTTAAACCAAGCAATAAACCAAACTATTAGAACCCTTTCTAACTCCCTGAGCCGCAACCAAGAGCAGGTTCTCTGCTTGGTGGGAGAGATTCAACAAATCAGGCTTGATCTAACTTTTTGTTCTTTCCATGATGATTCCGTATCTTTAATATTTATTCCCACATGAATTCCCTGAGTTTTTGCCTGTATAAATTAGAAAACTCAGGTAGTTACTTTGACTTGTAGCGTACATCCTCATGGGCCACACACTACTTTAGGAGCTTGCTGGGACTGGAGTCTAGTTATAGATGGAGTAGTAACGAGGTGTCGTGGGGGCGGATCCTGAGGAAATCAGCATATCTGGCATGGCAGCTATCTCAAGGTTAATTTCAGATGGGGGTAAAAGGCTGCTTCTGCTGTGGAGTAGAGAGACTACTTCTACTGGCAAAGAAGATATCAAAATTTAGGGGCTCCATGTACCCAGCTTCGTCAGAGTCTTCCTTCATATTCCTATTTCAGTTTTCAGGATTATGTTCCTTCCCAATCAATGCCATCATTGTAACAGTAAATAATCTATGAGCCTGGGAATTCAATTTGCACTGTATTAATTCAATCATTTTAACAATTCAGTCACTTTAGGATGAGATTTTGGGTCTGTTTTCCAGCACTCTCAACACTGTGCCTATGAGCAATAGAGAACATTCATTCAGGGCAGACATAGAACTTTTCCGGTCATTTATGTGATGTATGAGCTAGGAATTTATATTTATGTAAATTAAAAATTTACATAAATGCATGGAAAATTTGCACTTATAAGTGTAAAGAAAAATGCACATGACCATTGTGAGTTTAAGTTTTATTCAGGGTCTTATTTGTGGATTATCACTGGGGAGATAGCTTCTCAGTACCTCTGAGTAACCAGCTCTGAAGAAGTAGAGGAGAAGCCAATACATACATATATGAATTTTTTGGCTAGGAAAAATGTAATCAAGCATATATATATCAATATCTTAGTGAAAGATTACTGCTAATCACAAAGAACAGGTATCTCACAATGATTTTAGAGCTTTCTTATGTATGGGAAGATGCACAAATCTGGTGTTATTGAAGGTCTTCCTGAGATGTTTAACTATCCAGTGGCCTGTTTCTTCCAAAGCTCAGCATGTCTCATCCTGCTTTTCCATGCTGAATTTCTCTCAGGGCATGCTATGTCAGTGAGCAACTGCTGTGGGTTGTGATTTATCCCTCAATATAACTACTCTGTGTCCCTTTTTGTTTGTCTTTAAATATCCAAATTCCTGAGCTCATGTTTTTTCTTTTGTTCAGTGGCATTAGGAGCAATCAGCCAATCTCATATTTGTTAGCTTGATAAGAATGTTTGAAAGTATCATATACATAGTCACATAATCCTTGCCCTACCTATGTATTTGATTATGAGTAACCAGTGGTGATATTTTTGCATATTTCTATTGCCACATCACACCATGAGGTAGCAATGCTTTATCGCTAGAAACAGAATAATCAGTGTCTTCAAAACTAATCAGATCAGAGATCCAAGGGCAGAAAACCCAGGAACAACCCATAAAACTCATCATTATGTTCCTGTATAGCCACTCTTAGTACTGAAATTTTGATTAGGATTTTCTAGAGAAACATAACCAATAGGGTATGTGTGTGTGTATAGAAAAGAGAAATAGATTAGTTTAAATAATTGACTCATGAATGGGCAAAAAATTTGTGCATAAATCTATAAAACATTACTGAAAGTTATTAATAACACCTAAGAAAATAACATTTTAGACCATGATCATGGATAAGCAAACACAATATATTAAAAAATGTCAATTGTCTACAAATTTGATCTAGTCATGATATGTGAACCAAAATTCTAACAAGTTTTTTCATGAAACTTGACAAGCTTATTCTGAAATTAACATGAAATTTCAAAGCCTTAACAATAACCAAGATACTACTGAGAAAAATAAAGTGGGGCGCTTTGCTTGCCAGATATCTAGATTTTCTCTAAAGCTTTCTAATATTATAAAACTATATTTTATACCTGAAACAGCATAGTGTTGACATTATTATGATATCTGAAGCAAAATCAAAAAGAATAGAGAACCTAGAAAAGCAACCTACATATCTATGTCAATCTGATATATAACAAAAATGGTCCTATAGATCAATTGAAGAAGAGGAGGTTATTAAATGTTTTGGGAAATTGAGTATCCCTAAAGAAAAAAAAAGAGACAACAGATCCCTAATCTTACACAGAAAATAAATCTCAAATGACTCAAATACAATGTTACAGGCAAAATTCAAACTCTGCAAAAACTACTTGTTGAATGAATACATGAATCTTGGAATATTTAGAATGCACCACTGAATGAAAAGTTTGTTAAGCTTCTATTTACAGCTACACTTGCCAATATTTGGGTAAAGGAAGGAAGGCAGGAAGAGGAACAGGCAAGCATGTTCAATTCCTAAAGCCACAAGAACACGATAGGTATACTTTCCAAATAAACAAGGGCACGTTTATAAAAACTAGGCATCAATACTCTTGCATTTATCATCTAAGAGGCTGTGTTTTACTCTTCTTATTTAAAACTCTGGATTCCTTCAATGTAGATAACTTCTTACCTTATGACTATTATACATTTTAATCTAAACTTTCTTAGATTTACTTGAGGGATCCAAATAGCTTTTTCTCCATTCTAATCTTAGGATATATATACGCTATTTTTAAAGACAGTTTTCTACAGACAGCCTTTCTTTCAAAAATAATTTCTGGACCTTTTTACCAGAGGCTGCCATTTAACCTGGAAATCAATTTTTTTACTTAAAATTATTCTGTCACAAACTGGAGTCTAAACTGCCTGAAAAAAACCACAACCTCTACTTTCCTCCTGGAAAAATTCAGAAGGACAATTTGTACCACTTGAAAGCTAATCAAAACTGGTCATCCACAGTAAGGCTGGGAGAATTTTCGTTTCAATTCAATCTGCTTGGAGTTGGCTTTGGATGGCAGTGTTTGTGGAGATAATTGCCCCTACTGCCAACTTGATATTTATGTTCTTTCCCCCAGGGAAAGACTGCTGTAGAACAAATTAAGGGTGATTATCAAGGAGAGCAGGTGATTGCCAATGAGTTCAATAAATTCACATGGGCTTTGGAACCAGGGGACATTTTTAGGCTCCTGGCTTTGCCTTTTGCTAGTTGTTTGACCTGGGAGAAAGTATTTAGTCTCTTTGTGCATAAATTCCCTCTCTTGTAGTAAAAACACCTTTCTGATAGGGTTATTTTGGGTATTAGAGATAATACGTGAAACGCCAAGAATTGTGTCTGGGATAGAGGAGATTTTATTTTCAGGGCTTCCCAGGTGGTGCTAGTGCCAAAGCAGGAGACATAAGATGCGGGTTCGATCCTTGGGTCAGGAAGATCCCCTAGAGAAGGGCATGGCAACCCACTCTAGTATTCTTGCCTGGAGAATCCCACAGACAAAGGAGCCTCATGGGCTACAGTCCATGGAATCATAGAGAGTTGAACACAACTGAAGCAACTTATCATGCAGGCAGAGGAGGTTTTCAACAAATGATACTCATTTATTATTATTGGAAGTTATCTGACAGATTATCACTACTTGTTGATCAATATAATAGAAATAATATGACCATACTCTTAGGACTTAACCTGATGTCTACTCTGCCTGATATTGAACAATGACCGAATATAATAAAATCTGGATATTTCTGCTGGAGAAAAGGCAGAAATAGAGTTTGAAATTGGTTTTGAGAACAGATTGATATTTCTCAGACTCACTAGCTCCTTTCCTGAAGCCTCCTGGTGACTAAAGGATGAACAAACTTTTCCCTTTCTTATAGTTTTGATTCAGAAACAAATTAATGCCCAATTTTACTAGGTATATATATACATATATATAAAGCACAATAAGAAGGAGATAAATTTGATATACTATACTACTAAAAATTAAATAAGTCATAAGTTGTAGGAGAATTTTAAAAGATTTTATTTTCCTTTTTAAAATTATGATTTAATAATTTATACCCTCCAGGCATGCAATGCTAGAAAATTTCTAGCCTAGGGCACTGTAACTGCATATGCTGTGCTGGGCTAAGTTGCTTCAGACTCTGTGCAACCCTGTGGACTGTAGCCCTCCAGGCTCCTCTGTCCATGGGATTCTCCAGGCAGGAATACTGGAGTGGGTTGCCATGCCCTCCTCCAAGGGATCTTCCTGACCCAGGGATCAAATCCACGTCCCTTGTCTCTTGCATTTGCAGGCAGGTTCTTTATCAGTAGGCCACCAGAGTCAATTATGTGATTTTCTTGAGATTTTCTACGGGGAAATGATTTCATTTGCCTCTTCCTGACATACAAACACTTGTTTTTTTCCCTCCATAGTGGGTTATATTTAAAGGATATGAAATTGCTTTCATCATACTACATGAATTCTTATTCAAAATAAAATTGTTTTATTAAAAATGTTATTTAAAATTATAGAGAGAACATTTGTTAGTTGGTTGATTTTATGGTTTATCCACATTATGCTTCTTGCATGGGCCTGAATAATCAGGAATGATTACTTATTATTGGGAAAAAATAGTTCTATTGATATAAGTATATATACTTTTGAATCATCTTCAGACTAGCATTGCGCTGTATAATTTGTAAATCTGACTCTCTGAAACAATATATTAACATGCTATTATAGTAATATATGTTAATATATGAATGTGGTAACTAAGGGTTATTTATTTTGAGAAGTGCATAAAATTCAGATCCCACACTTGGTCAGCCTTTGTCCAGTGGTGTGCTGATAAATGTTTGACAGTTGATCCTCAGCAAAAACAGCTGCAGTTTGTTTATTTCTGTAGTGTAAAAGCTCTCATCATGGTTGATTTCAAGCTATTGAATCGAAATCATTGAATACAGAATTAGGAAGAAATGCACATGAGTGACTGTCCCTGAGGACCGATGCTAAAGCTGAAACTCCAAACATTGTCCACCTGATGCAAAGAACTGACTCTTTGGAAAAGATCCTGATGCTGGGAAAGATGGAAGGTGGGAGGAGAAGGGGACGACAGAGGATGAGATGGTTGGATGGCATCACTGACTCAATGGACATGAGTTTGAGTAAATTCTGGGAGTTGGTGAGGGACAGGGAGGTCTGGCGTGCTGCAGTCCATGGGGTCACAAAGAGTTGGACACAACTGAGCGACTGAACTGAACAGACTTTCCTGAGCTGAAAGGAACTCACTTCAGCACACCTCTGCATGTTCTCTTTGTTATAATAAAATAATTTAAAATAATCAAATTTAATTCAGTTCTGAACCAGTTCCTATTCAAGAGGTTTGTGATATCCCATTAACTACATAATATGTATATTGCATGTTTGTTTATTTCCAGTTTTTATCCTTAAGCATAAAAGCATCATGAAGGTAAGGACTGTTTAGTTTATTATTGCTTTCTCTGAGCCTCAGATCATGGCTCACATATAGTAGGCAATAAATAAGGACTTGCTGAATCAAAGGAAGGAGACTCAATCTCTGTCTTAAGATTACAGTATATCAGAAAATGAAATAAAATAATTATTTAAGGAGAAAAACAGATTATAACATGCAATAATTAACAAGTGAGTATTTTTCTAAAGTTGAATATTAAATTATAATAAAATCCATAGTATTATAATTAATAACAAATTTTACCTCTAGCATAGCTATAATTTACTGAAGCTTTATGTGTTGATTGTGACCAAAAATAAAAAAAAGCAGTGATGCCAACAGTAATAGCAAAATTTTATAGACTGCTTACTCCATAGCAGGCATATGCTAAGTGAATTACATGCATTATTGAATTCAATTCTCATAATATTCTTTCAAATATGCACTAATTTTACCTTTCCACGTTATAAAATGAGAATGCTGTGATTCCAGATTTCTTAGTAACTTGTTCAAGTCAACAGCCAAAAACTGTAGCACTCCATTTTGTACCTAAGTCTTTCTGTTTCTAGGATGTACGTTCTCAACCTCTATATGCAGTTTTGTAAACACTAACTTTCTTCTTGGTTGTTACAAAATGGTCCTGGAGAGTTCATGGTTTCATTTAGATGCCTTGCAAAATGCAAATTACTTTAAGAAAAGGGATGTCAGTGGCTTAGAGGCATGAAGAGCCCTGTCAAAATTTTAGGTAAGTTGAAGAGAATTTTCAGGTCTTCTTGGTTAGTGCCTTTGTTTATGAAATGTCCAAGAAACCAACTGGATGGGCTGGCAAGACAGGGAGGGAGTGTTGTGAATGATGGGGTTAGAGAGGTCGGCTGGTGGAGACAGGTCAGATGGGGGTTTGTGGTTACCTCCAGACTTTAGCCTTTTCTCTGAGAGGCCAGGAATCCATCCGAAGGTTTTGGGCCGTGGAATGCCACAACCTGCCTTCCATTTCTAAAGGAGCACGGTGGCTGCTAAAGCTAACAGACTCCATGTAGGATGAGAGCTGTAGGTTCAGAGAGAGCAGTTAGAAGGTCGTCACCATAGTACCAATGAGGGAGCATGTGGCTTGGGACAGGGAGGTGGTGGAGGGGGTGAACAGTGCTGGATTGTGATGTGTTCAACTGCAGAACCCACTGGATTTATCATGGACTTGTAAGGTGAGAGAAAGAAAGGATGCAAGGTTAACACCAAGATTTTTGGTGTGAATAAATTGGAAGGCTAGAGACTGACATTTGGTTTTAAGTTATGTTCAGTTTGAGATGCTTCAAAGGGAAAGTCTATGATGACAATTGAAAATGTTCACATCTCTTCTAATAATTCCTATTTTAAAAATCTCCCAAGCCTTAATTTGAAGATTCAGTACTTGTATTAAAAGGCAATTATTTACTTATCAGTGAACTTAGAATTTTTATGTTTCCACTAATAGACTTCCTTGGTAGCTCAGATGGTAAGGAATCCACTTGCAATTCAGAAGACCCAGCTTTGATCCCTGGGTCAGGAAGATCCCCTGGAGGAGGGCATGGCAACCCACTCCAGTATTCTTGCCTGGAGAATCCTACAGACTAAGGAACTTGGAGGGTTACAGTCCATGGGGTTGCAAAGAGTCTGACATGACTGAAGCAACTAACACCCAAACACACTTTCCACTAATAAGAAGAGCCAAACCTGAGTTTTGAAAATACTAAACAAAAATCAGGTTAAAGAAAATATTGGTGTTCTGTACACTAGAGGTCAGCAGTATCACACTAACAGAAAATGAATAGAGGAAGAAATCACAATAAGACAGTTTGGGAACATTTATTTCTAACTCACTTACTAGCAGCAGGAGTCTTCAGAAATGAAAACAAACAAAGCATAACCTTTTCATCGAAGACATCTTGGATAAAGAAAAAATGGTTTATTTCAGGTTACAGGGATCCAGAGAAGCTATAATGTAGCTGGAGGGCTTCTATAGTATCTGAAAATAAATAAAAGCATAAAGACAGATGGAGCGGAGGACACTCTGGGGCATATTTTTCTCTGGATGCCCTTGCTGAAACCAGGCTAGCAGCAATGAATTGCATTAGGATAGGGAAGACAGAAGCTCGGCTTGTCCCAGCTCAGATTTGGTACTCCTCTCAAGGGCCAGGCTGCAGCTTTGGTATATATGCCTCCTAAGAAAGGTGACACTGTGGCCTGAGGCCCTGCTTAAATCAGTTGTGGCTCTTGGGCCCAGCAGGTCATGAGTGCTTGAGTTGAGGATGGTAATCTTCCTTCCACTAGGGAATAGAGGAGGATGTAAGAAATAAAACACAAAAAGAAATAGTGCACAAAGGAAGAAAGTGCAGAGTCACAGGAAAACAAATAAAACTTTAGTGTTTGCTGAAAAGGACGAGAAAAAAACAAGCATTTATTTATTTTAGAAAGGAACATACAGCCTTGTGTAAAATAGGTGGTATTGTGTTAGAAGATACAGTAGGTGCTGATATGGGTAAGTAAACTGTCAGAAGATAATATACTAGATTTAAATTTGAGGGGATGGGGTGATTATTTATTGGATAAATTCAGTTATCTTGATAAACAAATTGAAAAGGTGTGTGTGTGTGTCTGTGTAAGAGACACAGAGACAGAGACACAGAGAGAGTATCTATTTCTCCAGGTATTGCTTCACCTTCTGTGAAACTGCTGTTGGCCAGTGTCCCCGTTGGCTCACAGGTAAAAAAATCTGCCTGCAATGCTAGAGCCGCAGGTTCGATCCCTGGGTCAGAAAGGTACCCTGGAGAAAGGTATGACAACCCACTCCAGTGTTCTTGCCTGAGAAATCCACGGACAAGGAGCCTGACGGGCTACAGTCCATGAGGTCACAAAGAGTCAGACAGGACTGAAGCAACCTAGCAAACATGCAGAAACTACTATGGAAAGCTAAAAACACATTCAATCAGGATATATTTCTTGACAACAATATTTAAAAATATGATGCTCACAGAAAGGCTTTGTTATGTGTCAAAATTGCTGCCTCATTTTTTTTCTGTGGAATAGGGAGATATATAAGTGTTTATACCTTTTTTATATGATAAAAGGCAAATGCATTATAATTTACTGTCCCCAAGCCCTGAAGGGACAAATGGACTAGAAAACTATTAATGCCAATTAGGCACACATGATTATAAAGTTATGTAAATATAACTCATTATTTGCATTCACTTGAAGTTCTTGTTTTATCCTGACTTCATTCATCTGTGAGATGAATTACACTCCTTTGCGCCTTTCAATCACACTCCCCTTAGGACTTGGACTCCGGCTTTAGGTACTGATACATTTTGTTTCTCTTTCTTGGATCATTAAGGCCGGCCTTCCTTTCTTCATCCCATCCTCCCTTAATTCCTGCTTCCCTATCTCCCCTCTTGCTATGTCCCTTGTTCTCTCTCTTCCTGGCTCCTTTCCTTGCTTCTTGCTGCCCTCACTCTCTCCCACACTTCCTCCTGTCTTCTTGTATCCAGTGAGTATGTGTTAAGCTTACTATAGGGCAGACACCATGCTGTATGGCAGGATTAGAGAGATGAAGAGGATACATAATCCCCGCTCCCAAGAAACTCAGGTTCAGTTAGACAGATATCAGCATAAACAACTTAACTGCTGCTCAATAAATACTGTGTCAAAGGAATTAGCTTTTTTTCTATTGTAAAGCTCATAAATCCAAGAAAGCAGAATATCTATCATTATTCTTGTTTTACACATATGATAAAAGGATTAGAGAACTCAGATGGCACACATCAAAATTCACCATCATCGAATCGTGAGTAGGATGCATGGAGTATTTATGTTGCTGTTTCCAGAGTCCCCATGCTGCCACTTCAGTCTCATCTTTCATGATATCCTTTTTTCATGTTTCTATAGAATACTTGTAATACTTTTTTCTTTGTGACTCTAATTTTACTTCTAGTTCCTTTGTGTCACCTTCATTGATAGCTCTCTTTCTCAACAACCTCTGTAGCTAATACTGAATAATTTTTTTGCAATAGGGAATTTCATGACTGTCTTTCTCCTGCCTGTATTCCAATTGTCCAATACAGTAGAGAACAGTGTTACTTGTAGGGCACCTCACACGTGCTCATGACAAGATGGCGCTTGGTGGAAATCAAGAGGGCGGGACTGAGGCTATTTACAAAAAACTGCGATTGGCCATGGCTAACTTCCTCTTAGCAATGCCGGGACGTGACCAGTATACATTGGTGCGCCACCACCTGGATACGTGACATTTACAGTGATTGGCCAAGCTCCCGGAAAGCCCCGTTTGCCTTCCCGCGCTGTTTGCCTTTATAAGCTCACCCTCCAGCTCAATAAAACGGAACTGCTTTGACAGAACCCTGAGTGTCTCTCTGGCGAGGGAGGCTGTGGGGCGGGCGGTCTGCTCACCCCCTCCTCAGGGCTGATCTTCCAGAGGCTCCCATCCTCGGAAGATAACTTCGGAGGGTCCTTCTGTCCAAGACCGAGGGCTCGGCCGGCTTTCTGACTCCCGCCCTAGAGCGCTACAGGGCGGGTTAGAGAGTCGGAGAGAAAAGGAAAATAGAGAGGCCCCACAGTTACTGTTAACACTGTTAATTCCGTGTTACAAAATAGTGTATTAGTTTGCATCCTGTTGAAAATTAGGGAGATCCCAGCTCTTGAAGGATGAGATATGGTTTCTAATATTTTTTTAATCAATAAATTTTATTTTTAGGATAGTTTTAGATTCAGTACAAATTTAACAGAAGCTACAGTTCCCATACATTCCCTGCCCACTCCTACCCACCCACACATACCCCACTCTAGCACAGTTCATTTGTTGTAACAGACAGACCTACAGTGAAACATTGCTATCACCCAAAATTTACGTTAGGATTCGGTCTTGGCATTGTACATCTTGAGTTTTGACAAACGTATAATGATGTGTATCCACTACTACAATGTCATATAGAATCATTTCACTGCCCTAAAAAGACTTCTGTGCTCTGCCTGTTCATCTCTTCCTCCCTTCAACACTTTGATCTTTTTACTGTCCCTACAGTTTTCTGACGTTTCAGAGTGTCATATAGTTGGAGTCATACAGTATGTAGTCTTTTCAGACTGGTATTACTTTTATTTAGTAATATGCATTTAAAGTTCCTCCATGTCTTTTCATGGATGGATATAGTTCATTTCCTTTTTGTGTTGAATAATATTCCACTGTGGATGTACCACAGTTTATCTGCTCATCAACTAAAGGACATTTTGGTTGCTTCCAAGTTTTGTTAAGTTCTTTCCTTTGTTAGCACACTGATATTATATAAATATATAAAACGAGAATTTTAGCGGTTACCCTAGAGTTTGCAATATACATTTGCAATGAATCTAAATTTACTTTCAAATAATACTGTAGTACTTTATGGGTAGTACAAGTACCTTATAAAAACAAAATAATCCTAATTCCTTCTTTCTGTCCCATTTTTCATTGCTGTCACTCATTTTACTTAAGGATAAACTTACATAAACACACACATATATACATCAGCACACACAACACAGCAAATATACACAGCATACAAATAAATGTGTTGCTATTATTAAGAGAAAACTGATTTTAAAGTAAGAATGAGTAAAATGAAATTTTTTACTTTACTTTCTTTTAATCATTCTCCTCTGCTCTTCCTTTCTTTATGTAGATCTAAGCTTCTGACCTAAATTATTTTCCCTCTCTCTGAAGAATTTCTTTTAACATTTATAAGGCAGGCCTATGTGTGTGTGTGTGTGAGTGAAGGTCATTCCATCATGTCCAACTCTTTGTGATCCCATGGACTGTAGTCTGTCAGGCTCTTCTGTTTATGGAACTCTCCAGGCAAGAATACTGGAGTGGGTAGCCATTCCCTTCTCCAGGGGATCTTCCTGACCCAGGGATTGAACCCAGATCTCCTGCATTGCAGGCAGACTCTTTACTATCTGAATCACCAGGGGAGCCCATAAGGCAGGTCTACTGGTAACAAATTCTCTCAATTTTTCTTTCTCTGAGAAAGTCTTTATTTCTCCTTCATTTTCGAAGGATACTTTTGGGGGATATAGGATTCTAGGTCGGTGATTTTTTTTCTCAACACTTCAAACATTCCACCCATTCTTTCCTTCCTTGAATGATTTCAGAGGAGAAGTCAGCTGTAATCCTCATCTTTGCTCCTCTATAGGTAAGGTGTTTTTCTCCTCTGATCTCTTTCAGGATTTTTCTTTATTTTTAATTTTCTAAAGTTCAAATATGACATGAGCAGGAATAGAATCTATTTTTTTTCTTTTTTGCATTTACTCTGATTGATGTTTTCTGAGCTTCCTGGATCAATGGTTCGGCATCTGACATTAATTGGGGGGAAATTCTTAGTTATTGCTTCAAAGACTGTTTCTCCTTCCTTTTTTCCTCCCTGCCTCCTTTCTTTACTTCCTTTCCTCCCTTTTTGGTATTCTAATATACATATGTTACACATTTTTCGTTGCCCTACATTTCTAGGATATTCAGTTCTGTTTTTTTGTTTCACTCTTTTTTCCATTTCCTTTTCAGTTTTGGAAGTTTCTATTGTCATATTCTTAAATGCGGAGATTCTTTTATTCTTTTACGAGGCTTAATTGACATAGCATTCTAGATTAATCTTAGGTGTGTGTGTGTGTGTTCTCTGTTGCTCAGTCATGTCTGGCTCTTTGTGACCCCGTGGACTGTAGCTGCCAGGCTCCTCTGTCCATGGAATTTTCAGGCAAGAGTACTAAAGTGCTATTTACTCCTCCAGGGGATCGTCTTGACCCAGGGATCGAACCTGTGTCTCCTGGGTTATCTGCATTGACAGGAGGATTCTTTACCACTGAGCCACCTAGGAAGCCCATAATTTTGGGTGTACAACATAATGATTTGCATTACAAACTGATCATCCAGTAAACATTCATTTAGATCCAGTTAACATCTATCACCATGCAGATTCACAAATGTTCCTTACTGGTGATGAACTTTCAAGATCCACTCTCCTTTCAAGATCCAAGCTACTTTCAAATAATCAATACGATATTATTAACTATAGTCATCATGCTGTAATCCTCACAATGCATTCATTTTGTAAATGGAAGTTACAAAATGATCTCCTTTACCTCTCCTCAGGCATCCACAAATTTGTTTTCTATATCCACAAGCTCATTTTTTTTTTTAAAGAAAGACTTCACAGATAAATGAGATCATGCAACATTTATCTTTTTCTGTCATGGAGAGATTCTTTTTTCAACCATCTCAAGTCTACTAATGAGTCCATCAAGAGCTTTATTATGCTGCAGTGTTTTTGATCTCCAGCATTTCTTTTTGATTATTTCTTACAATTTCCATATCTCTGCTCACATTATCCATCTGTTTTTTGAGTGTTGTCTCCTTTTTCCATTAAAGCCTTTAGCACACTCATCATAATTTTAAAAATTCCTGGTCTGATAATTCCTGTTATAGCTGACTCCGGTTTTCAAGCTTGTTCAGCCTTTTCAAATTACATTTTCTGCCTCTTAGTGTGCCTTATAAATTTTGTTGAAAAATGGATATGACAGACAGCATGAGAGGAACTGCAGGGGAAAAAAAAAGCCTTTCTAATGTAGAGTAAGGTATGGGGGAAGGGTAAGCCTTCTGTGGTCCCATGATTAGGTCTCTATCTTTTTGTGAGCCTGTGCCCTTGGACTAGGAGTTTCAGTTTTTTCCCCCCACTTGGATGAGATGGACTTTCTAAAGGGAGCTTGAGTTGACTATTTCCCTCTCTCCAGATTGGTTAGGCTCCGATAAAAGCCCAGCAAGGTTAGGTTGTAGTAAATGCTTTGTGAACCTATTTCCAGGGCAGGAATATAGATGCAGACATAGAGAATGGACATGTGGGCCCAGGGGAGAAGGGGAGGGTGGGAGGAATAGGAAGATTAGGATTGACATATATACATTACCATATGAAAAACATATAACTAAGGGGAGCCTGCTACGAAGCGAATGAGAAATACAACTTGGTACTATGTGATGAGGGTGAGATGTGGGGGAGGTCTGTGGGGAGGAGGTCCAAGAGGGATAGGTATATGTCCCTCTGATTCACTCCTTTGTACAACAAAAAGTAACACAGCATTGTGAAGCAATCATACTCCAGTAATAATAATCAAAACAAAACTGAATACTCTGGTATATTTGGTTACTTTTTGTCTTCCTAGCCAGTAACATTTTCTCTGATATTCACTGTGAGGGCTTAGTAGGACTCTTGGAGGTAAAACTCTGGCTGGAAGCTTTAACTCTCTGAGTTGTCCACTCCAAGCCTCCAGCAATTCATCATTTGCAGTTCAGTTTTTCCCATTCCAGCACTGATTTCTAAGGAAGTTTGTGCTGCTGCGTTTCATTTTGGTACGTTATGATTCTCTATATCTGTCTGTTTATCTTTCTGATTTGGGGGGCAGTGGTTTGCCGTGTGATTTCAGTTTTCTGCCAGATCTAAGAAGAGATGTTAGTATTTTCTGTTTATTCAGTTCTTGACAGGAGTGAGTGGCAACTTCTAATCCCCTTATGTGCCAGACTGGAAACCTGGGGCCAGTTCATACTGATTATAACAATGGTGGAGAAGGGAAACAATGGTAGTGGTGTTGGAACAGGTAATAAGAAGAAGATTTTACACCAGATTAAAATTTGTGGTTATAATGGACCAGATTTCCCATCAGAGTGAGTCAGCTATAGGATAATTGCTTTAAAATGTTTATATAATTTAGTTATCATCTGAAAATACTTAATCTTTGTGAATTCTAATTTCAAGTGATTTTACATATTGCTGTTTTAGTTTGTTCCCAAAGTGGAACAGAAGTCCAGAAAGTTATTATATTGACTAATTTGTGGTCCGATTAGTTTAGGAAATTTCACATACTATGAACTCCCCTTATAGCTGAAAAATTCACTTTAGTCCATTAAAGGTTAATGTGAAAGCTACTTATATAATTTGACTATTATTTCTTTCTCCAATGTACTATTACAGTAGAAAACAGGGTATTCATTCAGTAAGATTAAAAGGGAAACAAGAACAAAGAACAGAATGGATAAAATATGAGTCCAGAGTGAGCCAGGCTAACTTGTGGACTTACCCGGCTCTGCACATTTTCAGCTATGTGACCTTGACTAAATGATCCCTCCTTTCTAAGCTTCTGTCTCAACGTCCCTTCATCACCTGTGTAAGGAGAATATTGGGGTGCCTAGCTCAAAGGGCGGCTGTATATGGACTGTTCAGCACTGTCTGGTATATGGAAAGTTTTCAATAATTTTTTTTGTCCCTATTTATTTACCAGATGTTACTGGGCTCCAAATAAATGCATGCCAAGCTTTATGCTAGACACTGGAGATTAAATGGCAAGCTGAAAAACCCAACAAACACAGGCCCCTTTTCTTATGAAGCTTAATGTCGAGGAGATGTGAAAGATACAAACCAAATAACCATATAAATGAATCATATTTTTGTCATCGTCCCTAAGAGAGCTACATGGAGCTATAATATATAACAGGAATTTGACCTCCTCTGGATCCCAAGGGCCCCTTGGAACATCCTGCTTGTGGACTAAGAAACATTTTGGACTTTTGTCTTGTGACATCTCTTCTTTCACCAACATGGAAAAATGGTCACTGGGTTCCTAGAGCGAGGTGCTGTAGGTTCTGATTGTTCCATCTGAAGATATATAATTTGTAAATGTCATAACAAAGGGAAAACATAGGAATGAGCAATGTCTTTAAACACTATAATATCTCTGTTTGGAATTTGTGTCTGTTACTTGCTAGTTTTTAATTGTTCCGCAGAGAATAGAAACAATGTCACTGTCTCATAGTGGCTTTGAGTAGGAAAAGAGAGGTTGTTCTTGGTCTTATCACCACTAACCACCTAGTTTATAAAGACAGAGCTGGGTATCGGTGAGGCTGGGAACAATTCTCTCTTTTGTTGCGGCTGCTGGGTTGTGTCAGCAGAATATGACTATTGCTCTGTTGCTGTATCCCTCTCTCTTTGTCTAAGATGGCAGGGGAGGGAGGACAGCTTACACTTCTCAGCTATTTAAACAAATATTGGAACTGCAATAATCAAGATGCATTCTACAAAGATTAAAAAGGGATACAATGTAAAAGTAGAATAAAAATGCATGGGATTGTCTCCAAATTTTCTACACTGTGAAGTTTTTTGAGATAATGATCTGTTTTATTCATTTTTATAACCCTAATAACTATCATAATGCCTGGCTCACATCAGATTTTCAATCAGTTTTTGTAGTACTGGAATCTTCTTAGCACTCTTGGTGTATTCATGTGGATTTTCTCTCATATGAGCAGGTGCAAGCCAGCCAACAGTCTCCTGTGATCGTTAACAAAGAAAGTGAAGCAACAATGGTTTAATATAAGCTTTTAAATCACTTTCTTAGCTGGAAGTTTTGTTCACTTTTTCCCTAATGGCCTGAATATAAATGAACATTTTGAGTTTCTGAAAATACTAACTTATCTGCCTTTTAAAATCTAATGGTACAATCAATGAAATTTCTTGTATTTGTATAGCACATTACATTATAAAAGGGTTCCTAATGTGACTTCTCCTTTAAGTTCTAGAAACAACTGAAGTAGGGATATTATTTTACTTTCAGACACCAGCAAACCAGGGTTTGGATATGCAAGTTGCCTCATGATTAAGGCTCTACTGTACGAAGTTCTAGCATTCATATACAACATTTTGGATATTATTTTAAATAAGCTACATATGAAGACAGTTCCATCAATAAAATCAAAACTGGTTTTGTATTGGAAATTATAAAAATATATAAGGAAGAGAATTAAAGTAATCTATAATCTCACAGTTTCAAGATGACTACTAACATCTAGACATATTTCTTTCTGGTATGTTTTCTGTGTATATGTATACAACTTTTAAGGTAAAGATCATATAACATACTCAGTTTTGCATTTAGTCTTTTTATTTCTGTATCAGCCCAGTTTGGAACCTTTGACTAAACCTACTTGGGCAATTAAGTTTTATTACTATGGGGCCTAGAATAATAATACCTGGATTATTTCACAAAAGAGGCAAGCAGGAAGACTTTGCATTTCAGAGTTAATTTTTATTGCTCTAGTATAGCTTGGAGAAGGAAATGACAACCCACTCTAGTGTTCTTGCCTGGAGAATCCCATGGACAGAAGAGCCTGGTGGGCTGCCGTCTATGGGGTCGCAGAGTCAGGCATGACTGAAGCGACTTAGCAGCAGCAGTGTAGCTTACTGTGTGTTAGACGTTATTCTATTATTCCAAGTACTTTATGTACATTAATTAATTAATCCTACATCAACCCTAGTGAATCCTATGGACAGAGGAGCCTGGCAGGCTACAGTCCATGGGGTTGCAAAGAGTCGGACACAACTAAACGACTAAGGACGTGCATGCACATCAAACTGTAAGGTAAATAATATTATCATTACTATTTGGCATAGGAAACATAGGCACAGATTAGTTAAGTATTTTACCGAAGTTCACACAGCTAGTAAAGAAAAGGGCTGCAAATTGAATCTGAGCTGTTTGGATCCAGAGTTCATGTTCTTTACTACTATGCTCAACTGCCTCTCAGAGTCCTAACTCTCCTCTAGGTTAGTATTCTGAGGATACTGAAGGCCTTAAAAACTTAGCATTACAAACCTTGGGACCTTAAATGAGGGTCACTTGTGGCCAAACTGGATAGAGTGGAGTTGCTGGTACATCAGCTTTCTTCAAACGATCAGGGTTAAGGAGCTTAGCAAGAAAGACCTGGATAGACCTGGGGAGAGACTTCACAGATGCACGGGCCAGCAGGGCTGGGGTAAAACCTTCTGCACACACACCTGTGGGTTGGGAGGATCAGCTGCAGTGACGGCACCTGCAGACTGATGGACAGTGGATCTCTCCCCCCCCAGGCAAAGGACGGCTGGCCTACCCCTCTTTCGTATTTCATAAGCCCTTATGTCCTGGATGAGGGCGAAGGCAAATGAGATGATGGGAAGAGGAGCTGTTCCAAGACTGTGATAAGAAACTTTTTGCCACTATGTTAGATGGAGACTCAAGTCAACTCCAATATAATTTAAGTTATAAATAAATACAGTGGGCACAAAAAGATCTACCACACTTATAACCATTGCTCTATTCTTGAATATTTACTGATATAAATAATGCTGTAATCAACATGTTTGAAATTTCACATTTTAGACACGAATTTTATAAAATAATAAGTCTTCACAGTACTGAGCAACAGAAACTTCATACAACAAATTATAAACTGATTCCCTTTATATGATATTCAAGAATAGGCAGCATTAATTTACACTGATAAAGTAAGAATGAGGATCACTTCTGCGGGTAGTTAATTCAGAAGGGAGACAAGAGAAACTTCTGAGGACGTTGAAATGTTCTATATCATGATCTGTGTGATTCTACAGGGATATATATATATATATATTTATATATATATATACACACACTCATATATACATATGCATATTTTAAGTAAATATGTCAAGCTGTACACCTAAGATTAAATGTCCTTAACTGTTGAAATATTATACCTTAAAAAAGTAAAAGGATGAATAATCAATAGAGGTCAGATATTTAGGACTTCTTTTTTTTTTTCTTCATACTTAAAGGAGTTTCTGTTTTATTTTTCCATCTCATGGCTCAATAGTCTAGATCGAGGATCACAAACTTTGACCCATGAACAAAATCCAGCCCACAGCCTCCAGTCTTTGTAGATAACAATTTGTTAGAAGATAGATAATGTGCATTTGTTTATGTACTTTAGACACTGCTTTCATGCTGCAGTGGCAGACCTGAACATTATTATAGAGACTCTATTGCCCACAAAGCCTAAACCATTCAGCATCTGGCCTTTCACAGGAGAAGTCTGCTGCTTCTTGATCTAGATGACCTTTTGGTTCCCTTCTAATACCAAGAGTTTGACTCTATGATTCTTGAGTTCAGCACATTTTCCTCTGAAGAAATCTACAGAACTAATGCCAATATCCCTTAAGATTTATGATTTGTAAGGAGAGAGTAAGAGGACCACAGCCCATTTTGTCTTGATCTTTAAATTCCACCTTATATGTTTCTATTTTTAAAAAAGGAACAGAAGGGTTTTGAGTATAAACAATTTCAAAACACATGAGTTTGACTGAAACTTAGGCCACGAATCATATTAAAAGTGTTCATCTTTGTACAGGAAGGATGATGAAATCCACAACAGAAGATATTGAACTGGAATGTTATTCCTATCAATTTCTAAGATATGAAGGCAAAAACAGAAAAAATAGAAACATTGGGAGAAAAAGCATCCTGAGAAGTCTTCCAGCTCCACCTCTGCAATGTTTCAAGAGTGAAAGTTGGTTAATGCTTAATACGTCTTACCTTGGGGCTGTGGATACCTGCTGTTTAAGGCATTAGAAAAGCGATCAGCTTGCTCTGGATGAAATTGCTGCAGAATAAACAGCCTTATAAGCCTAGCACTACTGTGCTTTCAGTGTATTATTCACCCGTTCAGTTTCTCTTCACTCTTTGGAAGCTTCATAGGGTTTCACAGCATCTGCTCTGAACCGATGATATCAATGATGCCAATAGGCAGGACCCAGAGATTGCTGTTTTAAGAAAGCTTTACGGGAGCAATCTTAATATAACTCTCCTGAGTCTCTTCGGATTTTTAAAATTTTCTTTGGCCCTTTTTTCCCTTTGCCCTTGATAAGCCCACAATTTGCTACTTACATTTTCTCCTCTACTGACACTTTGGATTAAGGTTGTTATTAAGTTACCATTCCATTCCTTTGGGACAACCCTATCTCCATACATTGTAGGTAGAACCTTGCCAGCAACCTGCTGTTCACAAATCAGGAACTACAGCAGAAACCAAGCAATTCCTCTGTTGCTGTCATTTCATATACACTGAGCACTATCAATGTACTGAGCATACAAAACAGAAGGCTCCTTGCTTGCCCTCTACATGCTTACAATATTGGCCTTCAAAGATAGGAAAGCTCTCAGGGCAACACAGCCGTTAAAATGAGTGAGGGCAGTGATATTAACAAGCTCTAAAAATAGAGGAAAACTTGTTGCTCTAAGAGCATTTGAAAAACTAATTCTTCAGCTTTACAGTCATCTTCTCCCCATCTCCCATTTATTCTATTAGCACGCTTCACAGAAGTTTGAAGTTCTTTAGACAGAGTCTGATTCTTTGTCATTCAGCCATCTTTCTCCCCGCCCTTGATAAGCCAGGATCCAGTGTGCCGCATTCTCTGAAGAGAGGTGTGGCCATCTCTGATCCCACAGGAGAGGTCCCGCAGGGCTGCAAGCCAGACTTCTGAGGAAGGGGTGCCAGTGAGATAGAGTTGGTTCTGAAATTGCTGGGGAGACTGAAAACTGGATTCACTGCTGCTGTGGAAAGGAACTACCTCTCTCAGGGTGAAAATGTGTTGCTGTCTTGATCCCTGCAAACTAATGCAGAGAGGAACCCTGGAAGAAGCATACAGGGAACACATGGAAATAGCATGTTTCCTTTTTGTGTGTGTGTCTGGCTTCCCAATCTTCCTCTATCATTCTAAGGGAAGAAACTGCCACTGCCAGGATGAAGCAGCCTTCTGATATGACACTTAAAGTCACTGGGGCAGTCAGGAAGCCCACCAGAAACCAACAGGAATGGGAAAGAGAAGAAGAAGGAAAAGAAGACGTCTCCTCCTCCAACCTAGGAGACGTCTAGCTCCTGTTACTGTCAGAGCTTAACAGGCAGTAGTCTGTGAACAAGAAAAGTGGTTTGCAGAGTCCCATCAAAAAGAGTAAGAGCAGGGAGGTTTGGAGCTGAGACATGGTGACTTAATATGTGGCATAATTCCTTTCCCCACAAAGCTGTGTTCTGTCTTCACTGATTATATGGAAACAATGATGGGTACTAAGAAATACATTTCTCAACTGCGCTGTGAACCATTACCTAGACTATCTGGGAGTGAAGAAGAGAAAGGGAAAGAAGAAGAAAGACTTTGAGGAGAGAGCTGTAGATAATGTCCCAGGGATGGACTTCACTCTCAATTTGAAACTATTATTGGTTAGTTAGACATGTTCTCAATGTGTAGGGAATGGAAGAAAATGGGAAAAAGCACGTCAAAAGAGAGGCAATCATTTCACAGGCAAGTTGTCCCCACTTGCCCAACATCATACTGCTTCTCTAAACTATTTATCCTGTTCCTCACACCCGCTGCAACACTCTGGGCAGAACAGAATACAGAAAATATCTAGAATAAGCTGAGTGCCTTCGAGTAAGAAGGGCATGGTGAGAATGTGCTTGCAGTTCTCCTCCGTGTCTGGAAGCCTCAATGTCATTTCTGTTTGTTTTACTAACTAAATCCTATGTGGCTGACTGTCATCCGGTATGTCAGTTGGTGTGATGCACAAATGGCTCAACTTCATTTCCCACAGGCTATATATAATGGCATAATTATGTGTCCAGAATTCAAGTTAAGAAGAAAAGGAAAAAGGTCATAAGTAGAGCACTACAGCCTTAAACTTCAGTGATTTAGGAGCTAACGGTTTACTGGTAAGTGTTCCTTGCTACAAATAATAAATAAAAAACTCTATGTGCTGTAAAATTTTCTTTTATTTTAACCTTCAGTTTATTCAGATTGTTGTGTTTTATTTTATTTTTCACATCTTTGGAGTAAAAGTGGCCACACTGTATACCTTTAAGGACTTCAAAAACTTCAAGCAAGATACAGCTGAATGTGAGTCTTGCTTCTGGCACTTACGAGTGAGCTATCTTGGATTAAAACATATGAATAAGTCCAAAAATTCAGTTTCTTTGCTAAAATGGGGACAAGGAACAGGCTGAGGGTGGTTACGTACTTCAATACCTTGACTTATCCCTATATAACACCAAAATATTAGCTATTATTAGCTAGCATTATTATAATATCTCCAGTGGTAAACAATCTACCTGCCAATGAAGGAGACGCAGCAAATGTGGATTCGATCCCTGGACCAGGAAGATTCCCTGGAGGAGGAAATTGCAACCCACTTCAGTATTCTTGTCTGAAAAATCCCATGGACAGAGGAGCCTGGTGGGCTATAGTCCATGGGGTTGCAAAGAGTTGGATACAACTGAGCATACACATGCATATATTATATACTTATAATATTATTTGTCCCTATTAGTATTACAATTACTACTGCAAAGCATGGTCATGGTAATTTTGTCATTTACCTATTTGTTATCCCTTATTTCTCTGAAGTCTAATTTATACCTGTAGACTGAAAGCATTGCTTGCTTTCCTCGCCCATGTGTCTTGCCTGAAGGAGCAGCAAGCTGGAGAAAATAAAACTCCATTAAGAGAAGCAAACACAAGGCTAGTCTGCAGCTGCTTTGTAGAATCCAGCACATCCACGGGCAACATTCTGTTTGCAGCTTGAACTTGCCTGCAGGGGTGCTCACTGTGGGCAGATTCAGTTTGCATGTCTGATATAACACCTCGGTGATCAAGAAGGCATTTCAAATTCAAATTGGTATCCTCTATCAGTGCCAATATCAATGAAATAACCCTTTTATTCCTATATGCTAACAGTGAGATGAGAAATCAGTTAAAAATAATACTTGATCTGTATAACGTTGAGGAACACTTTGTAGTTTATTGTTAGATCAACACACAAGAATTTGGACTTTCAACACGGAAGATAAATGAAAGATTCCTAATTTAGTCCTATTAACCACCTAGGATACTGCTAGAGCTTGTGGGATTTCAGTGAATGATTTGAACAGGCTTTTTATCTTTCTGAATAATGACACACTTGGGACGTATATAGGAGAAGTAGAATTTGGAGACACATATGGCAAGGCTGCAAGGTGGAAATAATTTGGAAAAATTTCCTAAGGTTTTGGCTAGATTACTTAAACTAATTGGTAATCTCTTTCCTGAAATGTCAAATAATGACACATCGAGATGATGTGCTTGGTTTTAACCACTTCCAAGTGAAGTTCCAGGACTCTAGCATCTGCTCCTGTGCCAAGATTGTGACTAATGCCTGCTGTTAGTGTTACTGGAAAAGGATATCCTTCTCGGGCATCCTTTCTTGGTAATGAAAGAACGGCTTCAAACTCACTGTCCTTAGGGGGGCATTTCTGTCCCCAGTCTATTTTTCCCTACTTAGAGCAAACACTTAATTTATAATCATTGCATGGTAGTGAAGATGATTATTCTATAACCCCAGCACTTGAATCACATATAGTAAATCATCCCTCCAAAAGAGCAGGTTCAGATATTTGTTTTTATAGTCAATGAATATAATGCAGGTTCATGAGTGGCTCAATTGTAACTGATGTAAACAATGCAATTTCTTATTCAAAATAATCTAATATAACTCAAATTTATTTCCTAAGAAAAAGGTTCCATTCCTAGGATTTTTTAATGACAAAATTATGTTTGAAGACATACTCCATTGCTCTTACATAAGAGTTCTTAACACAATTTGCTCCTACAATTCAGTGCCAGGGAAATTTTAATTCCTCAGATGAACAATTATGGTTCTATTTATTACAATATAAATGCCAGGTAGCTTTGACTTGACTTTATAGAATTTACTGAAGAGACAAGGAGTGGAGCTATTGTTAGATAATTTATGCTAGTTGCACTGCAAATGTCACTGTGACAGATGACCTGGAGGAACCAATCAAACATAATTATTTGTGAGAGTTGGATCATAAAGAAAGCTGAGCACCAAAGAATCGATGCTTTTGATGTGGCGTTGGAGAAGACTCTTGAGAGTCCCTTGGCCTGCAAGGAGATAAACCCAGTCCATCCTAAAGGAAATCAGTCCTGAATATTCATTGGAAGGACTGATACTGAAGATGAAGCTCCAATACTTTGGCCACCTGATGCAAAGACCCTGATGCTAGGAAAGATTGAAGGCAGGAAGAGAAGGGGACGACAGAGGATGAGAAGGTTCAATGGCATCACTGACTCAATGGACATGAGTTTGAGCAAGCTCAGGCGTTAGTGATGGACAGGGAAGCCTGGCATTAGTCCATGGGGTGACAAAGAGTCAGACATGACTGAGCGACTGAATTGAATTGATACTGAACCAAACCATGATCAGCTGGACTTTTGGAGCCATTTTTAAGATATATTAAGCTCTAATACCAGTGTTATCTCTGAAACATGAGCATACGTTTCTTGAGAAGATAGCCAAAGAACTAATGAATTAACTCTTTGCAGATTTATTTAAATATTAATCAATGTCCATTGATTATAACTTAACCATAGCTGAGATGTGTCCATGTACTTAACACTACTTGTGTCAGCTGACTAATAAGAGTGCTCTCAATCACTTGCCAATCCTCTACAGATGGATTAGAGAACTCTTCTTACCACGGATGGCTAGAGCCAATGACAGAGTTTACCCTTCCCTTTTATTTTGCATATTTACTTCTGCCTGTTCTGGAATATGCTGCTTCTCTTTGGTTGAACTCTGGCGCTCTCTAAATTCCTTAGCATTTTCTCACCGTTTCTTATCCCAAGACCACGCCATAACAATTTTATTCATCCTCTTGTCTTTCCTTTCTGTACATATTGCACACCTTTGCTCTGTGTACAGCCTTGCTTCTCTTTGAATCCCTTCTTTTTGCTTAAGCTCTCCAAGTTACAATTTCATATTTTGCTCTATCTTCCTTCCAAACTAACCTTAGGCAAATCACTCCTTTAATAAACTGCATTTACAGACACACAACAAAAAGATATCAACCTAGCTGACACTTCCAACAGAAGTCTTCTTTGACACCTGAAGTACAGATTAGGGTTGCCTGATTACAAACAACAGTAACTAAGTTTAGCTTCTAGAAGCACAACAGAATTTCTAGGATGACTATTAAGCCTCTTAGAACTGATAAGTAGGGGGAAAGTGTTGGAAACTATAGAAGCAGGAAGCTCAGGAACTATCTTATAATAGGAGCCATTTGCTTTGGCTACTTCAGAAGGGGTGAATGACAAATTCCAATAGTTTAGCCTATATTTTTGATACTCCAGGAGTGAACTCTGGAAAAAAAAGCAAACGATTACTGCCTTAAGCTAATACATTCATGTCCTGAATTCATTGGGCTGTGAAAAGAAAGAACTTGAAGATATTATTTCTGTAGAATGTCAGGCATGTGAATTTACCATTCTGTAATAGACTCCATGGAAAAGTAATTCTCCAAAAGGAAAGACAGGAGCTTTGTTAGTGTTGTTTAGTCACTTAAGTCGTATGCGACTTTTTTGCAACCCCCTTGGACTGTAGCCTGCCAGGCTCCTTTGTCCATAGGATTTCCCAGTCTAAAATACTGAAGTGGGCTGCTATTTCTACCTGCAGGGGATCTTCCCAACTCAGGGATGGAAACTGTGTCTCTTTCATCTCCTGAATTGATAGGTGGATTTTTTACTACTGAGTCACCTGAGAAGCTCACAGGAGCTTAGGAAAAGAGGATAAAGCAAGGGTCTTCAGAAATACAAATGTCCACTATGTTGTGGCTTCTGACTATTCCCACAGTACTTTATGCTTCCTTCCTCATGACACGTTCCATGTTATCTTGCCTATTCTCCAAACACTTCTCTGGGTTCTAAATTCTGCGACGGTAATGACCATCCTTATCTTGTTTATCATGGCTTACATCATCTGGACTTAACAGAGTGTGGCTCATATTTTAAATAAATGTTAAATAAATTAAAATATTTTTGATAGATTTGACTGTAGTCATTATGCTGCCTGTTTCTCACTATACTTCTGTGGCACCAGCAGAAAACCTCCCTTAAACAGACTTAACCAATAATGAAAATTTATTGAGTCATATAACTGTAAAGACAAGAGGTAGAGTAGCTTTCAGGTATCACGAAAAATCATTTTATTTCTCTCAGTCCAGCCTTGGATATGGTCAATTTCCTCAGGTATGTTTCCCTCATCATCTTGAAATGGTTGCCAATAGATACTAGAACTATGAATGTCTTTTTTTTTTTTTTTTTAATGTCTAACATACAAGAGATAGATTTGGATCCAAAATTCCTGGATCTGGATTGAAGAGAATAGCTCCTTGATACACTGGTTTGGTCATGTGCTTACCCTTGGACTAAATCCTTTGCCTAGTAGCAGGAAATAAGCTTCTTTTTCAGCCTGGTACTAGGGTTGGAGTCCATTTTCCTCAGTCTCTTCCACTTTTTTTTATTCATTTGGGAAGTGGCAGGAAGAAAATATTTCTGGTGAGACTCCTAACAAAGGTTATCACCAGTCAAGTTTTATCGCCAGTAATGGCCACATACTGACTTCTTGGGTATGACCTCATCCCACAGACTGTACTGTCATTCTCTTTAGTCTGCTATTCTTGTCTTTCTGAATCCTAGAAAAGTATATTCATATCGTTTCTGTGGTTGAAGTGTAAAACGAACAACCCCACAAAGACTTCTGTGTGGTCAAGGAGAATTAAACTCTGAAACAACAGATCTTTCTTGTAATAGCTTCTTGTTTTTCTTTTCTTTTTTTTCTTTTTTTGCAAGTTGAATACTTTATTTATTTATTTTTTTTAACGCATATATATGGAATTTATTT